>MU399500.1:1491932-1542238 GCA_022578845.1 Hypoxylon cercidicola | reverse complement strand
TAATTACGCACCCCCCCCCCCCCCCCGTCACGTTTCCTTTTTTACTCTCGTTCGCCCCCCCCCCCCCCCCCCCCCCCCCCGGTCTCGATATTCCCCTTTGCGGCAGACCGACCGGTACTTGGGGCTGGCGCATCGGATATCGACCCGCTCGCTACCCGCTGCCACGTTCACGTTCACGTTCAAGTTCGGGACCGATAGGGTAGACCGAGGGCGCGCCACCCCCTTCTTCTTGATATTCAGCCTCGTCTCGGTGGGCGGCTTCATGCGCACATGATCGCGAACCTCTTCTCTCGTTGCAGTATGTCGTGAAGCATGGGAAGCGAGTGCTACGCTCGAGGTCGTATGCATTATCGCAGTTCTCCAGGGCGGAGATAGGTTGCCCTATTGGATATTCGGTAGACAAGTAGGCATCTAACCTGTCGCACACGCATACGGTGTTATTCGGTCAGGCTCTGCGTTACGTGATAGGTATCGAGTGTAACAGTTTCACAACATATGCCTATGTGTGTGTAACCTTTCCAGTAGGTTCCTTTTTCACGTCGAAAGGCCTCTGGCTGGATTGCAGAGAGGAAATCACGAGCTGTGCTGTTAATGACGTCGAAGATACAATTTCCCAGCTGTTTGCGGTGCGGATGCTAGATATAGTAAAACCACCTAATCAACGAAGCTTCATAGGCTAACCAGAGCTGTAGACGAGGCTTTCACCGCAAATTCTCTAACTAGGCAGTATGGATGGATATATGTCAACAAACCACGCAAGTTTCTAAGCCAATAGCTTTCAAGGCACTGTAGACACAAGACAAGGTCGCCAACTCCTTGTGACTTGAGTATCACCCGTGCTTCTGATATTCGTTTACCGTTGTTTACCGTAAAATACGGCGTAAAGCTTTCCTTCGGGATGATTCGTAAAAAAAAAAAACTTAGCCGAGCCGCTTTCACGCAATCTCACACGAAGGAGTAGTAGGGGCCTATTGGGGCACTTAATAAAGCTTGCTGTTAGGCAACGTTTGCAATCCGTACTTTTTTCGGCCTTAAGCTCTCTATCAATAACAGAATACTGGAGTGGCGAGGGCGTCGGCAGTACGCCGGCGATGTTTAAAGGGTGCTGATATACGACGATATTGTATGTAGATCACTAATATACGGGGGAAGGGAACTCTGCGATTAGACCAACGCCACAATTCGCTAGATAAACGGAAGAATTGATGATTACCTACCCAAGCTATAACATCTTGCTTTGAGAGAGTAAAGTCTTCTAAAGGCTTATATTAAACGTCTAGGACGTTTAGGCTTGCCATCGTACTGCTCTTATTCATTAAATTGATCTTGAAGATTGATAGAAGATAGATTAAATCGAAAAAATGCAAAACAGAACGTAATATTGATTAACGAAGAAAAGCAAGCAAGGTCAACTAACGCAATAAGCCCTCGGCAGAATAAAGGGCGAGAAAGTAAACAAATCAGTAATAATCACACACCGGAACATCTTCCCTGTTCTAGGAAATCGGCATGACCGCCCACTTCAAAGTGCCCTTCCCTTCCCCTTACCAAGGCCGCTCCCGCCCAGCGAAGGGAACTCGTCCTCTCCGTCCAGAGCAGCCAAGCTCGCCTTCCTGCTCTCTTCCTCCGCGAGGCTGAGCTGCAGCGCAAACTCCAGGTCGGCGTCTACGATGGGCTTCGAGCTACTCTCGGCAGGGCCTGGCGATTCGGCGCGTTTCACTATCGGAGTGTGGCTCGACGACGGAGAGCTTGACGACGATCTTTTGCCTCTCCTCTCCTTGATCGTAATCGGGATGTCGTATTCGCCGGAGCTGCTAGCTCGTGGTGATGCACCCATGTCATTCACACCCTCGAGAAGAGACAGGCGAATCGCGGCTTGGATTTGAAGCTCGTAGTCGCTCTCGTCGGTTGCGTCATTGTGTGCACTCGAACTAGCTGCTAGAGGACTCGGCCCGGTCACGCTAGGATCAGGGGTGATGGTGCTGCCAGAACTGGACGTCGTATCGAAATCTGCGGCCGAGCCCGTGTCGCTAGCACTTGCTCGGCGCTGCTCGTCGGCCAGGAAAGCTTCTTGGGACACCATTTCGGCGTACCGTATAGCCTCCTCTTCGGTAAGATCACCTAGGCCAACCCCAAAGCGAGAGCGCAGGCGGGCTTGTTCCCGTGCTTGGTGCTGTTGTTCGTTGCGCAGCTCTTCAGCTTCGGCAGCGATGTAGCCCTGGACACCACCGCCATGTCGTCGGCCAGTGACTCGGCCATGGATATCTGAATGACGCTGCCGTCGCTTGCGGCCAGTCGCATGATTCGAGGAGCTATACGCCCAATAACGCACAAAGGTCCCAAAGGCTACTATTCCATGAAGAACGGTCGGATCAGGATCCAAGTAGATAGCCCCAACGGCTGAGAAATTCGAAGTGCGTAATGCAGGGTTGACAGTGAGCAAATGGCGAGGTATCCTGCTTGGAGTACGCGAGTTGATGGTCCGAATGGGGTCCAACGTAGATGCCAAGGGATCCCAGGCTTGGACGAGACCATCGCTACCGCCGTGCACAAGGTAAAGAGCCGAAAGAGCTAGACACGAAATCTCGGGTGATTCCGTTTGAACGATCCTGATGGGATGCAAGCCATCGCCGGTATGTGCTTCTCGCGCATTCCAAAGCAGAACCTTCCCTTGATTCGTGCCCACTGCAAAAAAGATTGCTCGTCTACCGGGGATATCTGATGGTGTGGCCGGGAGACTCGACGTGGAATCCGCCGGATCCTTCAAGGGATCTTCAAAGCACGTAACGAGAGCAAGCTGCGAGGCATCCAGGCAAGTCGCAGTTATCTGCCAGTCGCTAAGGCCCTTCGAGTGGAGGACCGTCTCACACCAATCGTCTAAACCTGGCTTCACGGGACTGACGACAGCGGGCGGGGATAATTTACCCGAAGCCGTTAAAACTTGCCTAAGCAACGGCGAACCAGACGAGTTTGGAGAGGAAGATCGAATGCTACTGCCACCAAATATAGAGGGAGCAGAAGCGATCTCCACAGTGGATTCTGGGCTGTCAGCGGGCTGATCATCAAGCTGGCTTTTGCTCGTGATGCTTCGCTGGAATCGTCTGATAGCCGAGGTCTGGTCCTCTTCCAGCCCGCAGTCGATAATGAATACGCTTTCACCGGCACCGTGTTCGTCATCGCTCGCGAAGTCCACTTCAAGCTTTCGACGCATATCCCACCCGTAGCACACCTTACGGAAGTGGGCTGGTTTATAGCGCAGAAACTTTTCGATCTCGCGAGCCTCTGCGGCCATTTGATCCTTCGCGAGTCCTTGGCTGGTGGACGGAGACCTCGGAGAATAGGCTCCGCGAACTGCATTTCTACCCGACTCGTCCGGACGTGCCTGTCTTCGGGTAGCTTCTACAAGATGCCAATAAGTTGAGCGACCTGTGTGCCATGCGAGCTTGACACTGCCGTCGGCTTTCGTCTTGCTACCCGGCGCGGTCGGGGGCTGAACTAGGTAGTACACCTCACCTAATGCGTTCAAAGCAACTGCCCACACTCGGTTGAGTGTTTGACGCTTCTGGCTGTAGTTGTCATCAACCTTGAGTGCGATGATAGGTACTCCTGGACTAAGTACCCAGCGAGCGCTTATCTCCCCGGCAGCATATCGCGGACCGGAAGGGAAATTACCTAGGGCATATGCGGTAACAACGCCCAGGGAAGAGCCTGTCAGAATTCCCACCAATGACTGAGTCAGGTAGGGGACGGAGGATGATTTAGCAATCCAAACAGAACAGATGCCTTCGGAGAGCTCTGGGATCTTTGGAATGTCGGGGTGAGCCTCAACAAGCCCGGGCTCTTGGCCAAGATACTTGCCCCGAAATTCGCCAGTCGCACGATAAAAGACACGACCACCAGGAAATCCTTCTCCGCCAAGTAGTCCATACGGCTGACTAACGTCCATAACGTTCGGAACGGCAGCGGGTCCTTCGCCAATGCCGTATGGTATAATGTGCGGTACAACTTCGTCCAGTTGAGCAAAGCCAAAAGGGTCATCCAGACCCCATTTCTCAACCTTGCCACAGGTAGGATCGCTGGCGCTGGCAACTCCCACGTCTGAAGCACCATGAATTACCCTAGGAGGCTTCTTCCCACTAGACTTAAAGGTAGCATGAATGTGGTTTACCGCCGACGGGAGCTTAGTGTTGTATGTCAAGACAGCACTCGCCTTCTTGCCGGACTGGCTGCTTCTTGCAGAAGAGCCGATGCCTCCTGAGCTCGTTCCCGGCTTGCCTCTAACAAGACTACGGAGTAGTCGAGTTCTCAGAAGATATTCGCTGCGCCACGAGGCACGCGGCGTGAGGCGCGTAAAATGTCGAATATCCGAGCGCACCCTGTCCGAATCGTCTTCATCCCATACTCCGCTCTGGGGCTTCCTAGCTGTAACTAACGCGGCACTACCGGGAAAGAACCGCTGGAAGGCCATGCGCCATGCGTAGGGAGTTGTGACCAAAGCATAGAAACGCTTTGACACCAAGGCTACGGACGCGTGCGAGTCGGGATGCAGGTGGGATAGAATGTGCGTCAGAATCTCTACAGGTGGGTTAGACTGTATCTAATGGGTGCGCAGGACCAAGACAAGAGAGGGCGCATACCATTGGGGAAGTCGGCAAGCTGAGCGCTACCAGACTGACCGTCGGCGCGTTTAATGACCTTGAAGCCCAGAGGCTGTCTCGGTACAGCTGGGGTCAATGCACTCTCATATTCGGATATACGTTGACCTAGGGTAACGACGCGCGTAGAATTCTGCTCGATGCTGACATTGTTCAATCGGCGCAGCCGCTGTTGGAGGGAGTCGGGATTGATTCCTTCGCCGTCGATACCAGCGCTTTCGCCTCCAGCGGATTGCGGAGACATGTTGCCGGACAGTTGTCGCAACCCAGGACGGCGGGTTGGATCATTTGGGTCATGCTGAAGGCCATGTTGCTGGGAGAGTTGGGGGTGTTGAGCGTTGTCCGGGTGAATCTGGGTTGAGATATCGGAAAGCTCTTGTTGCATAAAGTAAATTGAGGGAAACGTGGGGGAGATGATCAGTTGACTGTGCGATAACAGAGGGCACAGTCAGTAATTAAATTTATTGTTGATTGCGAAAATAAAAGGGCGCGTTAGGGAGCTTGCGATGCTGTATCATCAATACTAGAGTTGTGATGTTGATGTTGAGGAGAAAAGCGAAGTTGATGGCAGACTTCGCCGGGTCTAATTTCCCATCGTCGGAGGAGCTCCACCTGCGATACCGACCTGGCCTATCAGGAGCGACGCCATTATACAGAACAATTGGATATCGCCAACGCGTGTAAAACTTCTCGTTCTACGAGGTAGATGGTTATGAACGATTTAGTCATTTGAGTCATTGTATTGTTTGAACTAGAAGGGTTATGTTCGCCAGTAAATGGCTATTACGATACAACCAAGTTGGTACTTAGGAGGCTTTGGCAGTGTGCCCCTATGATTCGACAGCAACTGCTAATAGCCAGTGTCTACCTACTGGACATCGAGTACCTAAGGTATAGGTACGAAAAGTAAGCAGAGCTCAGCTGAAGTAGATAACTGAAGAGACAGAATAGAACCCACGTAAATGAGACCTGACATATCAATCACGGTAACGCGCAACTTCGACTCCCCCAATCTTATTATTAAAAATGATAGTCTGAATTGTTTCAAAGTAACGAAGTGTAAGGTCGTTGTTAGGATTATTTCAATGTTTTTCTTTTCGTCTATTCGTGGTATGTATCAACCCAATTACAACACAGATGCCTCTAGGGGGGCCCGCTCTTGGTTGACAAGACTTTGAATATTTTCTTTATTGCTTCCTTCCAGCACCAGACCACGAACGGAGAAGTTCATACTCGGAACAGGCGTGACAGTCGTTAATGTACAATTCAGCCGTTGCCGCGGGCCCTCCAGAGTCCATCTTTTTCAACACCACACACGATCCATCGCTCCCCCTTTCGGTCCTTCTACTCCAAAACCGCTCAAGTCAGTCGCTTCCTCCTCTCCGGCCCCCGGCTCGGAATATAGATAAATGCATTAGATTAAAATACCTGGTCATCAGGTCCCCGCCAGCAAAAGGTGGGCTGGGACCTTGGGTCGATGCCGAGGATTGGTAATTTATTTTTTGGCGGTAGATTCAAATATCCCATTGATAAAACCAGCCAGCTCAGAATGTAAATCACAACGAAACCTGAGTGAATCCTTACACAAAGGTCGCAATTCCTTAGGTAGGCCGCCCACAGTGGCTTCTGTACGAAACAGGCGATGCCTCCTGGATGGGTATCGAACTATAACTAAAATGAAACGGATGTGACGTGTATGTCGTATACGTTCGCTCAGTTCCAGCCAAGAGAGTTCTCGGCCGCAACTGGCGCCGAGATGTTTGCGGTGCGTGCCGAGTTGTTCATTCCGCTCCGTCCACTGCCTTGACTGTCGCGTGTGTTTCCTCCGACAACCCCACCATAACCAGGACTGCTCGTGAAGTCTCGACTCAATAGCGCGCCACCCATTAGAGCCGGGCTTCCTGCCTGGCGCATCTCCGACGGCGAAGTCAAAGAGCTGCTCCTCTGGTGTCTCTGCTTCTTGCGCTTGTAACGGCGGGCGATGAGGAACATAGCCGCACCGTAAGCACCGGCAACACTGGCGGCACCCACAGCAATACCGGCCGTCATTCCTTGCTGCGCACTTGTCGTCTGCTCGCCCGGACCCTGCGTGTCAAAAGGATCGTTGTTTGTCGAGCCAGTGTCATCCGAGTTGTCTCCACTGCCTTCAGCAGACCCAGCATCGCCGTCCAAAACGGAGCCTGGCATGATGCCGATCGCCGGATTGATCTCGCTGGTCAGGTTACGCACCAGAGGATCTTGGTTGTTGTACAAGGGAGTCGATGGGTACCCAATATCATCGGTAAGTTTGGCGATTCCTTCGGTGGGGTAGAAAACCATAGCTTGCGAGGTAATGTAGCCATAGCGTTGAATGGTATTGTACGGCTTGATGCTGTACATGACAACCTTGTCCTCGGAAAAGCCACCACCGTGCGCAAGCCCCTTAGGTAGAAGGTTGAACATCTGAGAAGCAGCTAGGGGCTGGTCTACGAGATGTTGATAGTTTTCACCGTAGAGGAAAGAAATTTGGATCAATGTCGTGTTTTCAGGTTGTACCGGTGGCTCTGACAATGGGGTAATCGCCTTTGGCAGGGATGTAGGAATTCCCGTCATGGTGGGCGTTTCGTCGGTGTTGATAGTGCTGGTTGAGGGCTGGACAATGATGGTAGTCGGGAGCCAGGACTCTGAGTCCGTAATCGTACCTGTAATGGGCGCACTGGTAAACACAGGCTTCGATGTTGTCGAAGAAGTTGTGACAGGAGCGGGAGTGGATACGACAGTGCTAGCGGTTTCCAGAGTCGAGGATTCAATGGTGGTCGATACGGGAGTGCTAGTCGTTGTAAGAGGAGCAGTAGTGTTCAGAGGAATGGTAAAACCGCTCGAAGACTGTGCAGTGGTAGAGGTAGGAGGAAGCTCCGTAGCCGAGGCCGTAGAGTTAGCCGAAACAGTAGACACGGGCGGAATGGTGATGTCCGTGGCTGATGTAGTGGAGTTTCCGGGTACCAGAGTGGCTGATGTCGGCAGTGGGACACTGACACTGCCAGAAGTAACACTACCAGTTTCTGTGGGCGGGAGAGTCGACTCCGTAGCATTTGCCACTGGGGTAGAGATAACAGTTGTTGACGATGATCCCGTGCCACCCAAAATAGGTGGCAAGGTCAGGATCGGTGTCTCTGAGCTCGAGGTACTAGATGCTGTTGGAGCAGTGCCCGGGAACGACGACGTGCTTGTCGGGAAGAGCGTTGGCAGGAGCCCACTATCCGTGCCCGTAGTCTCGGAAGCGATACTCGTGCTGGAGTCTGTGGCGTTCGCAGTCGCGGACGGGAGAAGAGCACTAGTAACATCGCCAACCAAACTAGTCACGCCATCGAGGAGTCCACCACCCGAGCTCGTAGAGGCAGGAATGGAGGCCGAGCTAGATGTTACGACACCTGTAGGAGCAAGAAGAATTCCGGAAGACGAAGTAGGAGTAAAGGTGGCAGACTCAGCCGTGGATCCAGTCGCGGTATCAGTTGCAGAGTCGGTAACAGAGTCTGCTGCGGTCTCAGTTGTAGAATTGGCGGTCGTCGAGTCGGCGATCGTCGTCTCAGCAGCTGTCGTCCCAGCAGTTGTCGTCACATCGCTAGCGGACGTCCCCGTGGAGGTCACTGCAGAAGTCTCCGTGGCAGACGCCGTTGTGTTGGCGGAAACAGTAGAATCCGTTGGCAGTAGAGTGGGAAGATCCAAGCTTAGTGTCGGCAAGACAATTAGCGGAGGTACTGAGCCCGTTGAACCAACGCTGGTACCCGTGCTGCTTCCCGCGCTGGTACCCGTCTTCGATGCTCCTTCTGATGTGGAATCAGATTCACTTATCGAGGCCAGACTAGTCGAGGAGGCACTTGAACTGGAAGAAGAGTCAGAGGAAGCTGTAGAAGTAGATGTCGTCGAATCGCTAGGATCGAGTCCCCCAAGAAGGCTGGATAAGAGATCTGATATCGTGTCCTTTTTCGTGGAGGAATGCGACGACGAATCTGCCACATCGCTCTGGGTACTCTGCGATGCTGAGCTCGTGATGGTGTGGTTAGTATACTGTCTCTTGACGTGCCTAGGAAAGTAGATCTTTGGTCTATTTTCGGGCTCGGCGCTAGCTAGTGACGCGGCAGCCACGAAGGCGGCCACGACCAAGGCACCAGTATGCATGGCGGTTTAGTTTAGTTTGAATTCGACAGATTGGCTAATCGTTGGTTTACGTTTGAGACGGTATAATTCGGTAGATGGTTGCGTATAAGCGTGACTAATAAGATGTTAGTCACACCACAAGGTGAGGTGAAGCTCCGACTTGGCGACTTACTATGTCAGGATGATTTAGAACGAATGTACTTGACAAAATGTCAACGAGTGGATGCTGTGAAAGCATTGGATTAGCATCATAGATCATTGTCGTTGTGGCATAAACGACGCATAAAAGATCCACGGTAGATCTTCAAATAGGAGTGTTGTTCGAGAAACTCCGCTCTAATATTCCAGTCGCGTCGATGCCACCTTTCTTCCACCATCAACTCACCTTGTTTACAAGCAATATGTTCAGATATACGATAGTATTTTTCCAAAAGAGTGGCGCGACGAATAAATCGTCAGCTTAAAACAAAAATAAGATGTTGCTATATGTGATGGCGTATACGACGGTATCGCACGGGCGATTCTCAGCGATGCATGAGGCCTTGATGGGGCTGTCGACTTCGTTCAAGTCATCAGAAAGGGTGGTCAAGGCTCCGAGGATAGGAATGACCTGCACCGAGGGGCTGTCGTCGTCGAAAGATGCACCTTAACGTGGTCGGCGAAGGAGAGAAAGCGAGAGTCGGGAAGGTGAGGGTGAAGGCGAGGGCGGAGGAGAGGTTGAAGGGGGTAAATGAGAAACAACACAAGAGGAAACGTGCGAGGGAGTGTGGAAAGAGGAGTCGGTGCTTCAAGATGCCAAGGCACTAAAACCCAGGGGCGCTCGTTATTGATCAGTCTGTTCAATGATCAGGGGCCTGGACAGGGGGGAGGGCTGGAAGGGGGAGTGGGGTGAGCTAGGGTGAGATGGCTAATTACGTGCCACTAGCATAGGAGAGGCATAGCGTCGGTGGAGAGCCAATATTGGATACTCTTTTTTGGGAAATGGTGCAGGGCCAAGTTTTTTTTGGGTGCCTTGGCCTTGAACATAGAAATCCGTTCGAGGCGCTTCTTAAAGGTTATGTAGTGTGGGTGGTGAATTACAGATTGTCTTCATCAACATCCCATTGAGCCTGATTCTTTACTCCCTACGTTTGTCTTGGGGGGAGATGAAGAAAAGAGACAAGAGAAGGGAGATTTGAATGGAATGTCAAAGGGCGACATTGACACAAACTCCTGCTCCTGAGCTCATGATCCCTAAAACCCCTTACTTTTTCATTTCATCTAGTCTATTCTCTTTAGGATTCATCCCATCTCCTAGCTTAATTTTGTGCGACGGGAGACGATGGCCATGTTTGACCCCTCGTGCGCAGCATCGGACAGCGGATATAGCATTCTCGCTGTTCAACTCCCGACTTCCAAGGTAGGATAAGTCGTTGGGAAATCGCCAAGCTGGGTGTGCAGCCGGGCAGTCGAGGCAGTGCGCAGCTTGCAGCGTGCTGTGTACAGGAATATAATAGAATGCATGCGTACCTAGGTACTAGATATGGCACAATCTCCAGGTTGCAACCCTCAACCTCAACCCACGATCCTCTGCCGTCGTACCAACGTGCAGGTGGGCTGGGTAAAAGTAACATTGAACAAGAGCTTCCCGTCCTGTGTGCAGTGCTGCACTGCACTGCACTGCACAATGCACATCGATACTGGCGTGATCAACTAAGACGGGAGGACGAAGAGGGGCAGCAGGCTTCGAGCCATGGTCGATGTTGGGCCTGCAGATGTTGGACATTAGACATTGGATATTGGAATGCTTGAGATGGAGCGCGCCTAAGATGAAGTACCCGTGGTCCCAGCTCGGGATACTTGACAAGTCGCGCTAGCTAGCTGCCAGACTAAAAGTAGCCGGCGGCAGCATGATAAGTCTCCCCCGTTAGCTGACGCGTATGTAATTGGATCCGAGTTTCTTTTTAATGCGTCTACGGTCTGACCCTGGCAGCCCTGGCAAGTTCATGCATCCGCCATTGGTTCGGCTGTCTTAGAGAAGCGGCCCCCATCTCCACCCAATTGGCTCCCGAAGCTGCTGCGCCCTACTGCTACCCTGCCTGCCTGCCGCTATCTTCAGGCAATTTGCCAATTTCCTTGGACTTTGCGCGCGTCGAATTTCTTCAACGCTCTTGTCCCGCCGTACCAGGCCGCAGCGTGTTTCACCGTGCGATGCGGGTTCTCGGCCTTCTTTCTGCTCATAAAATAAAACATGGATCCAGCAGGCACACACACACATACCAGCGTCGGCAGCTAGACCGATGAATATCTGGGGAAGCACTGAAGCAACAATATCGATTTCAGAAACTAAAACCAGAGAAAAAGAAAAGAGGAATCTTCCTCCTCCTCCTCCTCCCCCTCAGCTCGTGGAGGATCGTAGTTGTAGTAAGTCGTCAACGGTTCCGTCGGATTGAAACGTAGCAGCAAACAATTGAAGCATCAATCCGTCATCCTTCCCGTTGCATCTTTTTTACCTACCATCACTTTATAGGTACCTACCTGTAGAGGTAGTAGATATAGTATCAATCTAAAGGGAAATGGTTCCGACACTTTGGGTGACTAACAAACTTTAACAGAGAAGGTTGCGGCACGTTCAACTCTATGTTAGAAGAGGGCGGCAGCTGAATCAGGGCATTCAGCCATTCAGCTTAAAGGTGAGACGGAATTCTGTGGTTTTAGAATTGGCAAAGTCGAAGGTGTCTAAAATTCCAATTGTTTCGGAAGGGCCTGCACGCGCGGCATTTCTCTCATTTGAAATTCGGTATCCGCTGCTTGACACGTTTTCTTCCTGCAGCCATTGCTTCGAATCCGAAGAATGGCCAGATTCCTATCTCTCCTCAAGCCCAAAGGGGATATGATGGGCAAATCGCAATATGGCGATGTGGCGCCCTACAACATATCCTGGCAGTAACGTCTGCAAGGCAGTAAAGGGCCTAGCAGAACAGTCACCCAGCCTTACACCAACACCTACATATGTAGTGCAGGAATATTCAATATTTCGTCGTAGGTATTGTATTGTATTGTATTGTATGAAAATCATATTCTACATACCTCTCATAATCCTACCCGTAGCTAACAAAGTCGTTCCAAACAATAGTCCTATATTATGTTTCGTCTCAAGCCGTAGCGGCAGAAGAATGTGAACACGAGAAACCCTTGGTTTTAGCCTGCCTCCAACGTCCGTGGATTGTGGATCGCATTGCTGGGCCGTGGATGATGAGCCGGCGCGAATCTTGGAAACCGATCCAACGTCCGGATTGTGGATAAAGCAGATCGCTGCGCGCTCTCACTAATCACGTAATATCATCACACCACTGGGCATATCAGACAGTCAGATAAGTCTTCGCTACTTCAACAAGTACGAAGACGGGCTAACAGAGAAGAAATAGAGACGCCAGCGCTCTACAGTTTACTTTGACTCCAAAAATAAAAACTCCGCAGTGTAGTTTTTATGGGTTTCATTAGTAAAAGACGGAGTCATCGAGCGGCTTGCAGTCCAGGACAGAATGGGAAGCTCAATTCTCGCTAATCTCCTTCGCATGGCGTCGGCGTGTTCGGACATCCTTTCAGTTCCAACGCCCAGCAGCGCGGGTAGGGTTTATCGTACCTGCGTCGTGCGCGCGCCCGCCACATGCAGGCTCGGATTCTCGTGGCTTTTTTTTTTTTTTTCTTTTTTCTTCTTTTCAGTCGAATCGAAACCCAAATCCCCCTTGGGAAAGAAAAAGGAAGTTTTTATTTAACTATCGAACGCCTTACGAAGATCTTCCCGCTTGCTTATCCTTTCTTACTACGATAGACTTAGAACTACGAATGGTGATATCTTTCGGCGACTAGGCTACTAGGATAGAGATCTTCGATCCCGCGTCGGTCTGTGGGAGAAGGATCGACGCCTTGTCGTTTTCGCAGAGGCGTTTCGCTCCCGATATTTCTCTTCAGTCTACGAAAACGCAGTCCTCCGTTGCTCATACTCGTTACCGTATAAAGTAACTGTAGTAAGACGTAGCATATGTTCGTATTTCACTGGCTGCCTTTTTATCTGGTGCGCGGGATTGTAGTAGAGGAGTGACGGTAGCTCTGACCCAAGCGTACCGCACACACGTTCTGCGGTCACGCAATGGCATTGGTGTTCCTGGCGCAGGTGAGCTGTTGAGCTCTGCAGCTGGTGCGGGTAATTGGGTAATTGGGTAATTGGGTAATTGGGAGGCGCTGTGTCTGACTGCGTTAGTTTACTGCAACTATCACGTTAGTATTGCTCTGGTTCCTGACTAGACCGCATTGTTAATCTCACGCTTACATGAACCTCCAAGCCCCCAACTGCATTTTGAACACAAGGTCAGGTGCGAAGGTCAAGCTACCAAAAGGTCCTAGATTGCCAATTTTCTAACTCCCGTCGTTGTTCATTCAAGAGGTTAGGAGGTAGCTAGCTGCTTGGTTCCGCCTACATGTCTGTTTGATATACCGGTTAACCTCACATTGCTATTCCTATTATTCCGAGTCATCTGATTGTGCCGTCAGCCGCATTCCAAGCTGATGGTCTAAGAGATGTTTGAGATGAAAATAATTCCTTCGGGAGGGTATCACATTATTACGCAGTGTTAAGGCGCAAGTGCGAAGTCAACCAAAAGTCCAACATACCTAGGTAGGAGGTAGGTACCTCTAGTCGAAGCAAAGCACCTGTGCCATTACGGCACAGTCTCTAAAGGAAGTTCCATGCGACTCTAATGCTAGGTGTTCTGCCTCGTGGAGGCATAGTGTGCGCCTGTATAAAGGCTCATGTCACCAACAATATGTGATGGCCTGATACCTGGTGCCATCCTGCCCTACAGGCTAATACGAAGCATAGGGTCCTAAACTACCCCTAAGTCCCCCTCCCCTACCTTGAGTACCAGGAGCCTGAAAGACCCCATCATGCCTTGGGGTCGATATGCTCGGTTCCCGTGAAACCAGCCAGTTCGGCCCCAGCTTGATACACGACCCAGGGAAATGAGGATGGGTTAAAGGTGCCTCTCTCAAATGTGCTGAACGGGTCGTATTGCCGTATATCATAGTAATGAAGAGCCATAGCAGTTGGTATTGTCACATGTATTCTAGTCGTATACCTATTGAGCTGATCGCGACACGTCTCAATATACTCGTACAGCATCGCCGTATGCTCTGTTCGTTGCAATGTATGATTCCCGTGGTTGTTGTCAAGGGGATAAGGAGGTACCTAGTTGATAGTCTTCCAGTACATTATCATTCCGCGGCGGGATATCCCTGGAGGTCGCCATGGAATAATGTTAGCTGCACGGACACATTTGAGTTATTATCCGTCCTTACCTACGGGGATTGATGTGAACGTGACTATAGCGAGCTACTCGAATGTTCCTATTACCCCATGAGAGTCAGTCGCTGGTAGGGAATGCCCTCGCCTCGGAGCCAGAACGTGTGGAGTGAAGTTTCCAGCTTCAAATGAATTGCTTGTCAATGAAGTGAATGAGCAAGGGGAAGTCCAGCTCTCAATGCAACAACAATATCGACTGCGGCTGCGAAGAGAAACGATTGTAGGTCGATGGCACCGTCTTCACTATTTCACTGTAATAGGATATGCCGCGTCTAACCCCAACGCTCGAGGAATCCTACATACCTATATTCCACTCATTTGACGTATATACCTTAGGTACTCGACGCATGGGAACGGACGCTGGTCAGTCTAAACGGGGATATATGAATACGGACCGACACACCCTGGTGGCGATGCCGCCATCGCAACGCCCCCGACTCAGCGAGAACCAAAAGCTTCCTGAACTCGGCCCATATCTAGATTGCCAGGCCGCTACTGCACAACTGCAGCGTGCTGTTCGTGATTGGCTTGCAGACTCGGCCGAATGGTGAATCATCGACGGCAACGGCGCTTGGCGGTTAGATGAAGGTTGGTTCGATCGCCATCAGTATATCACTGCGACACACGGCACGCGACACGCGACACGCGGCATACATCTGAAGGGGGCCACCGAGATCTACGCCGCGTGAATGACTGCTCCGTCTTTCGTTGTAGTCTTGTAGAGACCTTTCGAGGCGCAGCTCATACAGCTACCCAAAAAATTGCCACGAAGTAGCGAGATATCCTTATGAAGTTTGATGTCGCTATACCAGAGGCAATGGCATGGCGTAGCTTGCCGTGAGTCACATCAGACCAGGCCATCGTGCTTCAAACACCACTATTTCCCAATGGCACCGTCGTTCTGCAATACTACACTCCAGATATCTAGATAGTGCACTTGGGATGATCGTAGACTTCGCAATTCTCGACCCGTTAGCATCCAATAACCGCGGATGGTTTCTGATTATGTACGAGAGCTTCTCGTCCTATTCCCGTAGCACGTACTGACAAGGTATAGGGATCTTATCTGTATGGTATCTATTTTAGGGATACAGTATAGCATATCTACGGACCAATGTTACTCGAAATGCGTCACAGGAAACCTGAATCGAACGCTCTATGACGTTCTGGTGTCTTGTGCTGCCGATTAGGCGGTCAAGAGATCCTTCGAGAGATAACTAACAAAGGGGTATAGACGAAGCTTGAGTTAGGGAGCCGAATGCCCGGATGGGGTTCCGGGCTTATCCGAATCCCGTAAAGAGCGCCGTGAGTAAGATAGAAATCGTACGGTTTTTGCGTCGTCCAATGGCTGGAGTAACTACCCATATCCGCCCCCCCTTGCGATGCACTTCTTAATCGGACCATGAATTCAAGTAACTTAGCTCGGGGGGGTCGATCAACTTCTCAGCAACGCATTCCCCCCCCTAAACCGAAATGCACGAATGAGTCAGTAATTCCAGTTTACTAGGTTGTTTCATCATGAAATCGTCTGAGATTCGGCTTCGGCGCCGAATCGGGAAGCACGCCTAGTATTCCGGCCAATCATGGTTAGATCCGGAGTAATCACCGGGCCTCCCTGTAAGTCTGCTTCCTTGGCAGCTTGGTTCTTCAACGACCGAGAAGCGGTTCTAGAATGGTTCAAGATAGATCATTTCTCTATGACATCATTCGTCAGCGCATTGCCTAATATATCCCCAGACTGCGGCTGCACCCGAAAACCGACCCTGGTCCGAATCAACTGTCGTTCTTGTTGAGCAATCACATGACCCGAGGCGCCGACAAGGGCGACGATCTAGGCCTCGTCTCTTCTTTCATTTTTCTCTTGCGCTAGAAGCACTGTCTTACGTGTCATATAGCCGAGACCTGCAGATGGGCAATGGCAGAGTGCTAGAGCCGCGCGAACCCCGGGGCCTTGTCTGAGATGTCGCGTAGCTGCATCGAGTTGGTCGATAGACGACGCATCCGAGTGCAGCTATCCTGATTTCCCTGCCTCGAAAACTATCACTTTTGCCCGGGGACAAACATGTTGTTCACGGCTTCATGCATACGACTAAAGCCAGTGGCGTATCAGGGAGACATGTCGTGGCTTGAGAGGCAGGTTGCTGTGCCTAGCTGCCAAAGAATAATTTATCTCATGCTTGATGCACATGACATCCAATGAGCATTCGTGGTCACTGCTTACGGCGCAGCCTCACGTAGAGAGGGCATGAAACTGTGATGTCAGAAACTCGTCGTTTAACCAGACGCTGGAGGTGTTCTTTCCAAGTGACGTAACTCTCTCTCGGGCGATCATTCTGGTGGCGTCCTTTTATTATTTTTATTTTTCATCTTTCTACTGTGCGGTGCTGGGTGCAGTGCTGGTCTGGTGATGATCGTGTCGGTTTATCGCGGCGTGCTTCCACACTCTTCGTCCCTCTTATTCATTCTCGCCCCGTAAGTTGTGGGATGGTAGCACGAAAATATGTCAGACAGATAGAGATGTGACAGATGCTATCCCTTGCAGGTAACGGCTGATCTCATTCGCTGCCCCAGCCATGGGTCCTGGATCGGCAATTGATATCATATGAAAAGGACGGACGGGACGTCTTCCGTCACCAACGACGTCTCCTCACCCGGGAGGTGGTCAAGATGGTTTTGCGCGGAAAAAAAGGGCATAAGGCATGCGTTACTGGCGAAAAAGTGTGTGACGCCCCTAGCATGAGTGAATACGTGAGTGGACGGTTGGGATGAATGAGAGTTCGGTTGCGTATCGCATTGCGACTGCTGCTGGCACCCTGTCAGACGTTTGCATCAGTCATGTGTTATCGGACGTGCAGGACCCTTTCGGGGCATTCATTCGCAGGGAGCGTCCCCGCGTAGATCTTGGAGCCCCTTCGCGCGGGCCAGCTAAGATCCCATGCCATATTGTACAGGGCACATGGACGCGGGCCCAATCACAGGCGGAGATATCGCAAACAAATCCAAAAGCGTACTGGGAAACGCCATCATGGCCAGGATGCATCTGCAGATCGTCCGCCTTCCCATGGCCAGGTACTGGTAGGCCGGTTGAACCGGTAGCTGAGGACTGACGTCTTGGTGCGTCGAGCAAGTCGAAAGGGTCCCTCCTCTACGCTCCATCTGTAAACCCTGATTTTCCCGAAGTAGGGATCGGATTGGTCTTGACCCCTTATCTTGATAGCAAGTAGTAGGCCGTGTCTGCATATGCCAGATGGAGATGGCGGATTGGTCGCAACTTTGAAGCTCAGCTTGCAGACTTGCAGGCTGGCCGGGGAGAAAGCCAGGGGGGTTAAAGGAGCCCTTGCAAAGAGCAGCATAGTGACACAAGAGGCTGTATCAGCTGACCCAGACCTAGCACGTCGACAAGACCATGACCGTTGCGGCCTTTCTCCTGTCGGACTTCAACTAGCGAGAGAGAAGGAGAGAGAAGAAGGAGAGAAAGAGAGGAGTATCACAACATCGACATCGACATCAGCACTTGCAAGCGAAGCGACGATGCTACTCGACGCCCCGTCTTCTGGTCATCGCCCCGTCGTCGGGCATCTGGTCCTATCTTGGTCCCCACACCAAGACCTTCCTACAGGAGGCAGGCCTAACTGTACGGATCGCAACCCGGTACGTGCAGCAGTGCCATATGCGACTAGGTTAGATGAGATGATTCTGGAATCTGACAATGGAAAAAAGAAGTTGGAAAGAGATACGGGCTTGCATGGGTGCATCGTAAAGTGATCGGCCCAACCGACCCCACGGATAGCCCCGCACCGAACCCCAAGATCTTCAACGTCCTTCTCTCTTATCCCCGTTCAGCCGTTTTAGGTATTTCGCGTGTAGTCGGTGGGTTTCGCACACAACCGAAGGCACGCCGCAAGTCTGCGTCTGCGTCTGCGTCTGCGTCTGCGCTTCCCGGTCCATCCACGATGTTTGCTGATCCAAGGCTTACGAACACCATACCATCACAATTACATAGATAACCGATGTATACCTACCGGTGCCCAATCAGCCAATCTAAAACACGTGGTATACCTAAACATATCTACCGGTCCACGCTTGTAAGTCGATGTAGGTTAGGTATGTATGTAGTTCCATAGGTACCGAGCTAGTATGTAACGAGCGTAGTAGTTCCCGACGGGCAAGCCAATGACGGCACGAAACGGCAGACAAAAAAAGAAAAGGGAAGGGAAAAAAGGGATCTAGATACCCAAGATGTCGGGTTTGCCATCTGTGTACTCCGCGTACTATGGCGCATCGATATCTGCAATGTACCTAGGCCTAGGTTAGCTAGCAGCAGCAGTTAGATGGACTCTGCTTATAAACCATCGCGATTCGGAGATTCGGTGATTCAACATAGCCGTAGAGGTACGGAATGTAGGATGTAAGATGTAGGATGTATAGAAGTCAGAGAACGCTTCGCCCTGTCCGATTGACGTAAGGTTCCATTATTAGGTATGTATTTCGTACCTTGCTCTGTACCTATCTTGGACCCTTTTCCAAGTTGTGTGATGGTTGTTATGTGCGCGTGCGGTGCCGTGATGTGTGATGCGTGATGCGTGCACTAGTGTAGGTTGCAGGTTGCAGGTTGCAAGTTGCAGGTTGTGCACCTCGGAAAGAAATTCATTAAAACGGGACAAACTTAGCCTTCGAGAAACCTTATTCGCTTGTACCTGTGCCTTCGGGTGTTCCTGCCTGTCATACCGTGTGCCGTGTACTGGCAACTGGCAACTTGCACATAACATTGGACGATTTACATGTATGATACCTATACCTATACCCATACCTATACCTATACCCTTACTTATACCCTTACCTATACCCATACCCTATTACCCTTGCCGATGCCGATGCCAATCTACAGCCACAGCCTACTGCTACCACACTCCTCCCAGGGTACATGCTTACATGCTTACATACTTCCATGCCTACATAACGCCTACATTATCAAGTACCTATGAACCTACGAACCTACAAACCTACCTACTATTTCCAGCTTAGAAAGTAAGGCTTGGAAACATCCTCCGTCCTGGAGGGTACAGGGTGACAACGTGCCCATACACTAGCTTAGGTCGGCGTACTCAGATCACAAGGTACGATACATAGTACATACATGATATTTGCGCCTTATTAAGGTACCTGATGGGACCTATTACGTGCTTCATCGTCTCAAACACCTTCGTTTTCGTCTTCCGTTTCCGACTATTTAAGATGGACTATTTCCTCACATATTCTCCCGAGCCTTCTAGTCTATAGTCCATTCCAGCAGCAACAATTCCGCCCCGTCCGTCTTTCTCTGCCAAGGTGAGTTTGTTCTTATGGCCCTATTTCCCCTAACGCCATCCGTCGCCCCGTCGCCCCCCTCGTCTTTGAGCCGCTCAGGTACCTCGAGTAAGCATCTTGCTCCGCAGTAATAAAGACGCTAAACATCCCACCAACAGCTTCGTCACGACTAGCACCAAAACTCGAAACACAAATAGAGAGAGAAAAAAAAAAAAACTTTACTCCTTCCCTAGTTCCCTTTCCACTACAACCGCAAATCCATCATCATGGGTGTCACCAAGACCATCATTCAGGAGGGCACCGGTGCTCAACCTACTGCTCGCCAGACTGTGACCATCGAGTACACTGGCTGGCTCAAGGATGCCTCCAAGGCGGACAACAAGGGCAATCAGTAAGTGCACAGCCCTCCCTACTCACAATGCCCCGCCATCTGAGAGATCGAAACATCTTACTTGGCGTTGACGTCAAGGGTGGTTGGAAGCTCGTTACAGGCAACTAACCAATGAAAAAAATAGGTTCGACTCTTCAGTTGGTCGCGGCGACTTCGTCACGCAAATCGGTGTTGGCCAGGTCATCAAGGGTGAGTTGCTGTTTCTGACATGCCTTATGCATTGGGGGCTGACAAATGGTCACACATCTAGGTTGGGATGAGGGTGTCCTCACCATGAAGGTTGGCGAGAAAGCGACTCTCGACATCACTAGGTATGATCTCATTTCCTGTCACAAGCAGATGTTTAACAGCTAGGCTAACTCTTGGATCATAGCGACTACGGCTATGGCGCTCGGTAAGACCTTGCCATCCTTGTGTCCTGGTACCTGCGCTAGGAAATGCCCCAAGCCTCCATCCTTCTCGTTCCCCTCCCAGGCGCCCCAACCGCTGTATCCCTGAGAAAAGTGCCTAGAGCTAACAAATTACATAGAGGCTTCACTGGTCACATCCCCCCTAACGCTGACCTGATCTTGTAAGTGCTAGACCTGAATGTAGACATACCCAAATCGTCGAGCGCGGAACTGACGTCTGTTACAGCGATGTCCACCTGAAGAAGGTCCAGTAAATGGTCGTCGACATGACAACTGGATATAGAATAGCCCTTGGCTCGTACGGTCGGTAGCGGATATAGGGCAGGAGGTTTTCTCATTCTACTTAGTCAGGGTTTGGCCAGGGGCGGGTTTCTGTGCTTGCGAGACATAGAATCAGATTATCGTTGACCAGTGGAATACGTTTCTCGCTTCCTGCTCCACTTTCGTGATACATACTGCAATATGTTTTGGGACTCGTAGCTGGACCAAATCTCTTTTCAATGCACCCATCTCGTATCGAAGATCCCTTGACGGGCCGACTTACATATAGGTACATCTTCCGCTCGTTGCAGACCGGTACCGGTACGTCTTTCCAGTTCGAGGTTACCTGCCTAATCTCTGTTTCACAGCAGCCCGCGGTTGCGGTAGAGATGCTAGTGTATACCCAAACGTGGCGTGCCGTGCAGAACCAACGGCCCTCAGAAGATCTTCGTGTCGGTACCAAACAATCTATCAAACATTGCTTTTTCAGTGCGTCTGCGACCCAGATACCCTCGAGTGATGAAGACAGAGAAGCCACGTGGCCGAGCTAGGCCACGATCGAAAGCTCGCTTAGATCCATCCCCTGCCGCAGGGTGCGAGATCGTCTCTGCTCGTTACACGATCTGAGACAGCCCATGTATGTATGTATGCTTTGGAGTCAATCTGCCAGCACAGGGACTGCGATCGGCCGAACGTTGGTGGCCGTCGGTCGTGACACGGTGATCGCTTCTAGCTGCTTTCCGTCCTCGCAGGGGAGAACCGAGCCGTAGGGAAATTTAGGCGTGCTGCTAGTGCGCCGTGGCGCCCCATTGGGTAATGCTTACGGGACGTGAAGAAAAGAAAAGAAAAGCCAATGGTCCAGCGGGAGATTTGAGACACTAGTCTCGGATCTCATGGTACTGAGGTTTTCGTCTGAGAGAGGCGGTGGGAAAGGGCATCAATGACTCAACATAGAATGGATTCTTGGGGTAGCGACCACCCGACTTGTAGTAGCTGCGTAGGCTGCTAATGGTTGTACTATTTTTCATTCCCATAAGTTCTTTTCTTTCGTGGTGCTATCCTACATTACACCAAAGGTTACCTACTTCTTACCTTGGGTTAGGCCCGACAGGCCAACAAGATATTGGAGAGAATGGCTCTGTACTGATATATTCCACCGATCTTCACAGAGACAACCAGCCTCTATGTTGTTTCCGGGAATCCTATCGGCCTTGCTATTGTACACCTGGGCATCTAAAGCAACGTATCTATGTACCCAGAGAACCCCACTCCTCATGTCGAGACAGAAGCTTGGACCTACTGAAGGATGTACAACATGTGAGTATAAGATTTAGGGCAAGAACAGCCTACAAGAGGGCCTATGACAGGCGACATGAGAGAGAGAGAGAGAGAAGATGGTGTATAGGACACGGCAGAATCGGGATCGCGTGCCGTGTGCCGCAGCAGGCAACGAGGCATATGACTCTTTAGACCGCTCTGCGGGTAGGTACCTACTAAAATATCCATGCTAGACGTAAGCAGTGGCACGTCATCCCATCCCAGCTACTTAGGAGAGCCGGCACAGTTTAGTTATCGACGTCTGTACGTAGAATCGTGCGTGGATAAGGAGCGTCGTATTGCATCTAAAGATGAGCATGAACGCCGAGTGACAGCGGGATCGAGGACATTGGTACCGGAATGAATGTTCGTGCTATTGGCCGTGGTCGTATGCCTATTTCCTTTTTCCATGCCAAGGAAGCATCGAGTTGCTACTAAACCCCTAACCCCTATCTCCTTGAATGTGAACTCGACTTCGCCCCTTTTCTACCAACTCCCCTAACTTCCCGGGAACTAGTAGGTAATCGTTACCTTCACTGTTAATTACCTCATATAGGAAACCGAGATCCTCAAGCGCAAGGAAGGGCTAACATGGAGGTCCGTGGCGCCAACTAGGCCGTGACGGTAGAGTCCCATGCGAATACGCCCAGTCCCCGCAAATAGTTACCTTGCCCTCGACCCCAATCTGCGCGGCTTCGTCATCAACCTGGCCTCGGCGAATGGCGAGCCCGAGCATAGACCACCGCGTTGCACACATGATGCTATCGCTATGTTATTGAGAGGGTAGGTGACACCGTTATATCGAACAACGCATCCCAACGAAGCGACGGTACGCGGAATTCATCGTCTAGAAACTTTTATAGTTGCCGTGTGGATCTACGTGTATTCATGTCCATCTAGGTTTTCTACCCGTGTCTACGTCCCGGGATGTTACATTTGCCGTGCCGGCTAGGAAAAAGAACTCTTCAGGCTTTGTTGTTGAGGATTTCCACCAGATCCTCGAACTCGCCGCTGTGTTTCATCATGTCGTAGAACTGCCCCTTGGAATCGTACAACTCTTTCGGGCTCCCGACCCTAGATATCTGGTTAGCCGACGGCAATCCGTGTCGTTTTGGAGATAGGTACACGTACTCTAGAACCGACCCGGCACTCATGACTACAACGCGGTCGTAGTCGATGATCGTCTTCAGCCGGTGTGCGATGGTGACCAACGTTCTATCCCTTCCATGCTCGTTTAGTTCCTTTCTGAGGACCTCCTGAATTCCTTGATCGGTCTCATAATCCATCTACAGTATTTGTGTCAGTGGGTACTGCGATTCGGAGACGAAACGAATACATACGCTCGCGGTTGCCTCGTCTAGCAGCAAAAGCTTGCTCTTCCGTACCAGGGCTCTACAGAGCGAGAGCACCTGTCGCTGGCCGTGGGAAAAGTTCTCGCCTTTAGGCTTTACTGGGGTCGAGAGGTTGATGCCTACGTCGGTTCGTGGTTCGTCGGAGTACGTCTCGTCAACTTCGTTAGCTTGTCCGTTTCCATTCTGAGCATGTTCTTCGTTCTGGTGGAACTGGAACGATGCGATGCCGCTGCAGTACTGCAGAGCCTTCTCCAATATCTCGGTGGGAACTTTGCCTGTTGGGTCTAGGTTCGATTTGACGTCTCCGTTGAACAGCACCGCTTCTTGCGGGATAATAGTGAGTGCTTCTCGGAGTTTTCTGCGCGGGAACTTGGTAATATCCACGCCGTCGAAGAATATCTGCCCTGAGACGATGTTGGTGAAACGCAGCAGAGACAGGACCAACTACCAATTTCGCATGTTAGTAACAACCTACATATAATCGCTAGAGTAATAAACGGTGGACTTACGGTACTCTTTCCAGATCCAGTTCGCCCGACGACAGCAACTCTCTCGCCGGCTGCAAATTTGAGGTTGATATTCTTTAGGATTTCTGGACCATCTAAATCGTACTTTATGGTCACGTTGCGGAACTCAACCTCGCCAGAAGCTGGCCAATTCTTAGGCATGACCGGTTCGGAATCATCAGAGTATTCTTCGATACTTCTATACTCATCCTGCTTCTCTTCTGGCTCGACAGCGGCATATTCTCGAACTCGGTGGTACTTGACTGTTATCAGCATGGAATCCTTACCAGGACCTCATTACGGTTGACCTACGCTTTGCAACTCTATTTCAAGTTCGTTACCTGCTCTCACTAGCAGGATAATAAGCTGGCTAAGCGTCTGTTTACTGCATTAGCAAGACTTGATTAATAAACCCTTCGAACGAGGACCGCCTTACCGTCGCATTTGTCAACGAGAATCCGACGAGACCAGCTGCCACAAGACCTGCTTTCGATACGGCAATGGCACCAGCGGCGACGGTGACGAGAGTAGTCATCATATCGATTTTGAGCGCGACCCATCGGTTGCAGTTGAACTGAGCCTCGGAAGCCTTGGAGAAAACTCGCAGTTTCTCCGCCAGCTGATCACCAAAAACCTGGGGCATGTCTGCGCGGGCGCGGATCACGGGGAGACCAGCCAGACTGTCTGCAAATTGAGCGAATAGAGGCGACTGCGACGACGACACGAGCCGCTTGACCGCTACGGCCGTTCTCGTGTAGAGCTCTCCTGCGAGAATGCCAACGGTGCAACATGCAGCGGCAGGTAGCATGAAGACCGGAAGCACCGAACCGACAGCTACAATCTGGAAGACGAGACGTGTGAGCATCTCGAGACACAATCGTAGCACTATGATGCCAAAGTTAGCGTTTCAAGATCGAGTAACACTATATAAACCAGGATTCCACTTACTGCCGGTGAGTTGTGTATCGATGGAATCCATGTCCCTGGAGAACCGATTGACGATTCGACCGACGGGCGTCGCCTTGTACCAGGAAAGAGGAACGCTCATCACAGCCTTCATGAAGGTAGTGTGCAGCCACCGCGCAGCAAACCAACCGCCATTCTCGTACGCGATGTACGTCAGGCCGTTGAAGAGGATATCGGCGCAGCTCCAGGCCGCATAGATGCCGAGATAGAAAGCGACGTCGTAGGCATCGTCCTTCCCGTAGGCGTCTACCCAGACGGCAATCCACAGGCCCGTTCCGACAAAGGAAGCAGTAGAGAGGACGCTCATCAACAGGGCAAACATGGCGTAAAGGGGACTACCGAAAAGTCGCATGTATTGGAAGACTTCGAAGGTCTGTCAGCTCCTTGATATCGATACAGACATTACACGAATGCTTCAATGGAGTACTCACATTGTAGACGGGCGGTCGGGCCGGTCTTGAGGGCTTCCTGCGTGACCTCGTCTCGGCGTTTGTCTTCAGCGCTTTTGACGTTCCCGTTAGTGCCGTTCCCATTAGCCGTTGCGCCGTTAGTCTCGCTCGTGTGAGCCGCGGCAGATTCTGCGGTCACGTCCACATTGCCGTCGTCGACAAGCGTTTCGTTCAGCGTCACGGATTTACGGACCACGCCAAGGTTTTGTTGAACATTCTTGATAGAGCCGTTTTCCAACGTGATGGTAAGATCTGCCTGAGGTGCGATCCACGGCAGCTGCGTGACGAGTACCACTGTTCTCCCTTTGACTATAATACAAAGTTAGACTGCTTATACGGGAGAAGTTTCTGTTGACCTATCCCCCAAGACAGGGGTAATTGACATTAGAGGAGGTTGGATATACTTACGCAAGTCTCCGCAGAACGCTTCCTCCCATAACAACGCCGATGTCTTGGCGTCCAGGGCAGAAAAGACATCATCAAGTAGGATGACAGAAGCCTTTGAATACAGAGCTCGCGCCAGAGCGACACGAGACTTCTGTCCTCCAGATAATGAAGCACCGTTTTCTCCGACTTCAGTTCCGTCCCGCTCTGGAAACTCGTTGAAATCTATCGGCAGCCCACAGGCATTGATGACTCGATCGTACCGCACTTGTTCGAAGGGGCTGTTAAAGAGGATGTTCTCGCGGATCGTCTCATTTTGCAGCCAGGGGCTCTGAGAGGCATAACCAATATCCTTGGGACATGTGATTGTACCTGTCTCTAGGATAGTCTCGCCGAGTATCGACATGAGGAGCGTTGACTTTCCGCTCCCGCTCTGGCCTGTCACGACATTCAGCCCGCCCTCGACAAAATCGATAGAAATATCCTTGAGAGCGAATGAGGCTTTCTTGTTGCGCCTGAAAGTAGCGTCACTAATGCGAAGCTCGCCAACCGGATGAGGACGCAAGGGCGCAGCGTTGTTAAAGTACCGGTCTAAACGTTTGATGGATACGCCTCCAGCAGTAAAGCCTCTTGACATGTTCGATGCTATGGAAAGGTTCCGGCGCAGCGTCCTAACCAATGTTATTGACGTGAAAGCAACGTCTGCGGTTAAATGCTCTTTGCGGACAAGTACCTGCAAAGTGAAGATGATAACTAGAGACAAGGTCGGGATCGCTTCTGTGAGTTGGTTAAGCACGACGAAACTAGAAATTTCACAATCAGTACGTTCTTCAAGAGTTACGAGGAGCAAGAGACTGACAGCATGTTCAAACTCCATATTTTCTTTTGCTCCCTGACCCGAATCTCACTGACTTTATCAAGAATAGCATCTTCCCATGCGAAATACTTGATGGCCCTGATCGAAGCAAGATACTCTGAGATGGCAGAGATCCTAGAATCTTGTATTCGTTTCATGTCACGTTGGATACCTACCATACGTCGGCCGATTAGCACCGGGAGCGGTGTTAGTACTATCATTGTAACTATGCCAACCAACGCTGACCAGCCTAGCAGCTTATACAGCCCAATGAGCGCCACGATGGATCCAGAAGATACTCCGAAGAGGATCAGGATGATGTCTCGGCTCCTCGTAATTGCGTCTATATCCGCGCTCATGAGGTTTGCTAGGCGACCTGTCGAAGTAGTACCTTGCTGATTATTTTCCTTTTCCTTGCCTGTCGCAGCTATCTCAGCAAACACTTCGTCATCTAGTTCCATCGAGTCCATCGCTTTGTGGTATAGTTCTTGCGTCATCGCAGATTTGACACGTACGACCAAGCGAGTGGATGTGAATATGTATTGCTGGAAGCACACGGAACGCGACAGCGGGCCAATGAACAGGAGGATTAGCCAAACCCAAGGTCGAAAGGAAGACCCTTCGGGGTCAGACAGGTAGCCAAGCAGCTTATACATGGCGAACGGGGCTATCATTTCGAAAACGAAAGATAAGGTAATCCAGCAACTCATAGTAATAAGCTCTGTGGGTAAGAAATTTACCAGCGTCCAGAGCGTGGATTTGCCCTTCCGCCGCGCCTCCTGGATCCTGGAAAGGAGAAGCAACGGCTCGTCATACCACGGGAGTCGAGGGAGCTCTTCTAGGGTCATCTGTCGACGCATGCCTCTCAACATGAGAGGCGTGAGCCATTCATACGTTACGTAGTATTCAAGCCAACTGCAAGTTTCCTCGGGAGACGGCTCTCGAGTTGGTATCTTCTCGGAGATGTCGAGGTCCAATGACGGCGGAATCCACTCTCTTCGTGTAACGAGAGCTACAATAACAGCAGCAGCTAAGGTAGATATGCCACAGATCATCATAGGACTAATATTCTCGGTGTGGTCCGCATCGATGTACGGGAGAAGCTCCCCTATGGCGAGGATAAGCAGAGACCCAGCAAGAATAAAATTGACATGGTGTAAGGCGACATGCCTCCACTCGAGGTCGGTGACCAGTCGCAGAACACCGAGAATGAAGGCGTAGGCCAAGGCGGTGGCATCGGTCCATTTGCCTTCTTCTCGAGTAGCCACGACGATGACGAAAGCCAAAGACGCCGCTCGCAAGATCTGGCTGCATAGTTCAAAGGGTAGTGATATGGAGGATGCACTGCCCTCGGGTTTAGAAACCTTGGAGTAGGAGCGGTGAAGCAGATGTTTGATGATTACAAGCAGGGATGCAACAACAATGGTAAGCTGTAGGTAGCCAGCTTTAGCAAAATGAGAGAGGTCATGAATCCGTTGAAGATCTGAAGCACTACAAAGCGAAGTTAAGTTAAAGTCGATACTATATTCACCTAAGGGATTGTTACACACCTGGTTCCTTCAAATATGCCCCCTAGACTTATGAGCGACTGGGAGCGAATGGGAGTAGACTCCCAGCCGTATCCTGTGAGAGCGAATTGGTCCATGTCTACCAGGTAGGCATAGTAGATACTAAAGAAGAAGGATCGTGACAAATTCGCAGAGGTGTCAACCTGTAATAATAGTAGGCTGCTGGTTCGGTTAATTATGTGCCCGGACACCTCGTATACAAGCACACCATGCACTACAGTCACGATAAGGCGGAACCTAGTCCAAGATTACCCAGAACGGAAAAGTAGCTGCCTGCCTGGCTGGACCGCCTGAACCTGGAAGGTAAAAATTGGAACGGCAAGATGTTGTTAAACCCGGGCATTACCATCCTTACCGTTTACCGTCCTTACATGCAAATATTTACTTATCTTATCTGTAGGAAGAGCTGAAAATAAGAGTCATTTCCCAAGGAAGAGTCATTCGCCGAGTCTTATAGTAGTAGTACTTCGTGGTAGTAGTGATCATCAACCGCCAGGGAACCGCTGCGGCGCAGCTATCCCAGAGTCACCGTCTTATCTGCGCGTAACATGCAATGGTTCAGGATGCGATTTCTTGATCGCACAGTGCGAGTGCGAGTAGGTGACAAAAGTCGGTATGTTTAACATTGCTCAGTCGTATCGATAGAAGTACTGTATCCTGTCAATCGTTAAGTGTTCATTAGATGGGGGAATTCGAGGATAACAAAGATATATCCCAGCACCCAATTCTGGTTGAAGAGACCCAAAGTCTCGAGGTTCCTGCGACAGAAGGACCAAACCGAAACCATCCTCAGTGAGGAACTAATCATATAGGGATAATGTGAGGCGCCAACTGATGTCGAGAAAGTATCCGTGAACACAGTTTGAATGAGTCGTTCCACGGATGAGTCTCTTTCACTAAATGACTTCTCGCAATTCGCATACCGTGATGTCTAGAGTAAGATCCAGGCAATACCTCGAGCCTTATAGCTACACGATCTACTTTGTGGTAACTAATACCGATTGAAAGTTGGTTGTGAGAAATGCATTGAGAGGAGGCCGGTCGCCCTGTCGCCTTGCGGCTTCTCGATTGAACCTCTACGAAGCACGGACCATCGATTTATAAGGGCGTGCATAGAGGTCTGCGACAGTTTGACTAACAGTGGGGTGCATGTAGCAAGTGGATAAGTGGCGCCGCAACTTCTTGCCCTATCAGCCTATCCAGCCTGTGCCTTTTGCCTTCTGAGCATAGCAAATTTCAAAAGCGACACTAGGGGACGAACAACATAAAAAGGACTTGCCGCGTATACACGATCCAGAATGAAATGCGAACGATCTCGTGAACCATCGCTTGTTTCTATTGATTGAAACTTGCGCTAGTATCTACCCTCGACCCTTACATCGTTGCTCTAATCCCATCACCCTCACCATCACCATCCGACACCTAACCAGCGATACCGATATCATGGACGACTTTGCGGAGCTCGAGCTTCTTTCGCTTGTGTCCAAGGTCACATCCGAGCTTCAGAATCACTTGGGCCTATCCGAGAAGACACTGGCCGAGTTCATCATTGCCAAACGACTGGAATGCAAGAATTTCTCCGATTTCAAGAGCAAGTTGGCCGAGCTGGGCGGCGCAAGTTGGCCCGAGAGTTTATTCGACAGTATCGATCGTCTGGTTCGGACTATGCACCCGAATTTCAAGGCCGAGAAAGAATCCTCAACCGAAGAACAGGCACGAACCTTCGAAGAAAAAGAGACGTTATTCAAAGGTCTGAGTATTCCAGACAAAGAAGTGGATGGTGCAGGCGGAGATGATATAGATGACACCCTAGCACTATTAGAAGGACTAGAAGGCAAGGCTCGGGATGCACGTCCGGAAAGATCATCTAGGAAACGTTCTCGCAGTCCCGAAAGAGAGGAGGAAACAGACTCGCGACGGAAGAGAAAAGAGAGATATCGATCCCGAGACCGCAAGGGACAGGACTACGAGGAGGACAATGGTTACCGCAATGGTCGCAAAGAACAAAAGAGTCGACGAGACGAGCGCGACGGCCGCAAAGAGAGAAGGCGGAGGTATGATGATGAAGATGGCGAGGACGATGATCGTATGTTGCGACGTGCGCCTGAACCTGAAGTTGATGATTCGCCAGTACTATACAAGGTCTACGATGGTCATGTCACTGGTGTTAAGGATTTTGGGGCGTTTGTCAATCTGCATGGTGTCAAGGGCAAAGTAGATGGAATGGTGCATATCTCGAACCTAGTCCAAGGCCAGAGGGTCAATCATCCCTCGGATCTTTTGTCGAGGGGGCAGGATGTCAAGGTTAAAGTCGTCAAGATCGAACCGAATCGAATAGGATTATCTATGAAGGACGTCGATCAGGAGACCGGTGTGGATCTAGCACCGCAAGCTCGAATACAATCCGGTGCCAATATGGAAAGTCTTGGGAGTCGAAATGGTGTAATGCCGAGGAACGACGACAATTTAGCAGCCCTATCTAATTACACCGGTCCACCACGGCGGCATAAGAAAAGAATGACATCGCCGGAACGGTGGGAGATACGACAGCTCATTGCCTCCGGTGTCGCCAAAGCTTCGGATTATCCTGACTTGGAGGAAGATTACAATGCCACTCTACGGGGTGACGGTGAGATGGAATTAGAAGAGGAAGTCGATATCGAAGTGAGAGAAGAAGAGCCGCCATTCCTCACAGGCCAAACAAAGCAATCGCTAGAATTGTCGCCTATTAGGGTGGTCAAAGCCCCCGATGGATCACTAAACCGTGCAGCAATGTCAGGCACCGCGTTGGCAAAGGAACGAAAGGAATTACGTCAACAGGAGGTTGAGGCGAACCAGGAAGAATCCAAGGTCGACCTTTCCTCGCAATGGCAAGACCCTATGGCAAACCCCGATAGTAGAAAATTCGCTAGCGATTTAAGGGCTGCCAAAGCAACCGCCGCAAAACCAGACATCGTACCTGAATGGAAACGTGTCGTGGCCCCCAAAGATCAATCATTCGGCAAACGAACAACCATGTCGATCAAGCAGCAGAGAGAAAGTCTTCCCGTCTACGCCTTTAGAGGTCAACTCATCAAGGCAGTTCATGAAAACCAGATCCTCATCGTTGTTGGCGAGACTGGATCTGGCAAGACCACCCAACTCACCCAGTACCTCGCAGAAGCTGGTTTTACCAACAATGGCATGATAGGCTGTACACAACCGCGACGAGTGGCAGCCATGTCCGTCGCGAAACGTGTTGCCGAGGAAGTTGGCTGCCAGCTAGGCCACGAAGTCGGCTACACCATCCGTTTCGAAGATTGCACGAGTCCTGCGACCAAGATTAAGTACATGACGGACGGTATGTTGGAGCGCGAGATCTTGATGGATCCCGACCTGAAGAGATATTCGGTCATCATGCTTGACGAAGCTCACGAGCGTACCATCGCAACCGATGTCCTCTTCGCGCTCCTCAAGAAGACCGTAAAGCGACGCGCCGACCTCAAGATCATTGTCACGTCGGCTACACTAGATGCTGACAAGTTTTCGGCTTACTTCAATGAGTGCCCGATCTTCACCATCCCCGGACGCACGTTTCCCGTCGAGATCCTCTACAGCAGAGAGCCTGAATCCGACTACCTCGATGCTGCCCTCGTGACGGTCATGCAGATCCACCTCATGGAGCCCCCTGGAGATATCCTAGTCTTCCTCACAGGTTCAGAAGAGATCGATACTGCCGCGGAGATCTTATACGAGCGAATGAAGGCTCTGGGTCCGGGAGTCCCCGACCTAATCATCTTGCCGGTATACTCGGCGCTCCCTAGCGAGATGCAGAGCAGGATTTTTGATCCCGCACCCCCTGGCAGTAGAAAGGTTGTGATAGCCACCAATATTGCCGAGACCTCCATCACCATCGATCATATTTATTACGTCGTGGACCCTGGCTTTGTCAAGCAAAATGCCTATGATCCCAAGCTCGGAATGGATTCTTTGGTTGTCACGCCCATCTCGCAGGCACAGGCCAACCAACGTGCCGGTCGAGCCGGACGAACTGGTCCCGGTAAATGTTTCCGACTGTATACCGAGGCCGCCTTTCAGTCTGAAATGCTTCCGACAACGATTCCTGAGATTCAGCGCCAGAACTTGGCTAACACCATTCTCATGCTAAAGGCCATGGGTATTAACGATCTTCTGCACTTTGATTTCATGGACCCGCCGCCTACGAATACCATGTTGACGGCTTTGGAGGAGCTCTACGCGTTGTCGGCGCTCGATGATGAAGGCCTACTAACCCGTCTTGGTCGTAAGATGGCCGACTTCCCCATGGAACCTGCATTAGCCAAGGTTCTCATAGGTGCAGTTGACATAGGTTGCTCTGACGAGATGCTAAGCATCGTCGCCATGTTAAATCTTCCCAACGTCTTCTACCGACCGAAGGAGAAGCAGACACAGGCCGACCAGAAGAAAGCGAAGTTCCACGACCCCCACGGAGATCATCTCACCTTCCTTAATGTCTACAACTCCTGGAAGGCCAACGGCTATTCGGCACCGTGGTGCTTCGAGAACTTCATCCAGGCCCGTTCAATGAAGCGCGCGAAGGACGTTCGCGAGCAGCTGGTCAAAATCATGCAGCGCTACCGACACCCCATTACTTCTTGTGGTAGAGACACTCAGAAGGTCAGGCAAGCACTCTGCTCGGGATTCTTCCGCAACTCGGCAAGAAAGGATCCGCAGGAGGGATACAAGACGTTGGTCGAAGGTACACCAGTCTACCTGCACCCCAGCTCAGCCCTTTTCGGCAAGCAGGCCGAATGGGTCATCTACCACACTCTTGTGCTCACTACGAAGGAATACATGCACTGCACGACCAGCATCGAGCCGAAATGGCTCGTCTCGGCTGCTCCGACCTTCTTCAAGGTTGCGCCGACTGACAAGCTCAGCAAGCGCAAGAAGGCCGAGAGGATTCAGCCCCTGTACAACAAGTACGCGGCGGAAGACGACTGGCGACTCAGCGCCCAGCGAAAAGTTGGACGGTCTGGCGGTGGCGGTGGCACTTGGGGTTAAAGCTGGGGAGTTTCCATGCGTACGTGTTGCTATTCAAGGAGTTGATCCATATGGCAAGTTTACAGGTTGTTCAACTTGCCTTCTAAACGCGCAGCACTGCAAGGTTATTATTCTTGTGTCTTGAGATTCTGGCATAATATTGGCCACGCGCAATGCCTTCGCAGTTCAGATAGGGTGAGATAGTATGCAAAAGCTGCTATGCTAAAGCAAGTGGCTAGACAGTATCAGAATGACCTTCAGGTACCATCGATTACTTCATTTGATTTTCCCGAGTCTCTTCACGTATTGCCACAGTACCTATGACATGAAGGCCACACAAGTGCTCTCAACAGTTTTCAATCTTTCTCTCGCGTGTTGTAATTTCTACGAAAACTAGTATGTCTGCACTGATTCTGTGTTGACGATTCCGCCCTCGTCACATTCGTAGCAGGGCTTTTGAACACCACCCATTCCATCAGAGCCGCTTAGGAGTAGTGATCTAGGAAATCCACATAGATTATTTACCATTACTATCATTATGCTAACACCAATTTACCTAATGCCTTTCTACGGACCTCCTCACGCTAAATGTCCGATCTCAATCTCCGAACATGCCAAGTACTACTTGGGCAGATGAAGCAGATCAGCCCAGAAGATTCCAGTGGAACGACTTCTCTACTATGCACCTATCTCTCACATCATGACAACCACTTTCATTATCAAAAGCAAGACACACATCGTAGTACATACGAGATAGCCTCAACACCCCTCACCCAATGCCAATCTACGACTCCGGGATGATCTCGCGACAAGTCCGAGTCGGCGGTTCGCAAACACGGGCACGAGAACCCGGCGCGAAATTGGGCTCGTAAGATATTTACGTAGGGGCCTTTTCAGCTTGCAGGAAAGAAACGTGGGAGAGAAGAGAAACCGGTTCGATTTCTTGATGCATGTCGCGGCGGCGGCATGTCGACGCCCGCCAATATAAGCAGACAATCTAATAAATGCGCAAGAACCGGATGCGGGATGGGACGATGGGACGATGAGACGACGTGAAATATTACCCTACCCGGGTTCGCCATGTGATATAATGATTTTGATTTCTGACCGCAAGCGCAGAGAGCAAGGCGAGGCGGATAAAATCAAGACAGCGACAGCGACAGGCAGGTTTTCCACGTTCCATCGCCCCCCTCTCCCCAATCTAGTATCGCGGCCAACAACGTTTCATCTAGAGCGGCGGACTGCCGAAGCTAGTCATGCCCGTATGGTTACGTCGACCTCGACATATATAGCGCCCGTAGGACGAGAGGGCAATATATATGGAAATGTGCGACTCGGTCGGGCTCTTCGTGCACTTACATACGTAGGATCGATGCAGCATTGGTATGCAGGCACGGGATTTGGACGTGCAGGCGTGGAGAGAGCTTGCTGCAGCCCCCTCCCTCCCCCTTCTCCGTCCCCAAAAATAATCTTTCTTTGGCGCGGCAAAGGGAGAGAAAAGGGAGTTATAGAGGGGCCATCCATCGCGAAGAAGGCAAGGGGAAAAAAAACATTTTAACCACCCAGCCACCCAACACATAGGTAATACATATTTAACTGCTTACCCAGTTTTTTTTTTTCCCTAGATAGGCGTTATAAATTATCGATGATCCCAACTTGCATTTTTGCCCTTGCTGCTTGCCTCCCTGCCAGAGAAACCGATCGGCTTGGCTTTTATTATGACGTCGATCCCTTGACTTCATCCGGTCGAACAGAATACGCGAGGATGACGACGATCACATTTTCCGCCTGTGAGACCACGGCAGCACGGGACTGCAGCGATCGACCGGAACAGGCAACTTGAATCCAGCGACAGCGCACAAATCAACGTACCGTAGCAACGGGCACACGCAACGAGGTAATGACCGTCGCGGGTGAAGTCAGCATGTCACTTGTGACCAGAATATCTGCGTAGGACTTTTCGGGGGGGTATAATGAGAAAGTAATGGTATTATGAATATCTTTACTTTGTGTACTATGCTAAAAAACAAAAAAGAACTTGAATTCGCCGCTGCTCCTGTGCAGGTTGGCTTAATGAGTGGTATCAATAATCCCCTGTCCCGATATACCCTGAACGCCTATATCCATGCTTGTCCCATGCAATATTCCAACATGACGAGCTCAGGCTACCGCTGCCGCTGCCACTAGCACGTCCAGCGCGGAGCTCTGGGTGCCCGCTGTTGCGTTCGTGTAAGGGCCTTCCCACATGCCACCAAGTTGGTTCTGATTGTTGCGGTTGTTGGCCCATATCGTGTCGGCATTCGTCAGGAGGAAGTTCTTGATGGGGTCCATGGGGGCCGCCTTTTGGAGGTAGTGTAGGTTCCGCATGAAGATCCCCTTGAATTGCGAGCCATCACTTCCGCAGTTGGGCTCGCAACCCTCGAAAAGGATGCCGTCCTTGGACAACTTGGTAATCGCTGCCGCGGCGATAGTCTGAGCCTGGGTAATGAGTGACCGATCACCCGTAGCCTTAGAAAGCTCCACCAAACCACCCAGAATTACCCCCTGGTTGTAGGTCCAGGTCTGCATACCGTTGTTCTTGCAGTCGTCCGTGAGCCCGTCGTTAATTAGGTTGTCTCCATTGATCAGCCCGCTGTTCTTGAACCAGTTCCACTGGGTCTGGGCAACGTCGAGGAAATAATCCTTCCTGTCGGGTATCCGGTTCGCGAGCGACGCGGCCACGCTGAGGAAGAGCTCGTTCGCGATGGCATTGGTGTACGGTGTGACCTTGCTCCAGAAAATGCCGCCGCAGGTAGAGTTACCCTTCTTCATATCCTCGAAGATCTCGACCGCAGCCTGGAGATATTGCTGGTCTCCGATACCCTGAACACCAAGATCGTAGCTGTGGATCATGGCGAGAGCCCACCAGCCCTCATCGTCGTAGTAGTCGTTGAGAAAGTTGTCGAATCCCCTCTTCTCGATTTCTCTCTTGGAGAGTCTGCTGTACGTTGAAATGGGAAGACCTTGCGCTGACAAGACCTTGGTTGCCTGCACTGGCGTCTTCTGCGCTTGGTCGTACTGCAGAGCTTGTGTTAGTAGAGAATTTCGCATCTTCTATGTAGTCGGTGCCAACTTATGCCCTCCTATAAGGATCGGCAGGGTAGCAGATAACTCGGATATACTTACGGTGTTCTGAATGATCTCCGGGATGTTCAAAGCATCAGAGGCGGCCGGGTCGATAACAGCAAAATCGGCGAGAACTGTGAGACAATTTGCCGAATTCCACCATCCAGTGGTGTCCCAGAGGCCCGTCTCACGATTATACCACGTCTGTAGAGTGTTCAAGGCGTCGACGGTGTGGGAGGCGTATGTCGCCGAGTCTGCGCGACTACCAATATGACTAGACATTAAGAAGACTGCCCTGGAAGCCAGGGAGCCGATCAATGACGAAGAAACCATGGCGACTAGATTAGGGAATGAAGGGTGGAGATGTGGTTGTTTCGTATGATAGAGAAGTCTTCCAGAAACTTTCGGTCATGGATGAATAGAAGGGCAGTTATATATATAAAAATAATAAAAATACAGAAGTAACAGTTGCCACCTGACTAGGGAATACACACGCACAGCATGCTAGTATATGATTTAAGGAGAGGAGATGCGATGAACAAGGACGTGAGTGTGTACCATGTCATCAAACACAGGCTAGATCTGGTTGATTATCTCATATGCGACAAATACTCACATGAACCCACCACGGATGCGTCCAAACGGGTACAAAACCAAGGATACAAAATTCCAGACATGGGTCGTCTCGCGACCCGTAGATCAGGTTGACAGTATGTAGGGACAATAGGGCTGGGTAGTACCATACCAACAGGCTTCGGGAGCCGAGCCAGCGGGCTTTACGGGCTTGCGGGCTTGTTGGCTTGTTGGATTGTTTCCTAGGGATCGAAAGCGTAGATCGCGGCACTTGATGATTGGCGGCGCGTTGACCACGGATGACAGTTGACAGTGAAAGAAAGGGATGAATGATGAATAGGTCAGACTAAAAATGCCGGGTTAAGCTGGTGACAGAGTGATTGAGATCTCCGATAGGGTTACTGTCCTGTTTCAGAACAGGCATGATTCTCATGCTGGACCCGTCTTGGACCTGTGTCGCATGAAATGCATGAACAACCATGAACAACGGACACTCATCCACACGATAATAAAATTCCGGACCGTAGCCCGTTGTGTCCACCTTGTGTCCCAGTTTGTATCCACTTGGATCTTACCGAGCCTCGAACCTCCCAACCTTGGGGCAGATCACCTTCCTAAAGTTGTCTTCTTTTTTCGAGAATGCCAAAAAATGCCATCTGCATACGAAGATGGTCACAAGAGTTGAGAGTGCTGCAAGCAACAAGCCTCGTGGCCATAGGGGACATGCCGCTGCTTGTCAGACCGCCCCAGCCGCCGAGTTTTTCTTTTTCTTTTTTTCTTGACAGTCAGATTCAAGTTTCCATCTCGATTTGTTTAACCTGGTTGACTTGTTGTAAGTTGTAGCATCAAGGGGAAGAAAGATTCGTGTGGTACGTATTGCCGGCGTCAGATGAAACAGGCTGCGCTTAATTAAGGTACCAATGCCAGGTACTGAAAATTATGCCAGATAAGGAGGCTTAGCGGGCTTGGGGCTTGGAAGCAGGCAGATAGGGGGAATAACCTTTATCCAGCCGCTAACAGTTTGGTCCGAATTTAGCGATTTAGGTACCTGGTCAGGGGGAAAAAACCACCACTCAGACCCCACCTAAGACCTAAGCATTTCCGACCTTCCACCACATTAGGTAATGTAGTACGTGTCCGTAGGAGGTAGTACAATGCCAATAGTGCTATCCTTAGCGGTCTATCAACTTAAAGTTAGCGCTGTGTTATACTATTGTACTCCCGCTGTCCCGTCACTTACGCGTGCAATTGAATATGGATATTAATGGGGGGCGGGTATTACCTAAACCACGGCCCTAAAGTGCCCTAAAGTTTGCTTCCGGCTCTCCGCACCCGATCCGTCCAGACTTCCATAGGCTCAGGTCCATCGTTGCCAATGTTACCAACTCAGCAACTTGGCCTCCAAATGCACCCCAATATGCATGCCATGCATCATGTACGATGACGACGATGCTGAGTCCGAGTATGTGTGCTTGTGTATTTGCGACAGTCAGCAACGTACGAGCGCATCCTTGGCTTAATCACGAGTTCGTTATTGCTTTTGCTTCCGCTTGTCCTCTGGAGGGAGAAGCAAGAAGCAAGGCTAAGCAAACAAGCAATAGTGCCTTGGAGAAAAATAACTCATCATTCAGCTCATACATTACTACCCAAATCCAGCTGACTGGGAACGCCGAAGGTGGCAGGGGCCCTGACGGAAGACGGCTGCACTATGCGAAAAGCTAATCAACATCAGATGAACTACGAGGCTCGGCATTATAGGTCTTATTCCGGATCATCTGGTCCAATGAATCAGCTGCACCAAGCTATATCAACATGATCGACGCCAATGTTCAGCCCACCTCATGCAAGGCAGCCTCGAGTCTCTCGCGTTGCTCAACGCACGCATCGTATGTTGGACTTATAGCGCTGAAATACCTAAGACAAATTCTGTCGACGAAGAGGGCATCGTACAGATCATGGTAGCTCCCAGATGACCCAACCCGGGGCCTGGGGCCTGAGCTATGTAAGCTCTTTGGCTCAGCTTTCTCGCTGGATCTTCGGCCGAGGACCGAATTTGGCATCTCTCCAATCTGGTTCTCCGCAGCCATGTGCCGTAGAGCGAGCCTCCATAATCCTCACCCCACAAACTCCCCCGCATTCGACATGTCTTCCCCTGATCTAGTGGGCGGAAGAATTACCTAAAGATGGAGTAGGAATTTCTCCAACTGTGATAGCTGCTCTGCTAGCCTAGGAAGTTCGCTTTAAGGCAATTCCGAAGATCAACAATATAAACACGCTGCCTTAGTTTACAAGGTAGGCTAATATGCTCTGGTATCACGCGTCGGGGTCTTGCAGTTGAGACAAGATGCTGTTCGGAATCCTCTCTCGTTCGTGTCTCCTTCTGTCTCTGTCTGGGCGTGTGTACGCGGAAGTGGTTGCAACCGAGAATGGCACACAGCTTGTCATCCAGAATGACCGGTTGTACACACGTGTCGACAAGGCCTCTGGAGCCATGGACGCGATGGTGTTGGATGGCCAAAACCTACTCGGTACACGATCAGGATCTACCGGCATATTCAACTTAGATTGCTATTGGTGAGTAACACTCTGAAATTTATTCGAAGTAACGTGGTGTGCTAAAGCGAATGCAGCATTCCAAACGGATTCTGGACGCCCGGATCAACTCAGCCCACCTATGAACTATATTCTGGGACGGACTCGACGGGGACCAGTTACGGCGGCATCAAGATGTCTGACACCTACACGCCGACCGGCCAGACTCTCGAGCAGTATTGGTTCCTCAGAGACGGCGAGACGGGGTTGCATGTGTTTTCACGTATCGCGTATTACAACGAGACTACTCCGTTCTTGCGCAACCTTCAGGAATTTCGGACACTTTTCCGCCCTAACTCGGACATATGGACGCATCTCGCTACGAATGCAGTGCAATATGCGCCACTTCCAGGAAGCGAGGCTAAGGAAAACCAGGTCGTCGTACAGGGTAAGCAATTATTAGAATTCCTGTTGAACAGTCCCATCAGCCGCACTTCCCGGAGGAAATAGGTCTCGGGTGTCCCGAGACACGGCCGCCGAGCCTCCCTCGCATGTGATATCCTGGTCCTTGGAGTAATACTAATCACGGGCGTTGCAGATGCTACTTGGTACATGGGAAACACACCCGACGATGCTTACGTCCAGCAAGAGGCCGACTACTTCACCAAGTACACGTTCCAGGATACTTGGAGGAACCATGATGCTCATGGGATGTAAGTCGATATACTGTTAACGAGCTAATCGCCAAGCTAACATCACTTACCAGGTACGCCGATGGATCTCAGATAGGGGATAACTCGACATTTGGCGCTGTATGTACAACCACCGACATCCTGATTTTCCTCTCGGTTCTTCGTTGAGGACTCACCTACCGTGGGCACATGATATAGTTCTCACACCTTGGCACCAATCCATCCTTGAAATCCTACGCTCGAGACCGGGAACTAACCTCAATCTCCGTAGTGGATGGTTATGAGTACGAAGGAAACTTACTTCGGCGGTCCTTTGCATTCTGACTTGATCGTCGATGGAATCGTCTATGACTACATGGGTTAGTGATTACCGGTTCCTTATCAAAGCATTACTAAATCGCCAACTCGGCTTCTAGTCTCAAACCACCATGGAGATCAAACGGCAAGTTGACGTACACCACTCAGAGATACAAGGCAACTAACAGACCAAAAGCCGAACATAACCGATGGGTTTGATCGCACATTTGGCCCAGTGAGTCAACTTGATCCCGCACACCTCAAGATTTGTACTAACTTAATAATCAGCAATACTTCTACTTCAACCACTTACCTGCCGGAACCGACCTGCAGGTGCTCCGAGAGGATGCCACACAATATGCAGACCCAGGATGGAGCGCAGAGTTCTACGACTCGATCGCAGAATATGTGCCCAACTTCGTTCCTAGCACGCAGCGGGGGACTTGGCAACTCCAGGCAGATCTACCTGAGAATGCCAAAAATCCTATAGCAGTGTTAGCACAGAACGGGGTAGACTTCCAGGACAATGTCTTCGATACCCAAGCGTACCAGTACTGGGCTGAGATTGATGAAAGCGGCCACGCTAACATCTCTCGAGTGAAAGCAGGCACATACCGCCTCACAATATATGCTGAAGGTATATTTGGTCAGTACATTCAGGACGATATTGTAGTACAAGCCGGAGAGGCCGAGACGACCCAAGTTACGTGGCAGGAGGAAAGTGCTGGTGAGGAGATCTTCCGTATCGGTACGCCTGACAAGAGTAGCGGTGAATATCGGCACGGTTACGAGCCTGACCCAACACACCCGCTTCATCCTGAGCAATATAGAGTGTACTGGGCTGTCTATGACTTCGTGGACGAGTTTCCAGAAGGCGTCACGTTCAAGGTAGGCGAGAGCGACGTGGCTAAAGACTTGAATTATGTCCATTGGAGCGTGTTCGGGGGTTACGCCAACTCCCTCCGTACTGAATCATACTATGGCGACGGCAATGTCAACAACTGGACCATCGTCTTCGACTTGGAGAAGTCTCAGCTCGACCAGAAGGACCAAGCTACCTTCACCGTCCAGCTAGCGGGAGCGAAGACCGCGGCTGGGAACACCGACATCTTCAACGCGTCCGAGCCTCACTCCAACCTTGCATACACGGTTAATATCAACGGGAAGGATCTCGAACCCTGGGTGATCCCGTAAGTACACTCTTGGTACCATATACTTGCTGACTTCAGTAAGGCTAACGACTCATGTAGTTACTATCAGAGTAGCTCGTGTGCGGTTCGGTCTGCAGTCATCTGCTACAACGTCGTTAACAAGTTCGTATTCGATCCAGCCATGCTCCGGGAGGGCGAGAATCAGATCATCTTGAGCCTGCCGTTCAACGCGACGGACTACGAAAGTGCGGTGCTGCCCGGCTCCGTCTACGTGCAGTACGACGCGTTGAGGTTGGAGATTAGCTCGACGAAGAAATGTGGCCACAAGAGGGCCACGTAACTTGTTCAGAGCAAAGCTCAGCCGTAGCATAATCAAAAGCAGGTTTGCTTTGCATCACTATCCACCTAATAAGATTCGTTTCCCTTGTTGCTATATACAGTGGTCCGCCTTGCAGAGACCTGCATTGTATTGAATTCCGGGCCCCGAATAATAAGGCAAAGAACTTGGAATACTTGGAATACGTGTGCCGAGGGAAGGGCCTAGAACAATAGCCAAGCTAACCTGCCCCTAAAGCTCATAACATTCTTAGATCGTCGCCAGCCCACCTCCGGATAGGTCCCCGAGAGGACTACTTGGACCCAGCCACCTCTATTGGCTCCCCCCCCTAAATGGGGAGTCTGACACAGTGGACATGCCGGGGCCGAATCAAGGCCAGGGATCTTGAATGTCGACTGATAATCTGCAATCCATCACTGACAGTACTCACAGTACTCACAGACGTAAGTGAAGGTTTTGTCATGGTGGTCAGACATGACTGTGAAGTGCAGATACAGCTGCATCTGTCCGTTGGGCTGCCCGGACATAACACGAACATACGAGTGCGAGGGTTGAGGTCCACATGGAAGCTCTAGTTGAAACACTCTAGAGCACTACTGCATATTGAGGAGGTTTTATCATTCAGGCTCGTAGAGGCTGGTGCGCACACTGAGGTCCTTCAAGGGGTCTACCTACTTAGCCTAGGTAGGAAAAGGTAGGTACCTAAACTTTGTGAGAATCAATACATGTTACTATAGATGCGTCGTAGGTCTTAGCCAACACCTACCTGTACTCTATAAACCCGGGGGTCGGCTAGTAGAAATGCCTGCATCCAACCTTGGGGATATTGGATGATTTGCCGTATGATACGGATTAGCAACCCGATATTTCGTTACGCCTCGCAGCTCGAATTTGAAAGGGAGCAGTGACACATAGTTCTTGGGACCGTGCTTGTTGAGCCACACTCGCTCAGACCAGGTACCTATCCAGGTAAGTTCCTATGCAAAGTAACTCTTGGGCAAAGGGCCACTTAGACCTAAAGAGAGAAGAAGAGGATTGGAGTGTCTACTAGTTACCTAAGTACTCATAAAGATCAACAATTTAGTAACATGTATTAAAAAACCTGCCCAAGATGCGAGAGGCAAAGTCTGCTAGAAGGTAAGTACCTTCTAATGAGTATAGGCTGCTTAAGTTATAGAAGCAAGCGAATAGACTAAAGTCGTTTCGTGAACAAGGTAGTTCAGGTAGTTCAGGTTATAGAGGGTACCTTATGTACCTTAAGTACCGAATTTCCGAACAAGACGAAATCTACTAAAATTAGACAGGGAATAAATATTCAAGAGTAAATCTCTCAATTGTAAATGTTCAGCTATAGATCATGATGTAGCTACGTCAAAGCTTATACCCAAGCAAAGGAGTATTGCTTTCAATACATTAGGTGCCTTCAGTAGAGCTGGCGTATTGCTGTCAACCAAAACCATTCGCTCTTTCGCCGACGCATGACGTCGCATGCATGAGGTCCGTTTCGGACCTGCTGATGGACATCGGCATTGGCTCCTCTCACAGTATCGGTGATTTTTTGGTGCCCCGAGACGACCCAAATAAACCCACTTCTCTTTTTTTTTTTTTCGGTCCATCTACCGACAATGCATAACCAACCTAGTCTAAAAAAAAAAAAAAAAAAAAAGACTCCCCCCCCCCGGCATACAGAGCTCCCGAGGACCGGAGCGCTTATTCGATTAGTCTCCCCTTCATAGGTAGTATATTGATGGAAAGCTTATAATGAGGCTCTGCTTTTCCTACCCCCGCATGGCGTTCCGGATGGGACTATAGGAGAACGTCCGTCCTACAACAATAATGTCTCAGCCGCCCTGCTGGGTAGACCGCTAGTTCGCAACGTCCTGTCAGGAACCAGAACCCTTCGGGGTGCTTCTATCGCGCTTCTACCGCCTTGATAGCTAAAGGTACGTGGGAATGAGACATACTTTTCACAAGTATACTCTACTTACGCGACGTGTACCTGTACTTGCTAATCCTAAGCAGGATTGAGTAGCCAGGTAACTGGGAAATAAACCCATGTAACCCACGTACTAGCTCTACGTATCAGAGACAGTCACGTCTCATCAAATATAAACCACTCAGCTCTAGTACCCTAATACTCAGGCGTCAAGGCTACCAAGCAACCGACCATAGCTGAAATGCCAGAAACAGCCATGAAGATCAAGATCACCGAGGTGAGCCGGACTCGTTTTGCCACCCCCAACTTACCCACCCTCTTCCTCACCTAGAATGCTCACCGCATACTCACCGCATACTCACCGTACAAGCTCTACGTCTACCCCATAAAATCACTCCGTCCCATCTCGGTCCTCAGCACGCAGCTACGCCGCGAGGGTCTGCAGTATGACCGGCGCTTCATGCTCCTCAAAGCCGAGGCCGACGGCCGGTACACCAACATCCAGGTATCGCGGTTCCCGGAGTGCGCGCTGTTCGCGCAGGCTTTCGACGGCGACGGCGATCACGTCGTCGTCACGTATCTGGGGGAGGAGAACGTATCCCCATTGCGCGTGCCCCTCGACCCGGCTACGGAAGACCTAGAGGCCAATGGCACCGTCGACATCTTATTGTTCGGCAGCGCGGCGCCCACGTTCCGCGTCGGCGACGAGTACGACGCCTGGTTCACGGCGCGCCTGGGGTACCGCGCCGTCCTCGTCTACATCGGCGACAACCGGCGCCCGGTGCTGGCGCACGCGCCTCCTCCTCCTTCTCCTGCCTTCGGAGGCAAATCCTGGTTCTCATCCGTCGCGTCGTTCCTACCGTCCTATCTATATCAACAGCCACAGCAAGAAAAGCGAACCGAGGATGAGGGGCTCACGTTCAACGAGGCAGCGCCGTTCCTGCTGACATCACGGGCGTCGCTGCGCGATGTCTCCGCGCGGATGCCGGGCGCTAAGGCTGAGGTAGATATGATAAAGTTCCGACCCAACATCGTGGTCGACAAAGTTCCCTCCTCCCCTTCCGACCACATCGAAGAGATATCGTCAGTACTCGGCGCATGGGACGAGGACTACTGGGGTGAGATCGCAGTCGGCCCCTCGCACCACCGGCTGGCGCTGACGGCCAACTGCGCGCGGTGCGTGTCCGTCGACATCGATTACGCGACGGGGCGGCGGACCGACGCGGTACTGAAAAGCATGATGCGGGACCGCCGCGTGGACGCCGGCAACAAGTGGTCGCCCATCTTCGGGCGGTACGCGTTCCTGCTCCCCCGGCCGTCCGCGGGGGGTGAGAGTAGTAGCAACGAGGGAAAGGGGGACGCGTTGTTTGCTGCTGTTACCGCTGACGTCGCCGTGGGGGACGAGGTCGAGGTGACGAAACGGCTTAGTGAGCGAGACGTGTGGGCCTGGCCGAAGTGAGTCCGCGGCCGACCCGCCTATACGGGTGATAACAAGGCGAGACGAGGCGAGACGAGGCGGACTGGCCGAGAAGGAGACAGACAGACAGACAGACAGGAGAACGTGGGATAAGGAAACGGGCGAGGAAAACGTGCTTGGACGGGAGCCAACGATCTCCTTCTCTTCTCCCGCTGCCGAATCTAGTCTTCTACCGCTGCGCCGCGCCGCGCCACGCCAGCCCAAGCCCAAGCCCAAGCAAGCAAGCTAGCAAGCAACACCAGATCGAGGACGCACAAGTGCCACATGTCATCCGGGTAATTGGGGCTTACGTACGAGGCGAAACCGGAATTGCGATCGAGTTACATCCCGTCGGGCCAAACATATTGTGTCTCGGGGAATAAAAAAAGAAGGAGGAGAGAGAGAAAGAGAGATGACAAGTCCGTTTGGGTTGGGGGACCGAATATCTTCAGCTGAGCCAAAGGGGGGGGAGACGGGATTTGTTTGGTCGCACACCCTAAGCCGCACGCGCGTGCGGTGAGATGGGAGTAACAGAAGTAGAGGCGGACGGGGAGAGATACAGAGAGACAGAGAGACAGCGAGACAGAGAGAAGGTGTACTAGAACGATACCAGGAAATGAATCAAGACATGCCATGCCATGCATATCGCCTACCTAGGTGGGCATTATTCCATCCACCCACCCCCAGTCCGAGGACTGGGCCGCGCGCTGTGCTCCCCCAACGTGGGCTGCCGTATAACAAACGGCATGTGAACGCGGCCTCTCCCCTCTCCCCTCTCCCCTCCCACCCCCAAATCGATGTTTCCAAACGACGTTCCAGAAGCCGACGGGACCTTGCAGGTCCGCCGCGTGTGCTGGAAAAAAAAAAAAAAGCGCGTGTGTGTTCCCCACGTCGCACAGCGTTTGTAAGGATGTAGCCCTGCCTAACCTCTCGTGGGAAGCTTGGCTCTCCCCTCCCGTTGGGCCCGCACGCGGCAGCCTCAACTTTGACTTCATCGTAACCCGAAACTTCTTCCCACGACGTAAGCCCCGAGGCAGAAAAAAAAAAAAAAGAAAAAAAAACACCAAACACAGCACAAGAAAGAGAGCGAAAGGCTGATTAAGACTGCAACGTGGCATCACAGAGAGTCTGACGTTGGAAGGGGACTTTTTGTGTTTCCGAAATCAACAAAAATCGATTCTATTTTAGGGAGTAATCAACAGAACTGAGGTATTGATTGTACTTGCGTACTGGGCTTTCTTACGCCATAGTTTTTCTTTTTTTCTCTCTCTTCGCGCCAGAACCAGACCAGACCATCCCAGAAAACACCGACGTAACGAGGGATGGGACCGACGGGCGCAAGATACGAGTAAACGTAAACGTAAACGCATATCGCCGTTTGACACGAGTCTCCTGTGTCCGCCGTGCCATAACCCTGTACGAAAAAAAAAAAAAGAACAAGAACGAAATGAGATCCATCATAACACAGAACGCAAACCATGCCCAGTCCAATCCCGTCAATTTTGTTTGACTTTTCCTTTTCCTTCCAGCTCGTCCCATTGTACAATCGAGGAAATGGAAAGGGAAAAAGAAATCTATTGTATGAGAAAACCCTGGCAAAGTTGGCAATGCATATCCCGCACGCCCCTAGAAACTCCGAAAACGTCCATCCTCAAGCAAGCACAGAAGAGAATTAGGCTAGGTACCCGGCATCTCTAGTGGGAGGCCGCTAGCAACTTTTTTTTCCCGTAAATACACCGTCTATTGGGGGTACAATTGAGAAAGAAATGAAATCGTAATCATGACTGCTGTCAAAACAGGGCTAAGTGTGTACCGAGTACAGCCTGTGACATCGGTGTAACACTTTGTCGGAAAGTGATCTATCTCATCGGGATCTCAACAGATTGGACCGGGATGCGCTGTGGCTCGTGAGTGGCTTGAAGAAGTAGGCGGGCAGGGCAAGGGAGTGTGAGAAGTGTCAGTGAGAAGACAACGGTTTGGACCAATAGGATCGTGTTGTGGCTGTCGTGGTCACCACCCTGCAGCATCTTAGCGTTGTTCGACAAGGGGTCCCCCCCGCGCCAACTTCCGGATATCGATGTGCATTGCGTGTTTCGAGAAACTTTTTTATCCTATCGGGGCTTCGAAATTCCATCTTTTTCCCCGTTGCAAATCTTGAACCGTAAATGCCGAATGCCAGTTTTTCACCAACGAAAAAAACCGAGAGCCTGGCTCCGACAAAACGGGAGACCATGGTTTCGAAACTAGACTAGAGACGCATTGTTAGCTCTCCTGCTCGTCTAGTCTGTCATATTCCATGACCGAGTGATGACATATGAGACGTGACAGATTAAAGGCGTCCAGCTTACCTCGACCGGAATCCTAGCGAACACGGCGCATCCCGATCCCGAATCTGCCGTGCCTAGACGTTGTGAACGCAAGCACGGCACGTATGGATCTTGCAGTATCTACACTCGAAGATCCACCAGTGGGGACCCGAGTGACACAAGTTGCAGGTCCATTGGATGAGCGTGCTGTCCGACTTGAGCATCTTGAAAGAGTGTGCGCAGTTGCTTCCCACGGCCATGGCGGAATGATGTGAAGAATGTGTCCGTAGAAGGATGGATTTCTAGGATCTGGAAGTACAGAGTCTCCTGAGAAGACGGTTGGAAGTGGTGGCGAGTTGCTTGGGTTGCCCTGGTTAACGAGTTAGCCACACGATCGATGGATGGGCTGTTGGGTTGCTGAACTCACCGTGAGAGGATCAAGTAATGGCTATTGGTCTGGGTTGTCAAGTAGAATGCAATGGTGAGTGCGTGCAGTAGATTGTCGTATTGTGCGTGTGCTCAGGTTTGAGATGGTTGAGTGAAGGATGTCTCGAGAGGCAACGGGGGAGGTAGGTTTTAAATAGACAACAGGTGAAAGCCAATGGGCGACCTTGACGTCCAACGACACGTTGGGTTATGTTGTCTCTGATTCTTGTTTGTCAATTGTGGACTTGGGACACGGGAAGAAGGGAGGTAGGTGCGAGGACGTCTGTTTGTAGTTGTATGGTAGGCGAGATTGTGGTCGACGAGTCGAGGCGAGGGGTGGCTGCGTGACGAGAGTGTAAACGGAGAGAATGGGTGAACGGTTAGAAAAAGGGAAATATGATGTGTAACTACTCATGTCGTTGCAAGCTTTAAGGTCTCGAGGGAGGCTCAAATACATGTACGGTTCCCGCCATCGACGTCTACCCTAGCCTGCTATCGGCACTGCTCCCGCGGTCTAACTAGGTAACTCGGCATCAACGTAGGAAACATACCCAAAGCGAACGAGCACGGACACGGGTAGTTAAGGATGGGGAATGAAAACGGGACTTGATCTTGGGTGAGATGATTGACATTGACATTGACATTGAAAGGACTTGGGGTGGGACTGGAGTCTGGCATTGTCGTCCGAGATTTTTCGACGACCAGGGCAAGTGGTTTTTTTAAAGGAAGAAATAGACGCGATGTTCTGCGACAAGGGACCAACGGGAAGTACTACTGGACCACTTAAGACAGGCTACCCTTTTTTTTTTTTGTTTTTGGATGGGGTTCTGGCTGTCTGGGTTCTAGGTTCTAGGTTCTAGGTTCTGGGTTCGTCATTCGAGGTTCAAGATTGGGAGACTATGTCACTTATGTATGTCACTTTGTCACCATGTCACTATGTCACTTATTATAATACATGAATAAAGCCAGGCTAACAGAATGAGCGACATGTACCCAAGTACCCTCTTTTAGTCCGGTACATACTTAGTGCTGTGTACTTCATTCCTACTTTAGGTAGGTTAGAGGGTTAGAGGGTTAGACGGTAACTGCCTGAACGGGGACCGTGTCAGATAATTTTTTTTTTTCGCGCTGTCGGCTTAAAACGTCCTGATGGGTATGGGTATGCGGTCGAAACTAATAGCACTTGGGTAGGTGGGCAGTACATTTGCAGTGATAGTCACATATACTTATAGGTATAGGTATACTTCACACGTTGGTATGCACACGTCTAAGTTCAAGGTACCTACGCTAGCCCATACCGTAGGCGTACTCGGGGAACTGCTACATCTACATACGCCGCACGCCATACACCAGAACACACACTCACTCATACGAGTTGGAAATGTAATAAGAACGGATATGAGAAAAAGAGGAGAAATATTATTTTTAGTCTTTTGATAATAATTAAAAATCAAAGGTGTACGGTCCCAAATCCATCTTTGGGGATTGACAAGTCTGGGCACTTTGGCATGTGCATGGGGCAATGACACGATATGGAACGACAGAGGCCTGGCTTGGAGACTTCAATTCTCGTCAAACTGTCACTGCCTTCTTGTTTCCTCCATGTGGCTATTCGTTGTTACCGTTACTGTCCCAGTCTGACTACCTGCAGAACCAAGACCGGTCTGCCGTACGATGTAGATTGTAGATGTAAATCAAGCCACTCGCGCCGATGTACTACTACATACTACATGCTACATGCCCTATCTCTTTCCTATACCTCGGGGAGGTATATAACTTCTTAAGGTCAAGGTCTGGGATTGGACAAGGTAAGGCGTACAGAGAGGAATTTTCTAACGGTGTTCTAACCACTGAAAGACCAGTCGCAATCTGAAGCTAGCGGACGGCACATACACGGAAACGTATTGGTCTTATCCTACACCGGTCGGCGGCCCTCGCCTCGTACCCCTACCCTACCTTAACTGACAGAAATTGCCGAATCGGTAAGTAGAGAGGGCCTTACCGGTGACCACGGCCCTGTCTCGAAGGGAGGGGCGCTTCGCGTAAACATACTCATGTATGTATTGTCTTTTGAGCCTAGGAGCAAAATGAGAATCTCGACCAGACATTGCACGTCTGCGGTTTCCTGTTTTTGATCGGAGAGCCAGATAGCTCCGTAGGAGGTAGCAGTAGAAAAGAAAACAGCGTCCTCGTTCGAGGTGTCGAAATATATGGTTCAGGAACCATTCGTGCGCAAGGCGGAACATTCGAGGTTGAACCAGAGCAGACCAAAGTCTGGTCTGGCGCGGTTTGCAATGATCAGTCCGCCAAGTATGTATGATTATCCACGACCGGTATTGGTAAGGTTGTCTCGAGGTATTTCATCATCCACTTATAAGACTTCCGTATACCCATACCCACATAGCGTTGTCCTGTAAACGGGTCCGGGGGTCACATTACGTGCGCGGGTGTAGGGTGTTAGGGTATAGGCGGTCATGTATTCCGTACAAGGAGGTTTATGGGTCAGGGGGGGGGGGGGGGGGGGGGGGGGGGGGGGGGGGGGGGGGGCCCCGCGGCCCCGGCCGCGACGGCGC
>MU399500.1:1072782-1491922 GCA_022578845.1 Hypoxylon cercidicola | reverse complement strand
CGGGTCCGGGGGTCACATTACGTGGGGGGGTGTTGGGTTTTTGGGTATTGGGGGTAATGTATTCCGTAAAAGGTGTTTTTTGGGTCAAGCCCCCCCCCCCCCCCCCCCCTCTGCGGCAACATCCCGACGTACGACCTAAGGGCGTATTCAGCTCCCATTACACATGCGTTGCGAGATCTGACTGCAACGCAGGGCCGTCGTACGGGACATACTGGGTATGATAGGCGCTGTGGTACTCCGGAGTTACGGTTAGTTGGGACGGCCAACTTCAGGCTAGGTAGGTTGAGAATCGAGCCGGATCTCGTGAGTCGAGATTACCACGAGGCTTGAGGAAGAAAAATTCAGACACCGAATGTTTGGTTGAGGTTCCCAGGGCGGGTAACACAGACAACGAAGAGACTCGAGGCTCATTGGGCAAGGGGGCTGCTTATAGCTGACTAAATTTAAACATTTCTAGCCGGTGTGAGATTTCATTCTTACACACACGATGGTGCGGTCTTTTACTCCGTAGGGGACCCCACCATCTTCATCCGGAGCCCCTGGGAAGGATCATGTGAACAGGAGGGCTATAAGACATCAGACATAAGACATACGTATAGCATACTTAGCTGAGCATGCCGCATACATGCCCGCAATACCGCGATATAGTACATGACACCGCGAGCAGGTTTTGACAAAACAAGTAGCTACCCACCTAGGTAAGTTGCACGTTGTCGACGCATGCAAAGCCGGTACGGGTGTAACGAGAGTGGCTGAGTTGTGATAAGGACGAATATTCTCCGAGTACCCGATACCTGTGCCTAGCTGTGCGACTCTACCGCTGACAGGCGGGCTGGCGGGTATTGCAGGCTTTTCCGGTATAAGTTGAAGCGCGGGGTGGTTTAGTGATTGGCGGAAATACATATGTACCCAGAGCCCAGAGGTTAGGTACATAGCTGTAGGTATGTCTCTACCAAGAGCTGCCTGTTGCCTGTCAAAATGCAGAATGCAGAATGCAGACGTAAGTGGTAAGATGTTAGGCAAGTAATTAATTTACCTATGCCCAATGCATACCCGCATGTCTATATATACCTATAGTATATACATCCTACATATACTTATAGTATAGACATATACCTAGGTACCTATAGATATAGATATAGGTACAAGGTATACTTATATGGGCGCATATACATGTGCCTATCTTATTATATCTAAGCAGATCTTAACATAACATCATTATTGTAATCTGTCCCTGATCCGAACTGCTCACACTTATCCATCTGTACACCTGCACACCTGCCTCATTCTCTCTATCTAAAGCGTTGCATATTCAGGTACGAAAGCTGTCGGTTGGTGATGTAGTAATGCGACGGCGGCTGCCGACCTGCCAGGTGTCCATGCTAACCGTCACCTTCGAAAACAGAAGAAGTGGGGCGAAGAATAGAAAGAGAAGAAAAAAAAAGCTTTAGTGTCTTCTTTCTCAGGTACCAATGGCACCGATGGCACCGATGTCACCAATGACACGCAGCTTTTGGGCTGGGCTGGAACGGAGCATGCCACACTTAGCACCCTGCAACATCCCAAGCCCTGAGCCCCCCAAGTCGCTAAGGTTAGGACCTTTTCCATCGGAAGATTGAAACCTCGTGCCTGGCGTAATCTAGATGCAGCGACAACCCATGATCAACCCATGATACATAATCGCAGGGTTATATTACACGCAACTACTTGCTATTTTGAGCCTCCTGCACGTCTGCCGAATGGACTCTCTTTTCAACCTCGATTTGTCTAGCTGCGTCCCAATTCAACCCAACCAAGGGCGTCGACCTATAGCCGAGCTGTTGAGGCCTCCACCAGTCAATTGTTGGATTTCGTTGCTGACTCTTCAGCCTGCTCTCTACCTACTTAAAGCGACCCGAGCTGCACCGGCACGGCATTGCAGCTGCTAGCTGCGCGATGCGTCTTTTCAACTACCTTACGTGCTTTAGCCCCGGGATGCAGTAGTAAGATATTGTGTCGTGCGCATTCCACCCTGTTACCCTGTTACCTCGTCTGTACTGAAGACGGCAAATAGGGGGATGATAGTTACGAATCCTTGGTAATACCTCCGAGTCAGCTCCCCATTTCCAGGCACTACGACAAATTTTCAAATTACTGTGTACTTGCTCGGTGCGGACACGTCTAGGGTTCGCATAAGTTGAGGTCACGATCGCCTCGTCTAGACAGCTCCCCTCTCTGAGAACTACCTTCACTTATCTAGCTACCTGGCTTATACGTCTAAGTCTTAACCTTATCGTCTGGACTATTGCCTGTAAGGTGTAAGGATCAACGAGCCCGCCCGTCGCCCCCCCCCCCCCCCCCCCTCCCCTGGCCCGCCGAAGATTGAAACGTCAAGCCATCGCATACTAAAATATGATGTACGTGACCAGCTGGAGGTCCCGAGAGCCGGGCATCTCCTGGTAGCCCTGCCCGCTTATTAGCTACCGGCACAAGAACCGTAGGGAAATCCGGGTTCACGAAGCATTGAATACCCGCTTTCGTGTGGAGTTTTCAGCTCTCTTAGCAGAGCCTTATAAGTCTCAGGCCTTGTAGTTTCAAAATTAGGAAACAGACTCGCCAGGTCGATCAGGCGCATGTGATCATTATTTGAGCATGATAATGCCGTCTTCCCGTTTACCAGACATATTTGTCATCAACATCGATCGAGGAATGCAGATGAACAGAAGTTCCTTTGAATGGCACGTCCCACGCTGTCGGCAATCTACCAGCCTTCCATTGAGCCGCCCCCTGCAGCTTGGCCATGATCTGGGGGATATATGAATATAAGGAAGTAAATAGACCCAGCAGGCTTATAGGCAGGTACCTATTATAGAAGAGGTACTTTGAAGTTACCTAGATGTAGCACTAGCACACGGATTTGTGGCTTGGCATCCACCAAGTTGAAGAGATGGAAGAAAGCGAGGAGGATTTGGAGGGGCTAGTGGTAACTACCTGGTAAACTACCTAAGCCACGACGTGCTATCGCCTTATTTTGTTAGGCTCTACCTACCTGTATCGTCTGCTGATGTCTGCTGACCACACCCTCATGCGTAATAACCTGCGGCCTTCCTGCAGCCTGCGGGACCTTATTTTCTCAGGATGCGTAGTCGCGTGTTGGCACCTGCTAGTGCTAGCGAAGAGCTTCTAGCGTTTCTAGCGAGGAGCATCCCCGTACCAAAGGTTTCACTATTCGACCCCGGGGATTTCGAGGAACAAATCATAAAATCTCCGACTTTCCGACTTGCATTCAGCCACGAGACAAGCCAAGCTTCTACAAGCTGAAACCTCCAGTTTCAAGACATTCCAAAGAGATTCCATCGCCCTTCTTTCCGCCTCGCAGACTTAGCACAGATTCGGATGGCTTGGGAAGAAACGGGAACAGAAACAGAAACAGAAACAGAAACATCCAGCAAATCCTTCGGCTTGCCGCTTCTAGACGAGGTCGCACGCACAGATGTTGATGGTGATGCTGTTTGGATGGGCTGGGCAGCCCCATCTTCAACCCCACCAGCCGTAGCCAGGATACTCCCAGGATAATTCATTGTCTACCTAAAGGCATTGGTCGGTGTGGTCGCCAATCGGTTGGCTTCCCTCACCGTTGGTTCGTACATGTAGGTCACGGCTCGCAACCCGCTCGCTAGTCGGGGCTCGGGCTGTCTGGCTGTTTGAAGCCCTCCTCTTCAGCCCTGACGAATATTACCTGGTACTATGCAATACACCAATATCGGCTAGCAACTACTGTACAAGGTACGGATGCGCGACGCTAAGACACCGCCCATACGGAAGAGAGCAAACCGGCGTGATGTGAGATCGCATCCGACCTCAGCATCCAATCGATTCGTAATAACCCGAGATCGTGATCGCAGACTTCTTGCATTACGAGATTTACGAGATTCATAGTCGTTGTTGTGCATGTGCAGGAGGTCATCACTCTATTCGATGTCGGTCGCGCCTCTGGTTGGCCACGACGAGATGCAGATGGCCTAAAACGGAAGTATCCCAATTTACCATGACACAAACTACCGGTCTCATTACAGATCGCATAAGACGTAGACTGACTCGTGCACGACGTGCTTAAAAACGAATTTAGAATAGCGGCCGAGTTCGTATTGAACATCCCAGAAACAAGTTCATATACTATAGCTTAGGGGGGCTCTCACCGGTCGACTCGAATACAACGTCAGACAAAATCAGTCTCCGCCCGTAACCAATCGTGGAAGACGCAGACAAGACGACGGCCCGGTGGAATGATGAATCGGCTTCTTGGGCGAATACGATCGGTTTCCAATATCAAACCTGCGCTAGCACTGGGCCTTAGCAAACATCGCATCCATGGTTTGCGTGCTGCGAACCTATAATACATAGCTGGTATGCTCTCGCTAGGCAGTTGGATCCTGCCACCCTCGATGGTGATAAGGCAAACATCGAAAGACAACAATACTACATGCATACGCAATGCTGTCGACACCATGGTCCGTCCAGATGCCCACCGGTCTAGACCGACAAACGGCCGGCCATCTCATTGGTTATCCAATATATCGACGTTTATGCTCGGGAGCGTTTCGTCATCGTGTTAGGAAGAAAGCATCGTGAGGAGCAGCTGATGATGGGTCGGTCCTGACTATAGGCGATGAGGTCAGTGCTGGGATGGAAGTTGTCTGAAGAACGGTCTCCCCGACATGATCTTCAGATCCAAGACGAACGCTTCCAACCCACAGGTTGATAAGTGCACTCGTTATGGAGCAGGCCCCCCCTATGCAGGTAAGCAGAGCGGAACCAGACGAGGGCTCCCCAGGGTTCGTCCCCTACGACGTAGTGCCGCCAGGTGTTGAGCTTGTCCCGTCCTGCCAGCCTGCCCAGCCTTGCCAATCTTGCCAAGAACGTCCAGAATCCAAGAGACGTTTCAGTACCTGTTCGACGGTCTGCTTCCAAATTGGCACGCATAACTTACCGCTTCTTTTCGCGGGACCACGCTGCCACGATACTCTGCTGGGCTTGGTGCGTCCGATATGGTATTAGAGTATCTGTCAGACCTTTTCCCACTTCCCCTTCCTCCCCTTCCTCCCCTTGACTTTCTTATTTTATTCTTGTCTTCTTATCGAAACCGGCTTGCAAGCTTCCCTGCTAGTCCCCCACCGCAGGCGTCCTTCTCTTGCCTTCTCTAGTCCTAGCATCGCTGTCGCCCCCACATTGAATGAGCTCAACGTCACACAGCCTGGCAGCCTAGTCGCAAACCTCTGGGGATAGCCAACCGGTAGAAATGCCGGGACACGCCGTACAATTGACGTGCTTTATATGTGCAAGGCCGGACCCTGTCTGGACATGCCGTCCGGATACGAAAAGCGAACCTATGAACGAAATGGAATGAACTAAAACTGCTATTTTCCACGTTGTTGACAGGCGAAGCTCGCAGTGGTGATCCCCACTTTGGGTCAATACAACTATCTCATGATGCTTGTCCTGCTTGTCATGCAGCGTACGTTTTCCGGGCATGAGGTGCTCATGGGGGGGAGCTCTGGACTTTAAACGGGAACCCCAAATCAGGACCCGAAGTTCCATCGAGACAGGGTCTGGTTCTACGCAAAGGCGAAGTCTGGTTCGGTAAAATTAGACAACCGGAACTTTGATGATGGACGCAGGCAATGCATTTTTCCCCTGAGCCCTGGACGGCCAGCTACTCCGAACCTGACCTCGGGAGACTAGCCCATCTCATTGGACAGGTATCAGCCTCGTTTGAAGAGGCTTCGACTACGACGTAAACTGACGTTACTGACCAGCACGCCAGCCGGAAGATTCAGAATCAGCCTCAATTTAAGGTGACGCGGCAGCAAACGGCACGCCGTACGGTGGCCGACGGTACGCTCCCCTTGGTCCCGTACCCCCATCATGACTTACCTCATCATGACTTACCAGCTAGCTTGGCGATCTCGCAATTCATTTATTATCATTTTTTGGACTGTTCGGGACCCTCGTGGATCTATTCCGTCGTCTTTCCCCTCCTTGCCTCTGGTTCCTTTAAATTTGGCGGGGCAGGCATCTTGTTCACGCTGTCATGGTCACGATAGCCAGATTTCGTGCGACCAGCCGTAATGTGATCTATCACATTTCTGTCTCACTCCTTTTCTTTTCTTCTCCTCCCCCTTCCCACATTCCTTCTATCTACCCAAAGCCGGGCCCAAAGCCGGACCCTCGGTTAACTACCCTCATGGTACTAGATCCCGCATCTGCCTATCTATCTGGTATCAGGCTCCTGGGATCGTCTCTTTTTTCTGTCTCTCTCTCTCTAGGTTACAGACGACTAGCCCAATTGGCATAGATCGAAGGCACCTCGGAGAAGCTGACCGACGCTATTCTCCGTCACTAACGCCTTTTTCTGCAGAATGGTACCTACCAACACGGCCATCATACCCAAACATGCGAGCGTTGGATGTTCTGTGCGCGTGCCCGTGAGACGCTAACCGAAACGCAACGCAAAAAAAATAAAAAAATCTGGTTCGTCACGGCTAACGCATCCCGATCACCAGATCAAGTATATTTCGGTCATCTATCTGCGATCAAGAAGGGGAACCCATCCTTTCCCTTTTTTACCCTTCTCTCTTCGCACCTGACAACGCAAACGCTTTCCGAACCGAACTTTTTTTTCTCTTCTCAATTTTAAAGGAGAGGAGGTGAGACACGGCCGACCTCGTTGCAACCTCGCTTCAGCGTTTGCCGGGATTGTCTACCATTATTACTCTCTCACACAAATACACGACACTCCTTTCAGCTCTTGTTCCTGTCACTTTCCTCCTTCAATTTTTGGGGTGTATGGACCTAACTAACCTAGGAAGTGAATCCCCGGGTGACGTTCAATGATGCATTGATGATGGATGACGCAAGGGACGGGATGCGCTCGTTTGCCTTCCCCGAAAGTGAGAAGGGCATAAGAGAAGAAAGAAGGGGGAAAAAAGGGGGTATACCGAATAGGGAGCGGTTGCAGTGATACAAAAAAATGATATAATTTCCAACCCCATCCTGTCTGTGTTCCCGTCCCGTCCCTGTAATCTTGCGCGGCGGTGAAGAGAAAAAAAAAAAGAAAGGATAGGAAAGGGAGAAGAGGGGGAGATAGAAGAGACAAGGAAGTGAAAAATAAAATAATGAGGCCGAAAAAAAGACTGATTTTTTGCATCATCGTGATATGTGATGTGTCAACCCGTCCCAAAGGGCTAGGAGACGGGACACGCCGCAACTAAGGAACCCCATCTCGCATCGGCGATCCGGCATCGGTTATGTGCGTGCAAATCTAGGGTTGGGTTGGGGTGAGATTCGAGCTAAAAGTAATCCCATAAATATGTTATGTAGGTATGTACGTATGTCCGTTCATATTCTCCTATACATGTGTACACCTCCTATGCGTATCAATCATCTGTCATTCCCCTTCCTCAACCCCTTGGCATACGCTCATCCACGTGGGTTTGGTTCGCTGCCGTTTCTTAAACCCCCCCCCCCCCTTAATCTAATGCCGTGTTTACCATGTATGTATGTATGTGAGTACATACATATCCCATGTGTGCGTAGTAGTGTAGGTACCTAACATACCAAGAAAGCAGTACACACCATCTTTATTTGTTGGTAACTGTACAAATTGCATACCGACCTACATGAAAAAAAAGACGAGCCGAGAGCCATGCAGAAAACTCGTTCCCGCCTTTGCTTCGACGCACGTCATGACGCTTATGTCAGAACCCATTTCCTTTCTTGACCTCTCGCTGTTGAATGCATGCGTGATGTGCGCGCGTGTGTGTGTGGTGGTGGTGTGTCTTACTCCTTTCAAAAAAAGCAATCCCTGAACCCTCGCCGTGGGATAGGCTCACCGCCTGCTTGGCGGCCGGGAGAAAACGAAACCGTACTATCGGCTAGACACTCTTAGTTTTTTATGATAATATCTATTAATCCACCGGCTCCCTATCCGGAATCCGTGCCGTCTTCCTGCAGGCCGTCATCTTTTCTATCTATCTTGTCTAGCGTCATTGCTGCTGATGCTCGACAGAACCATCCTTGGAAATATCCGATCCAGGTACCGCTATTCCCGGCGCATCTGCGGCCGGAGGCAGAGGAGCCGTAATGACTGTTGCAGCGGGAGGTGGAAGAGGCTGCTCGTCTATACTTGTCGTTGCCGCCTCAGTGGCGTCACCGCGATCGGCCCTCTTGGATGGACCGGCTTTCATCTCGAGCCCATCGGCATCGTCGTTAGCGTTGTCCTTCTCTAGACAATCCCCCTCGGAATTCTGGCGCTCCTTTTCCTGGAATGTGAAAGCGTCTGAGAGGTTTACTGCAAGGAAAGTCTTGGGCAATTTGACCCTATTGGTTATGAACAAGTCAGCGACCAATTTCACGATAGTAACGGCAATTTCTCTATTTCCGTGATGACGTCGGCGCTCCGTCCCGGGAGAACTTACTGGTGAAACTTGGCTCTGAGCGTCTCGATGACCTTCTTCCAGTCTCCGTGAGGCGTCAGGCTTCTCCGTGGTGCACACCCTATGCAGTGCTTGCTGTCTAGTTGTATATCCAACGGGTCGAAAATATGACAACCAGGACTGATCGTGATGCGGATACTGTAATTGAACGTAGGCTGATCGGCGAGAGCAGCATCTGCTGTCACCTTGGTCTCCGACTCGTATAGCTCAAAGCAGATCTGCGAGAGATAATCAAGTTCAGGGATCGTCCTGCGGTTAATCTTCGTCTCGATGCCACCCTCGAGGATGCAGTTCAGCAACGTGTAAATATGTGATTCCTTGGTGAAATAGAAGAATGATTTGGCATCATCCGAAGCCTGCATCTCTTCGAGATCCTGGACGATCTCCTTGAGCAAGGATAGAGATGTTAGGAGCCCGATCTCGAGCTGTAGCATCACGTCAATATCCTAGTCTCTCCTCGCATGCTCGAGAGGGGGGGCTCACCTTTTCGCTGTCTGAAATGCCATATTCCTGTGGGCAAATAAAATCAAACAGCACCTTAGCTAACTGATAAAGCTCCCGGAGAGGTTCAAAGCACTCGTCTGTCTTTGCCTTCGTCCGATTATTGCCTTTGGGTAAGTGGAAATATTCGGCAGGCCTGTCAACCTCATGGGGGTGCTTCATCCAGGACCTCCTCCTAAAGATCCGCTTCACGGTCTTCTGCGCTTCTGATTTCTCTGGCCTTTCCGTCTTCTCCGGCCGCTCCGCCTTGTCAGGTTTCTCCGCAGTTGCTGAGCCCATCACTTGGCTTTTGTCTGATTTGTCATCGGCTATTTTGCCGCCGTCTTCGGACTCCTTGGGCGACGTTTTGCCGTCACGGCTTATCATTATACCGAATTCCTCCTCTAGCATATGTTTCGGTGGTGTGAACACCCATTCGAGGAACTGTCGGTTGTGCAGGGCGTCAAACTTCATAGTATCGTACAGTTCTGAAATCTTACTAGGATCGACTTTCTCATGGTCACAGAACTCGGCGAAGAGTTTCTCCCACCGCTCACGGAATAAATCCGCATCCTCGCCGCAGCACCAGCGGGCTTGGATGCTGTTGATAGTGTTTCCCGGAGATTGTAATGAAGCGATAGAGGCGCTAGACCCGTCGCCATGAATCTTCTCTTGGCTTGGTGAGTTGATCGCGTTGAGGGAAGTCACTGCACCGCTCTGGAGTTTGCCGTAATTGTGCTGCATTACACGTCGATGGAATTTCATCAGCTGCACGACCCGGGTTTGCACTTCGGCAGGTTCGGGCATGCCCTCGGGCCAGGCGAACTGCGATGGCCGTTCGTTTCCTTTGCGCAGCAAACCTTTCAGCTTCTTCTTCACTCTGTCCATATCATCTTTCGCCGCGTTGGAGTCATCGAGTAGATCTTTTCGGATGGTAATGAAATCTTCGGGCAGATCATTCTTCTCGAGGAACGATGCGGCCCAGATCTGCGCACTGGCTGTGACTCGACGCTCAGAGCTGCTGAAAACGGATACGTGATCCAAGATATCGCGGTTTAGCAACAGATAATCATTCCGCATATTCTGTGCCAACTCCTGAGCTTGGTAGCGGGCTGAATGAGTCGGCTCTCCTCCCCACTTGACGATAAGCTGTAACTTGTCTAGAACGAAACTATTGTCTGCTGCGGTGAACTTTGACATTGTTACCCCTGACATGGAGTCTTGGCGCCGCGGCGGAAATCTCGACTGGTTTTCAGCATCGGACACGACTGCTTCCCCCGTGTCAAGGCCGCTCTGATCGTCGTCGGCCTTTGAGTTCTGTTCCTTTGACGAAGACTGGTTCTCTTCACTGTCGCCTTGCTTCTCTTCCATAAGTGAGGTAGCCGTAGCATCAGACTCCAATTTCACCCCTTCGGTGACCTTGGGCGTCGATTCGGTCTCCATCTCTGCCGTTTTCTTCTTGCGGAACATCGGCTTGATTTGCACTTTTGTTCCTGCCCAACCTCCTTTCTTCACCAAGACATTGCGAAGAGACTTGAGCTTATTTCGGTCTTCTTCGCCGGCCTTCAAGGCTAAATCGACAGCATCCAGAACGCTAGCCAAGGCTGGCTCCCCAATAAGGAGCACTTCCTCCTGGTGACCTTTCAGGAGGTCAATGAATGGCTGCGTGTGAAAGGTGAACTTGTACTTCTGCTTCGGAGTACGATCGGCGTGCCGAATGACAGACACCATGCCCTTCAGCTTCCACGAATGCTTGGGTGGAGGCGGAGGCGGGGTTGCTTGTTCTAGTGGGTGTTCGGCCTTCTCTATTGACATCGATGGGGTCGTAGGGAGAGTCGACGGGGCTGTAGTAGGTACGCTATTCATGGCAGAGCCGTTAGCAAAGTTGCCTATAGGGCTAATGATACCATTTTGCAGTCTCGTTGCAATGCCTGCTAACCCCGAATCAAGTTTTGGTGGCGACGCAATCTCCGGGTTCTGTTCGTCTTTAGTTTCCTTGCTCTCATCAAGCGAAGGCGTGCCGGCGACCGCCGCGAGCTTTGTCTGACTTGCGTGCCTCGTACTGGCCTGCGACTCTTTCTCTTTGGCATTCAATAAAGCTCTAGCTAGCGGATCCCCAATATCGGAAATAGTAGGCGATGGCATGGGTGGAGTTGGCCCCCCACGGCGTATCTTTTCCCTGACGAAAATATCCTTCAAAATACTAGCGCAATGGTCATAGTAGGTCTCGTTATCTTTGACGAAGCTCCAGCCGTTGACATCAATGACATAACTCTTGCCTCCGGCCCGAAGCAAATCGAAACCGCAGACACGTTGGCCAAACGTATTGGCGATCTTACTTGCGATTTCCTTCTCTTCCGGACATAACGAGGTAACATAGCGAATTTCCTTGCCGTGGGTGTTACGCCGGACAATGCCATCTACGACAGGTGATTTCCTCGTCTCGGCATGACAATATTGCGGCCCGACAGTATATGCTTTTACATCTTCGGCATTGTCCACTTGCATGAACTTCTCGTAGATGAAGCTGCCTTCCGGTTCGGTGATAGCACGTGGAATGGTAAGATCCTTAATGAACTCGGAGCTCTTGTTACCAATTTTCCTGAAGAGCTTCCGAGCACCTCCGCCAGCCGATTTTGGGAAATAGATGATAATGTTGTGGTCTTCTCCGCTGGTTGGCTTTTCCACGAATGGCTTCTTCAACAAACTGCCGTCCACGCTGAGGATGTCGCCCTCGTCGAGCAATTCCACCTTGCGAGGAACACGGTAATTCTCCAGCCCGCTAGGCTCGAGGGTAATGCCAGTAACGTCTTTTATATGTTTCACGACGTCCGGGGTCAATATGCTTGGCCCTCCGTCACGATTTACTTCTATCCGTTTCGGACTCGGTACCTCTATCCTATCGAGTATTCGTAGGCAAAGTCGTCTGTCCCAAAGTACCTTTTGCATCGGTACATCGTTGACACAGAAGGGTTTCCGTGCTTTAACGTATGCGATGGCCTTCTCTAAAGGAAAGCCATCAGAGTAGAATGATATTAGATAATCACATATCGGCCAGTTCTCGACCTCTGCTTGGATGTTAGCAGTCTGCGACAGATAGTACCATTACCTGACAGCGTACTTACCCTCATCTAGAATTGTCTTGTCCCCGAATACAACCACGTCAAATTCGCGATTGGAAATTAATCTGTTCAGGATGTTCCTACTTGGTTTGCTTCTGGCTTTAGAGTCAAGCGCGCAAACACCGATGATGCCCCATGGTGCTGGTTTGACCTCTTCTCTCTCCTTAGTGTGAGGTCCACGGTCGCTACTAGGACTGTGGCTGCTAGCCGCAGTACTACCGCTTAACCGACGCTTAGCCCTACTGCGAGACCTAGTCACTTGGGATCGAGACGCCGGGTTGGATGTAGGTGCTGGGTTTCGCTTCACGAGATCTAGGGGATTGGTGTGAGTACCTTCCCGCGGAGTCAACTGAGGACCGTTGACAGGATTCTGATTGTTTGTGTTGGAAGATGTGGTGACTGTCACATTGGACACACCGGACTCGGACTGGCCTGGGGATAGGCCGAGGCCTTTGCTAGAAGCCATGATGGTAGTAGAGCCAGAACGTTGAGCGCTACCACTATCAGAACCGTTGGTGGAGGGGGCGGAGCTCGCAACACCGCGAGAGGATGCGAGAGAGAAGACGGACGAGACAGAGATTCGTTTCCCAGTCTCTTGTTCGGCCGAAGAGGACAAGGGAGGATTCACAGCGGGTTCGGGTAGCTGACAGGGGGAACTGGCATCTGGAAGGGACTGGCCGGGTACTAGTTTTGGGGTACTATCGGTATCGTCGACAGCTATATCGTCAACGGTACTAGTAGTGGCGCGGGTGAAGATTTCATTCCATACATCGGAACCAGATGACTCGCGTCGGTATGGAGACGAAGGAAGATGATTCGGCTTTATTGGTCTCGCCGAAGGAGGCATGGACAAGCTCGCAGGTTCGACTGATACATCAGTGGTGCCCACAGGTTCCGCGTGTCGGCCTTTCCCATTTGCTATGGAGCTGGCGATGCTACTGGAGGGAGAGCGGGTGCGGGACTGGGATAGAGACCAAGAAGAAGTCGAGAGTCTTTTGCCAGAGCTGGTGCGACCCGAATTGGTGGTAGTTGTCTCCATCGTTACTCGTTACTAAACTGCCCTAAACTCAAAACTTCTGTGTAGTGATGTTTAAGGTAAGTATGTCGTCATTTGATAAGCATCAGGAGTGTGGCATCAGTGCGGCTGCATTTAATTCTTTCCCACTCTGCCACTCCAGGGACCTGTTATGCCTGCTAACTAGGGGGTTGCCAGCTATGTCGCTTTGTAGTCCCTGAGTTTAGCTACATACGAATAGAGTCTGGAAGTTGGCTACTGGTGGGGTATAGGTGACTCTGCAGGCGTAGACAAGAGCTTCACGGACTTTGAAGAAGTGGCAAATTATTTGCTTGTCCACCTTACCCAGTCTCGTGATTATTTATGGTGGCGACGCAATAGTCCCGATCCCGTCGCGATCGAGAAGATAATCGGAATTTCTTACTTCGCTATAGATTTTGTTAAGAAGAGCTAGCGCATTAGTTTCAGTTCCAGGTCGGGTTGGAAGATATTGGAAGATATATCGATTCAGAGCCCCGATTTATTTTTTTAAGTCCACCCTTAAATAGTTGGAAGTGGGTCGGGTCAAGGACACGGTAGGTTACCCGAAATCTAAAAAGCATTGGCGTTAGGAATACATCATGAGCTTCATTGGCAGTTCGAAAACTATCTCGACGGCTTGCATCTGCGGACCCGTGGTTGTAATACTACGTGGCGAGTAAACGGACCAGTAAAGAATCTAGACTGTTGGACAAATACATAATATCAAGTTCTCACTGAGTCACTCAGCAGTCTCTTTCTTAGCTGGAAGGAAAGAAAACGAGATTGTATGACTGGGGTGGTACCAATGGAACTGTCTAGAAGATGTCTAGAGGTTGTCGGCAAAAAGATGTCGAGGGTATTTTTAAGCATGCAAAGTCTGAACGCATGCCTCACGATAGCCTCTTAAACAAATGCCAATGCCAATGCCAATACCATGACGTCCAGCAGATACCCCTAAAAATTCAAGGGGTAACGGACGAATAGAACCAAGTAATTGGGATTTGTTATGGCGCTAGGTGGTAGGTGGGGTTGTATTCTAGTTGTTTTCGGCACTGAAGCGGTGACAAGACAGCATTTGGCAGCGTGAAATGCTACCAATTACGTAGTACCAGAGACATCCATCCTTTTGCGCAAACATCGACCTTTTAATGCTCCATAACGGAGTGAACATTTCACAAACGCCGATCTTGTCCATTTCGATTTTATCATGTGGGGTTAGACCGCAGAGGTCGAGACCAGCCGATAACGATAAGGAGCCATGTGCTCGAGTCTAGTGGTTAGTATTCAACATATTCAACACTTCGCATAGATGAACTGCCCACAGCATATTATCAAGTGAAGAAATTTATATGAATAGAACATGTCAGAAGAAATGGAACCAATAATAGTTAAGCCTTGTATATACCAAGTAAACGAGCTTTACTCTTCCTTATCTGCATAGACGGCAGGCGTTGATACGTCCTGTTCTGGCGCTAAGTTGGCGGGGCCAATGTACATGGTACATGGTACATGCCTCCAAAATGTCTGCTTCTGACCCAAGAAAAAAAAAATCCATCCACACGCAGCTCTAAGCAGAGCTTCGCGTATTCTCGAGTGCGACAACAATACAGCTCAAGCATATAATTAACCAAAGAAAATAGGGCGCATTCTGATAGCGAATTCATCACGATGCCTCATTCGGAGCATGAAGGACCCTTGGTCAAGCGCCAGAAGCTTAATATTGTCGCGAGACCCAAGTCTTCATCGTCGCAACAATCCAGAATCTTTGCTCCATACAGGGTATGTCCAGACAAGTGGCAATGATGATATCTACTAGAGCTCTAATCTTTATTACTAGACGATTGGCCTCGTGTCCCCTACAGATGTACCCTTCACCTCTGTCCCTTTGGGAAACACGACCTTCCAAGTTACAACGTCTATAGGTCGTTCGCTCCAGACTTACGACCTGAAACGCGGTCTCAACCTCGTCTTCATGACCCGACCTCAGACACCATCCACCATTACCTCGACATGCGCCTGGAGACAGAAAGTATTTGCCGCGTGGGGAGATCCTCGCGAGGGCTCCTCTCAGGGTGTTTGGATATTCCAGAGAGGGAAGAAAGTCGGCCAGTTGGAACTTCCACCCGATCTACACGAGCCCATAAAGCAGATTGTTGTCTTCGGTGCCTGGGTTCTTGCTTGTGGTTTGACAAGGATAGAAGTATTCAAGACGGAAACAATGGAACACTATACGACTCTTTTTATCATGGCTTCGCAGAAAGGCGACAACGAGCTCACCGGTGGCATTTGTACCATGCCGACATACTTGAACAAGATCTTCGTCGGGCGTCAAAATGGGTGGGTGGAAATCTGGAACATATCGACCGGCAAACTGATTTATACGATCCTGCCGCCCTCTCCGAAGTGCGGCGCCGTCGCTTGCATGCAGCCCACCCCGGCGCTTTCGTTGATGGCTATCGCATATGCGGAGGGTCCGCTGGTCATCCATAATATACTCACGGACAAGAAGATGCTCGAGTTTAACGCAGGGACCGAAGACGCGCCTGTGACTAGCATCTCATTCCGTTCGGACGGTATTGGCGCCGGTGAGGACGGGCGCAGAGACGGGGTCATGGCGACGGCGACGAAATTAAGCGGCGACGTTACGTTTTGGGATCTCAACAAGGGGGGTAGAATTATGGGTGTTCTCAGAAGCGCCCATAATCCCCCAACGCAAGAGGGAGCCTCAGTTCGTGGAGGTGTGAGCAAAGTCGAATTCCTAACGGGCCAGCCGGTCATTGTCACTAGCGGTAGAGACAATTCCTTGAAGAGTTGGATATTTGACGAGACTCCCTTTTCACCGATACCACGAATCCTGCATACAAGGAGCGGCCATGCAGCACCGGTCACGTGTCTGCAATTCTTACCATCAGATTTTGAAGGCGCTGAAGCAGGTAATAAGTGGCTCCTCAGTGGTGGTAAAGACCGGAGTCTCTGGGGCTGGAGTCTTCGACGCGATGGTCAAAGTACAGAGCTGAGCCAAGGTAATATCCGCAAAAAGGCCAAAAAGTTTGGCATTCTTGACAGCAGCACTCTGAGCCGTGGCCCAACCACTACTCTTGACGACTTGAAGGCACCGGAAATTACTTGCATAGCATGTTCGCTGAACCGAGACGGCGGGATGGGCGCATTACCCGGCAAGCAGGTATTGTGGCAAAAATCCCAAAATCAGAAAAAACCTGTAAACGCCGAGGTTAGCAGTATGACGGGTTGGGAAAGTGTAGTTACAGCCCATAAAGACGACTCGTACGTTCGAACCTGGTTCTGGGGTCGGAAAAGAGCAGGGAGGTGGGCATTTCAGACTGGCGACGGCGCCAATGTATCGACCGTGACTATGAGCCCGTGCGGAACGTTCGCCCTCGTTGGCTCAACTGGCGGGTCGGTCGACATGTTCAACCTCCAATCCGGATTGCACCGCCAGCGGTTTCCATCGAGACTCACACCAGCACAAGCGAGACAACTGAAACTACAGCAGTTGAGACAGGCAGACACCGTGGTGCAACTTCAAGCTCGCTCTACTACTGGTTTTGCACCGGGAGTGGGCAAACATACGAAAGCTGTCACTGGAATCGTGGTGGACTCCATGAATAAAAACGTGATTACTTGCTCCTTAGACGGGAAAGTAAAATTCTGGGAGTTCCTTACGGGCAATTTGCTGGAAGAAATCAACTGGGCCCCGATGACCGGGATCACAGGTTGCCACTATCATGCTGCGAACGATTTGATAGCGTTCTCCTGCGACGATAACTCTATCCGGGTTGTGGATATCGAGACAAAACAGACTATACGTGAATTTTGGGGATGCCAAGGCAATATCAACGACTTTATCTTTTCTAACGATGGCCGTTGGATAGTTGCAGCATCCCAGGATGGCCTCATACGAGTTTGGGACTTGCCAACCGGACATCTAATCGACGCCATTCGACTAGAGAAACCTTGCACCGCATTGGCCTTCTCGGCTACAGGTGAATACTTAGCCGCAGCTACCGAGGGAGAGCTGGGTGTGAATATTTGGAATAATAAGACGCTCTTCACTCACGTGCCAACCAGACAAATATCCGAAGAGTCCATCCGGCAGATATCAGGACCGACAGCGTCTGGAGAGGGAGGCCATGGTCTGCTCGAAGCAGCTTTCGAAGAGGGTACGTCTGAGGAGGGAGAGGAGGACGGAATAGCCGCACCCAGCTTGGACCAGCTCAGTGCGGACATGATGACTTTGAGTTTGGTTCCGCGAAGCAGATGGCAGACTCTGCTGCATCTTGATTTGATCAAACAGAGAAACAAACCTCAGGAAGCGCCAAAAGCCCCAGAGAAAGCGCCGTTCTTTTTGCCATCGGCAGCTAGCACGGAAGCATCCTCAAGTCTAGACCCAAGCCAAGCCAAACCCTATCAAGATCAGAACCAATCGAGGATCACGCGCTTTGACCGTAACAGGGCAGAGCAGGCATTTACCAGCAAACTACAAACGGGAGCTGCCAGTGGAAATTGTAAAGTTCATTGCTTATCTAGCATAAGTGGTCGTCAGCTAACAATCAGTAGATGATGAATTCGTTGAGCATCTTAAGTCTTTGCCCCCAGCTACGGCAGACCTAGAGTTGCGTTCTCTAACAGCCGGAGACGACACCGACTCAAACGAGCTGTTTCATTTTATCCGCGCTATGACCAGCCGCCTCGTGGCACGGCGCGACTACGAACTTACTCAGGCTTGGATGACCGTGTTCCTTCGACTGCATTTCGATTTAATCTTAGAGAGCGATACCCTGATGAGCGCGCTGGCAGAATGGAAGAGGCACCAGGCGGACGAGTGCAATAGACTAGATGCTCTTGTTAGTTACTGCGGTGGTGTCGTAAATTTCCTAAGGAGCCCTCGGACCTGAGAACCATGTCAAGATAGGCAACTATACCTTAGGTACTCATAGAGCAACTATCTGGCTAAGCTGAACTAGAGTTTTCTAAGCGAGGTATTGATTGAAATGCGGCCTCAACGCTTGAACTGAATCAAACTTCCGTCTCATAATATGTACGCAGGAACCTACTTGATTGCGTTCAATGTTGAACTCTTAACTGTGACTATGACTCTACCCAGCATAGCACATTCCTCTAATCCGTAGTCTCACAACAAACACGTGTCGCTCTTTGCTACCTACTTAGCATAGTTGAGTGGTTAGTTGCGGTCTCAACGAACTCTCTCGGATGAGACTTTCTACAATCTACACTCACCTGTAACTTACCTGTGAATCACCCCTGGCGCCTGTGTTGTCACAAGACTGCAGTTGCTGTGGCTAGGTGGCTATGGATATATAGGGGCTTCAGAGATAGTTAGCGCACACTCTGTTATCCCACTCTATTATCCAACTCAGTTATCCAACTCTGTTACTTCGCGCTTTGGCTTCCCTTTAGCTTCCTTTTAGCTTCTGGAGTTGCAAGAGCTTCCAGCCGCTCAACTCTATTCCCAGCTTGGGCTTCAACTCACCATGGATCGACGCCTTCAACGAGAGTATAAGAAGCCGTCCTCTCTCGCTCCTATTCCTCTTTCGTCTTCGTTTCTACCCATACAAACGAACCACCAACATTCCAATTCTCACTCATCGCTGAAACAATCATACCTACCGACCTCTATTGTCATAAACTCCACCAGACGTTTATACAATAGACCATCCATACCATACCCATCATCTACCATGTCGTACCACCACGACCACGTACAGGCCCCTACCAACGATCGGGCTGCACCGGGCCAGCCTTACTACGAGACCGCTTCACGGCCGAGCACCGGGGCCTCCCATCCCACCCTTCCTCCTCCGCGGCAGACCATGCCGACAACTAGCCTTCGAAACGCGGGGGCAGTTCAAGGGGAGATAAGCGCGTTTGCCGGCGCAGACGGCCTCCCGACGCCTACAAAGGCTTACCCCTTGCTCTCCGCGCCGCTTGAGGGGTACCCACAACGGCTGGCGTCCGACAACGCCAGATGCCCTCCCCCTTCGCCCCGCACGATGCTAGCCAGGTCCCGCGCCCCAGCCCCAGATCCAGCCCCAGCCCCAGCCCCAGCCCACGAGCTCAGTCGCCACGAAAACGACTGTTCCTGCCGCTGCTGGGGCCGGCTAGAGGCGCGTCTCCCTAGCCTACATCCTCCTATCCCACGGGAGGATGTAGTGTCGCACCCGCCGCGCCCGAGCGTCGGCCCGTTCTCGTCGAGTGGTAGCGACAACACGCTGCCGAGCTGCCGAGGGGACCACAGATACGTGGGCGAGCCGTCGCTGCCGGGCCCCCCTACCAGCAGAGCGCTGCCTCCGACGTCCAGCATCCCCAGCGCGTCCTGGAACAGCGAGATGGCGCGGCGGCCGCCGGCATACGACGACAACCGGGGACCGAGCTCCCACACGGCGGTCCCGTCGGCAGAACGCGGCGACGGCGACGCCGGGCGCGAGCACGCCCCTGCTGCGTGGTCGACCCGGCAGCCCCCCGGCTCCCGGGACGGCGAGGGCGGAGTCGTCGAGGCGGGACGCGTGCGCGTGTACCCGCGTCGAGGCGAAGACTGGGCGGCGGTCGTGGGCCGGGTCGGCACCGCCACCAACCGGCCGGTGTTCGTGGTGGAGGGCGACTGCCACATCGACCTCTCGTCCCCCCACGCGGTGATCGACGAGCCCCTCGTCGTGTATGTGAAGGGCAACCTACACATCAGGACGGCGGGGCCGGCGAAGCGGAAGAGGGACGAGGAAGAGGTGGTGGACGAGGAGGGGGAGGATGGCGGCCGGCCGGACAAGCGGCACTGCAGCTGGCCTGCCGGGGGTCACAGCCCCGTCTACACGCCGGACAGCCCTGGCTCCTGCTACGCGCCTTGAAGGAGCAGACATCCGGAGCACGGCCCCCCTTTCCTTCTTCCCCCCCCCCTTTTCACCCGGTTCGACATGGGATCTTTGTTAGCGACGGAGTTTCGGCGTCTGTGGTTTGGTTTGATGGCAATGGTAGAATCAGCGGCTTAAAATCGTTTTTTTTTTCTCGATATACACGGCAGGGCACTAGGATATGCAGCGCGGGGGTTGTTGTACACACATAGGTACATTTTTAGCGAATGTTATCCGTTCTTACGTCCCCAAAGCTCGCTTCTGTGACTGATGTGAAACGCTTGTGTGCTTGTATTACCGTTGTTTCCGTAGGTATAGTCTGCGGTCGTGCGTGGCTGTTGTGTGAGTCTACCCCACGGACACGTGGGATAGACAGCTCGTTGTTACTGATGTTTATGTCGGGTTTACAGTTAGGTGTCTTGTATTTCCCGTGTCTCGGGCGCATTCGCGCATATGTTTGCTGGACTATAGTGGAATTACGGTGTACGGAATGCGGTCAAACGCGTACCTCCCTTACCAAACTTCCTCTATTCAGCACCAGGTCGTCGAGGTAGGTATATCTATCCATAGTAGTAGATATATTCAGTTAGTACCTATATCGAAGTGAGGTAGTTGTAAGAAGCATTTGGTGTATAGAACGCTGAACACATCCCTTGGCACTTGGCCTTAACAATGTGCATGTTCCCCGGAAATAAAAGACCAACTCGCGAGCCCCGAAGTAAGCTCCGAACCTACACGGCTCCAGATCGGGACTCATGACAGTCTAACCAATGGCGTATCAGCAATGTGGGATAGTCCCGCCACGATCTGGGTTGAGAAGAGTCAGCATCCATCCCACAAACCCCATATGGCACGGGCTTACCGTCAGGGTATATACCAGGGCAACGGGAAACAAAATAATAATAAAACCGCCCTTTTGGATTTGTCTCCAAACGCGGTTCATCAAACCTTTTGTGATCTGTGGCGGCATCACCCGAGAGGGACCCTCAGATCACCGAGGTACTACTTGGTCGAGCAAGTGGCAAGATGGAGGAAACACCAAAATCCTCGAGTCTCCATGAGACAATGCCAACTGCCACTACCTAGCGACGAGGGGGTTCACGATCTATCGAGACTGGAGAGAAGCGAGACGCATTCCGGGGACCGCCTCGCGTGCTTCAAGAACACCTTCCAGGAGATCTCCTCCGTGTTCCAGGCCACCGTCGCGACCGCCACGACCTCCTTCCTGATGGGCGTCGGCATTGAACATCACCGTGCCCGTGTCCCGGGACCTGGGCATGCATGACGCAGGGCGAGATAGCGTGGATCGGCGCCTCGACGTCGTACGTAAGAAAAAGAGACCCCGTCCTGCTCCAGTTTCTCTTTAGAAATACGCCGGCTAACATGCGGACCCCACCCAGGCTCGTGGCCGGCGCCTTCCAGCTGGCCCTCGGGCAGCTCGCGGACCTGCTGTAGATTATTGGTGTTGTCATTCTCGGCATGATGAGCTTCACGTCCAGCGGCTTTTGGGTTGCCTTCTTCTTGCAAGAGATCAAGCAGCTATCCACGCTCATGGTCGCGGTGCACCTTCTTCCGATGGCCATCGCAGGGCTGCTTTGGAACATCATTGCCGGCCGTATTTTACATCTCGTCAACAACACGGTTATCATAATCGGCGGCTCTGTGTGCTACCTCGCTGCTAGCTTGCTACTTTCCTTCATCAGACCAGATACTAGCTACTGGGTCATGATGTTTCCCGCGCTGATCCTGAACGTCGCCGGTGCGGATTCCCAGTTCAACGTTGCCAACGTAAGTCCCTATTTTCAAAATCCGAATCATATGATTTCGTCTAGCCGTTCTTGGATGTACGTGATGCAGTCGCTTCCCCAGCACCAGCAATCCATAGCGGGCGGGATTTTCAACATGGTCATCCGATTGGCTAACACTGCCGTCATGGGAATCTCGACGACGGTATTCAGCTCCGTGGAATTGACAGCAGAAGGTACGGCCGACCCGATGGTCAACTTCACCAGGACGTTCCAGGTGTCGGTGGGACTCTCTGCGGTCAGTTTGCTGTTGGCGGTCTTCATTCAGTTAGAAACGCAGGGTAATCACCTGAAAGAGGAGATACAGGAGGAGGACAAGAACCAGTCCGAGAATTCAACAGTCGTGGGCGCCAGCATGGGCGACCACGAGCTGGAAGAAAAGAAGGCATAACGAGTAACTAGGTAGCTTTAAGGAATTGAGAGCTAAACCGCCGTTACGGGCCTAAGTAATCGGTACTATGAAGTTGTTAGACCATAACGACGAGATGAAATTAGTCTTGGAATTCCTGCCATTTGACCATCCTGTCCTTCAAGTCCAAGACGTCCCCGTCGACGACGAACGTGCCGTCGCCGCGATGGTGGAACATCTTGCCGCCCTCCCCCGGCTTTTTCCTCGGGTTGATCCACGCCTTCACGGGCCTGAGGACCCACATCGAGTACTTGCTGACCATCTTGGTGTCCTCGACCACGCACTCGATATTGGCGATCACGTCGGGGCCGCCCACGAGCGGGGCCTTGACCTCGGCGGCCGGCACCGCCTCGAGCCCGAAGCGTCGCCACTTGCTGGCCTTCTCGCCCTCTTCGTCGCCGTCGCCGTCGTCGGCAGAGCAGTTCCCCACGTCGACGACGACGGGGGCCATCTCGACCGAGGGCACGGCGAGCACGCACTCGCGCTGCTTCCGGAGGGCGGCGTAGGACGCGTCCCAGCGCCCGAGGGAGATGCCGACGAGAGGCGGCGCCTCGTGCTGCAGCACCATGTGGAAGCCGATGGTCATGACATTGTGCGTCGCGTCCGCCAGCGAGCCGGTGGTGACCAGCAGCACAGGGCCGGGCTCGACGAGGCGGTAGACTTTGGAGGGCGCGTACGGCTCGAAGCCGTGGTGCAGGGTGGCGTCATCTTGCGGCTGGGACTGGGGCTGGGGCTGGGACGACTTCTTCTCCGCCTCACTAGCCTTCCGCTGTTTGGGGGCTGGCGCGGAGCCAGAAGCTTCGCCTTGCTCTTCTTGGGTTTTGCGCTTGCGGGCCATGACGGATTGGGTATAGAGTAGGTATGCTGGATACCTAAGCCTGTTCCATGAGCCTACGTAGTTGCTAAGTTGCATGCATCCGCTTCAACGGCGCCGGCGAATTGGCAAATTGGCCGGTTCCGAGTGGCCCGTGTTTAGCGATCGACAATGCCTGCCCGAGGTTGGACGAGCTGGACGAGATAGCCTTTCTTTGTTCAGCTTAGCTTAGGATGTTATAAATTGACGTTAATATAGGCCATCCTTTCGCTCGCCCTGTCATTGAATTGGAACTGTTAAGGTGTAAGATATTAGTATACGAAAGTTGCAGGGGATGTCGTACGTCGTGTGACTCAGATCAGATCCTATTCCCTTGAGGGTAACTCGTGTCTCGCCTTGGCGCTTAGACCTCAAATCATATTTATAGAGTTCTTTGATTCGTAGCCTTCAAACTGTCTGCTCTTCTTATTGCTCTCCTTCTTTCTAAATACCTATATCTTTAGCACCGTTGCAACATCCAGTATTAGATCTATCTTATAGTTGATTGATCATGACGTCCAAACACGCTTCGAAGATCGAGGTCAGCCTCCCCAAAGATGCACTTACTATTGGTGCTTCCTACTTTTCTTGTGGCCGCATCTAGCTACGTTGGGTATCATTGCTGATGTCTCGAGTATCGTATAGCTCCTACCTTGGGATCACAAGAGCCCGGAACATATACAGAGAATGTATGACCAACGTGTCGCCTGTGGTTGGAGAGCTGACGAGGTGACCTCGGTGAGTATATGACCCTGGCCTTCCTAGGAACAGTGGGCTCATGTCGCTTTCACGTTCCGAGGTCGCACGAGAACATTCGAGAATCCTTTAGATGGAATTTCTAACGGCGACGATGCAGTGGGTAGAAGAAGCCAAGAAAGGCGGAAAGATATTCTACTGGGTTGTGAGTTTCGCGCTCATATCATGACATGCCTGATAGCTGATGGATTAGCTCCTCTCGGATGTTCTAGACCGCGAGAAGCTAATGGAGAAGCATACTGAGACGTATCCGAAGGTAGGTTATAATCATCTATAATATGCCCAACGCAGTAAGTTGAAAATGCGAAAAGGAGGCGACTCCATTAAAGGATACGGCGGCAGAGATTCGGTTAGTCCAGCGGCAGCCAACCAACAACGAGTTCATCCCCATTGGCCACGTAGCCCTCGATATTCACGAACCCGAGGAAGATGTGAAATTGGGCCTTCCGCCTACCGGAACAGTCTGGATCCATCAGTTGTACATATCACGGGCATTGCATCGAGGTGGATTCGGTGCTGGCACCATGTCCAAGATCGAAACATTGGCCACGCAGAGCCCAATGAACGCGAAAATCATGGCCCTAGATACCATATCAAAGGAGATGCAGACCGTTCCCGCTTTTCGGGACGTCCTATACGGGGAGGGACGTATTCCTGTCCCATCGGTGAGTTATGGCGGCATTACTAAGTCTTTGCAGCATTGTCTAACGCCGTTGACATAGATCTCCAATGAAGATTGGTATGACGGACTAGGTTACAACGTGTTTAAGCGGGAGAAAGATGCATTTGTAATAGAGCCGATAGAAGGAGTCAGGGTGCCTAGTGAGTACACTTCGAAGTTGCTAATAGGTCCCTCTATGCCTCGCAGCATTACCTACCCCCCTTCTCAATCTGAAGTTAGGTGTTCGTGGGTTAGACTTAACAACGCAGAGTTGCTTGTGTCTTTGTGTCTTTTCCATTTTTAACAGCCACTAACGTCGGATGCTGTAGTTGACCTTGTCTATATGAAAAAGGCGATTGCGTGATAACGATCTGCAAGGTGTTGGGTAGTGATAAATCGAATAGAAAAGCTATTTCTATTCCCTGGCCATGATTAGCCTCACAATAGATCAATTGGACTTGGATCGTGGGAATTTAGAACGAAGTGACTCCACCAATGTTCTCTGCGTGAACCTCCGTTCTCGCATTGCTTCTACATATGTAGAAGGTGCGGCAGAGGAGTGGAGTGGCTGGTGTAGTGAAGGGCAATGAGAGGTTCACAAGAGGCAACGTAAATTCCCTCTGCGTGACTCTTTTATAGGAAGTGCGATGCCCAATATCCATGAGGACTTAGACGCGAGCCAGGTAGGATTGCATCGGAAAGAATCGTTTGCCTCGCTTGTTGCGAATAGGGAGATAGCCGCTCCGTGTGATTTGAATGGTCCAACAAGAAGCGATGGCTAGCAGCTCATGCAAGACAAGTCATCTATGTAGTATATCAAAGATGGCATGTCATAGAACGTGGTCGAGTGAGGCGACCTCTCAGACGATGGAGGTCGGGGTAGTTGGGGAAGAGAAGAAGAAAGTCGTGGGGGGTTATGGGTTCTAAAGAATCCGGGGGTGACCTGTGCGCAAGTAGAATGGTCGAATGCACGAATGCACGAATGCACGAATGCACGGACCCCACTCGACCTAAACCCTACTAGGAAATTTATAGTGGCAGGGATGCTGGAGACAGACGCGAAAAGTCGCTGGACGTGCAGACGTGCAGGTGCAGGTGCCAAAAGTTGGCGAGGCTTCTCAATCCGAATCTTCTTCCACAATCTCCCGCCAGTCGACTTTTGTCCACTACATCCATTGGACCATCGTCGTCCACCCTGCACCTAGACCATTTCATCGTTTCCCATCTACTTCGCATCTACTCGTTGCGACCCAACCTTGTCGTCGCATTGGGCACGGCGATGGCGTTATAATACATAATAATACGGGTTTGCCTCTTCACCTCTCGTCCACCCGTTTCGTCTACCACCCGCCGTCGAACACGTCGAGATTGGACAACCACGTCGCAACTACACGCGTAACAAAAAGTAACAATAGCAATCGAAGCTTATGTAGAGTAAACAAAGGCTTATGTGTCTGTCTTTCCGAAACATTTCCAAAGCAGTCCCCGTTCAGATGCCGCCAGCCAGCCAGTTCCTCAAGCAGTCAAAGACCAAAATGCAGGCTTGGGTCACTAGCAACGGGCTCCCCCCTAACCAAGCTTCTCCCGCCGCCTCTGGTCCGGGACCGGGACATGACGGACACGGTCAGACAAATATTCCTCAGCGCCACGTCTATATGCCACAGTCACCACAACCTCAGGCTACACAGACAACACAAAACTCGCCCCCACGATCACGCGCCCCCATAGTCAACGCCAACTCTAACCGAGCTGCCGCCGTCGCCGCGGCGCGTCTTCCCGTCCCGACCGGCCGCGCTAGCCATGTCCGAGACGCGTCACTTAATATGTCACGAGCTAAGGGGATCGCTTCCGAATCTATTCAACATCCCCGAAGACCAGGGGTCCCATTCTGGGACGGGTCGACTGCAGAGGGCTCCTTTAGCGACACTCTTAGTAACGGTGACGCGAGCGCGGCCGCTCCGTCCATGTATCGAATGCCGTTTCGGGCCCCTACCTACCAGAGAGGAGAAACTCCACGCCCTCGCCTCCCCGCAAAGCAGGACGAAGCACGTGCACCGCCGGATCAATATCCTCCCTTTACAATAGGAGCGAACGGGATGATAGACCTGGTAGGTGGCCCGCTCACTAGGAGTGCATCGACACCGGACACTAGGAAACAGCTCAACCGTTCGAAGGGTATCTCTTCCGAGCCTGATCCTGACCAAGACTCGGAAGATGGCGCATACCATACGAGCCCAGGAAAGGCACCCTCTGCCAAGCGGCTTCACCACAAACAACCTCTACATACTCTACATAATCTACCTCTGCATACTAACCGCCGGGGTTCCTTTTCTGAAAGAACCACTTATTCTAACCCTTATACCCAAGAGAACATATCCTCTCCGCAACCCCAAGTTTATCATAGTCCCCATAATGGCTCAGATGAACCGCAGTTGGGGCGCCCGATACATATGAGAGTGAAGACACAGGAACCACATCGTTCCACCATTTTTGCCGACACGGATACTCCCCTAGCCAGTCACCACGACGAGTCGGAACACGAGAGCATCGAACCGGAGCCCACGCCAGAGCCCACACCGAAGCCAGTGGTGAAAGCTAAGCCCCAAGTCAATCGGAAGCTTTTCCCTAAGGGTAGTAAGAACAGACAAGAACTCGACGAGAGTGCGATGCCCCGTTCATCGGCGGAAACACGGACCTCGAGTTCGAAGAAACGCCCACGCGAACAGGACTACGACGATGGTGCTCTGGCAACGATGGACTACGCAGAATTGAGGAACGAAGCATTCGATTTCGACCCTGCCCAAGAGGAAGCGCAGTCGGCTATAGGTCCGCCTCGAGGGACCTTACCGGAAAAACTTGACCATTTCCTAGACAAGGATCAAACCAGCCAGCTGGAGTTCTTCACCAAGATGCCCGTCAAGGACTGGGAGATATCGGGCGATTGGTTTCTTGAGAAATTCGGGGAGATCACGCAACGACTCAGAGAGGCCCGTCTGTCGAAGCGAGCCATGGTAGAGGGCTTCGAGAACGAGATTGCGGAGCGAGACGAGGCTGTCCGGAACAAGATTCAAGGGATCGACAAGACACTGACCGAATTCAGACGCGAAGGCGAAGGTATGATGTTAGGAAAAGAGCTAGAGTAAAACAGATGAGCAAGCAGTCGGATAAAAAATTCGTGACCGACGGGTGTGTGTGTGGATTCCGGGTTTAAGAGACTGGTATGGGAGGTTACGATGCTGTGAAAGTTTGGGACAATTGGGCTTGCTATGATTTACTACGCATGAGCCAGAGCTGGTGGCGTTTGCTTTACTAAATCAGCCCCTATAAAGGACGAAGAATTATGTCACTGGACTCGGATGCCGAGGGATGTTAATTGGTAACTGGTAAGATACCCACTTGCTCACACGTATCAAATGACGGCTGTCTGCTTAACTTTTCTATCTTTACCGACAATCAACCTCAACTGACTTTTTGGCTTGCTGGAGAACAGCCCGTTTCTCATCTTGTCGGAAAATAATTCATAGGCCGGATAATAGGCATCGACAAACTGGACGACCTGCTCGTCCGTCATGCCCGTGCCTCTGAGACGTCGCAGCATCGCCTCTTGTTCTAACCTCCAGTCGTATACCCACTCGGTATCTTGGGCGTCGATGTGAATGAACGCATCGAACATGTCCGTGATGGCGTCGTAGTCACGAAGACGGTCGTTAACGAAATTCAGGTGTTCTACAGCGTGGTGACGCAGGGTTCGGCTTGGCGCATTCCATTTGAGGGACACTTCTGTCGAGCTCAAAGGACGGAAGCCAACACACCAGCCTTCGAAGATGACCACCTGAATTTTCGGCTGACCAGGGCCGTTGACCGTCTCCCATTGCGATTCCGGGACCCTGTCGCCTCGGCCCGAGTACGCGGACTTGTCATATTGCGGTATCTTGACCGGCCGTCCCTCGCACAAAGCTGTGAAGAAGTCCCGAGCCAGGTTCATGTCATGTGTACCTACATAGCGTATATTAGAAACCAAAAAAAAAAAAAACATGATCTCGGTTCATGGGCAATCCATCGTACCTGGCTCGCCTCGAACCTGGACTAGTAGGTTATCCGGATGCGATTCCGCGAGTGCCCTTTGGTCCTCGTGTCGCAGGTAGAAATCATCAATACTGCAAACCAGCGTCTGCAGTCCCTCGTCCCGCAGTTTCGAGGACAGGGCTTGTACGAGGGTAGTCTTTCCGGCGCCCTGCACGCCGTTGAGCCCGATGATGAAGGGCCGGGCGGGGTTCGAGGCGGCGCTATAGTTTCTGTAGCGCTCCAGAATGAATGGTATGCATATTGGACTCTTGTCGTCGATTATTTCTGCAGTCGACATCTTTTCGGCCGGCTTGTGCTTGCCGCTCGGCTGGGAACTACGTTTCTTCTGTCTTGTGATCGGCTCAGGATGCGGCTGGAGGTACACAGGCTCGGCTCAGGATGCGGCTGCAGGTACACAGGCTCGGTCATTCGGTGGTTTAACACATTGCCCGCCACCACGCGCCGGTTTCATCGGCCTAACGCTGTGGGGATGGGGAAATGCGGGGAGAGGTTGGTGGACAGCGGACAGCTCTCTAGTGTAAGTCCGTGGAATATTGAAATGAGCTTCTGTTGAGTTGAGCAGATTTTGATCTCGGTATAAGCTCATTCTTATTTCCATCTCCATCTTATTCTTGTTCTTATTCTTCTCCTTATTACACCGCAAGTAAGAACATAAGACGTAAAAGTTAAAGGTAAGATTACTCCGTACAAACAGATTCGTATACTTCAACTCTTAGCATAGCACTTAAAGCGGTTAATTGACTTTGGGCTGAACGCAGCATGCTGTATTAACATTAATACAGGCTCTAACCCTCCACACAGCTTGCCCTAACTTGGCATAAAAGGAGTAGGATTCAAGACAGTCCAGACGAAAATATCCACGTGATAATCTTTGTCGTAAGAAAAGGGACTTGAATCTCAGGAGTCAGCGTACGCATGACCTCATCGGACAAGTTCAAGTTTCGACATGTGAACGCGCAGCGAAGCAAAAGGTAGCCCCGAGTCCGACTATACCACATCAGGCATAGTGAACTCATCTTACCCCGGTCCACGCGAGTCTGTCGCCAGTACGAAGTACACACCTGCCACCAGCTAATTTCTGGGGCCCCTCGGCATTCCTTCTGGTGAGCTGCCTCGGCTGAATAGCCGGACGATATATGCGGCACATTGAAAGCTCCCTTTATTACCACCTTCTCCCATAGTAGCCCGGCTTTTTTGTTGTCGGAGTGGTTTCATTTTTTTCTACCAATCGTGTACTATCTAGGAGTTATCCCTACTTAACATAAGCAACATTACTCTTTCTTTCCTTTTGATACCTCCGATCCCGAATTCCCAGAGCTTCAGCACGATGGCAGGTGAATTGCGATTTGACGACCAGGTCGTCGTCGTCACCGGCGCTGGTGGTGGTCTGGGTAAAGCATATGCTACCTTCTTCGCTTCTAGAGGAGCTAAGGTTGTTGTCAATGATCTCGGTGGCTCGTTTAAGGGAGAAGGCAACTCATCAAAGGTAAAGACGGAGCTCCCGCGACACTTCAATTGCGCTGCTTGCCCATCGAATATTGTGCTAACGTGTCTATTTCAACTCTTAGGCTGCTGATGTAGTTGTCAACGAGATCAAAGCCGCCGGTGGCCAAGCCGTGGCTAACTACGACAGCGTCGAGAATGGCGAGAAGATCATCGAGACGGCCATCAAGGCCTTCGGCCGGATCGACGTCCTCCTGAACAACGCCGGTATCCTACGAGACATCAGCTTCAAGAATATGTCGGATCAGGACTGGGACTTGGTCATGAAGGTGCATGTTAAGGGTTCTTACAAGTGTGCGCGCGCAGCCTGGCCCTACTTCCGCAAACAGAAGTACGGTCGTGTCATCAACACCGCATCTGCTGCTGGATTGTTCGGCAGCTTCGGTCAGGCCAACTATTCTGCAGCCAAGCTGGCCATGGTCGGCTTTACCGAGACGCTGGCAAAAGAAGGCATAAAGTACAACATCATCGCAAATGCTATCGCCCCCATCGCTGCGAGTCGCATGACCGCAACTATCATGCCTCCGGACGTCCTGGAAAACCTGAAGCCCGACTGGGTCGTTCCGCTCGTCGCCGTTTTGGTTCACAAGAACAACACCAGCGAGACTGGCGGCATTTTTGAGGTCGGCGGCGGCCACATGGCTAAGCTGAGGTGGGAGAGGTCGAGCGGTCTCCTCCTGAAGGCAGACGATAGCTACACCCCAGGTGCCATTCTCAAGAAATGGGACAAGGTCGTCGACTTTTCGAAGCCTCAATATCCCACCGGTCCTAACGACTTCATGACGCTTCTTGAGGAATCGCAGAAGATGGGCCCGAATGAGCAGGGAGAAAAGTTGGATTTTACCGGTCGTGTGGCTTTGGTTACGGGTGGTGGTGCTGGTATTGGACGGGCCTACTGTCTTGCGTTTGCTAAGCACGGTGCATCCGTTGTTGTGAACGATTTGGTCAACCCCGACACTGTTGTCGAGGAGATCAAGAAGATGGGCGGCAAGGCGGTCGGTGTCAAGGCCTCTTCTGAAGAGGGTGAGAAGGTCGTAAAGGGCGCTATTGACGCTTTTGGCCGGATCGACATCGTCATTAACAATGCCGGTATTCTACGGGATAAGGCATTCAGCAACATGGATGATAACCTTTGGGACCCCGTCCTCAACGTCCATCTCCGAAGCACGTACAAGATCACCAAAGCGGCGTGGCCTTACTTCTTGAAACAGAAGTACGGACGCATCGTGAACACCACTTCGACTAGCGGTATCTACGGTAACTTTGGACAAGCTAACTACGCCGCAGCGGTAAGTGAAGAGAATACAAAATAGTAAAATTGTGTCTAACGATAAACTGCAGAAAGCCGGTATTCTTGGATTCTCCCGCACGATAGCGCTCGAAGGTGCTAAATATAACATCTACTGCAACACCATCGCCCCCAATGCCGGCACGGCCATGACCGCTACCATCTTACCAGAAGAGCTAGTACAAGCCTTCAAGCCCGACTACATTGCTCCTCTCGTCCTCGCTCTCTGCAGCGACAAGGTGCCCAAGAACCCTACGGGCTACCTATACGAAGTTGGCAGCGGCTGGTGCGGCCGGACAAGATGGCAGCGGACGGGAGGTATCGGCTTCCCCGTAGATGTCAAGCTGGTTCCAGAAGAGGTCGCCAAGAACTGGGCCAAGGTCGTCAACTTTAACGACGGCCGAGCGGACCATCCCGAGAAGGCCCAAGATTCGGTCGGGAAAGTGATGGCCAATATGGAGAATAAGCGAGGGGCATCCAAGGTATGATGAGCTTACCCTTTTCCTTCCTTGATGCCCCCCATGTTCGGGCTATCTTGTATATATACAATGTTCTATCTAGTCTAGCATATGAATGAAATATCGGCGTTAACATATCACTTTTGCCATAGAAGAGCACCGAGAGCAACCAGTATCTCGAGGCCCAGAAGAAAGCTATAGCCGCCAAATCCCCGGCGACGGAATTCACCTACACGGATCGCGACAGCATGCTGTACAACCTAGGCATCGGCGCCAAGAGGACGGAGCTGTCGTACGTGTTCGAGGGCGCCGAGGACTTCCAGGTGCTGCCGACGTTCGGGGTGATCCCGCAGTTCGACGCCAACATGCCCTTCAGCTTCGACGAGGTGGTGCCCAACTTCTCGCCCATGATGCTGCTGCACGGCGAGCAGTACCTCGAGGTCAAAAAGTACCCGATCCCGACGGCGGCCAAGACCAAGAACTACGCCAAGCTGCTCGAGGTGGTGGACAAGGGCAACGCGGCCGTGCTCAAGAGCGGCGTCACCACAGTCAACGCCGAGACGGGCGAGGAGCTCTTCTACAACGAGGCCACCGTCTTCCTCCGCGGCTGCGGCGGCTTCGGCGGCCAGAAGAAACCCGCCGACCGCGGCGCCGCTACCGCTGCCAACAAGCCGCCTGCTAGGCACCCCGATGTTGTTGTCGAGAGCCCGACGACCGAGGAGCAGGCTGCTATCTACCGGCTCAGCGGTGACTACAAGTGAGTTTATCACTCCCCTTTTCCTCTTACACAAGCAGAAAGAAGAAGAAGAAGAAGAAGAAGAAAAAGGCCATCCTGAAGCTGACAGAGTCCAGCCCCCTCCACATCGACCCGGCCTTCGCCAAGATGGGCGGGTTCAAGGTGCCGATCCTGCACGGCCTGTGCTTCATGGGGGTGGCGGGCAAGGCGGTGTACGAGAAGTTCGGGCCCTTCCGGAACATCAAGGTGCGCTTCGCCGGCACCGTGCTCCCGGGCCAGACCCTCGTCACCGAGATGTGGAAGGAGGGCCCCGCCAGGGTCGTCTTCCAGGCCAAGGTCAAGGAGACCGGGAAGCTCGCCATCTCGGGCGCCGCGGCGGAGCTCGTCGCTGGTGGGAGGGAGGGTGGGAAGCTGTAGTTGTTGATGGGGAAAACATGGGGGTAGGGAGAAGAGGAGGGGTTACGCGCTGGATATGACATGCTAGGTACGATCGATCGGTATTTGCATGGTTGAAAACGTGTCCGGATTTGCCGGGGCAAGGGATTTTATTAAAAATTTCTAGGGGCTATGTAGTTTGCAATAGGACGTTTTCACTATTTTGGTATACTAAGCAGTGGTAAGATAGGGTGCGCGTGAATACAAATGGACAATACAGTTTTGACCCCTTTTTCTCGTAATCAACCACGTTTTTATTAAGAGACTTTGAATTCGTATCAGACGTATAAACTGATGGAGAGCTCTAAATTTTCATACGTGATGGTAACTAGAATTAACTTAAGGAATGGATTTTCAAGATAGATCAACTCTGTAGGTCGTGATAGGACTGTTTTACGAATCGGTATCGTTTTTCTTATAAGGAGAATATCATTTCCCATCCCTACCTCACATTGCTATGCTACTTACTGGCTGTGAGGTTAGAGGACATGTGAAGACTCCGACTAAGAATATTCAATGTGTCGTCTGTCTCCTTAAGATTTAACTGAAAAGTCGAGTCACTCGTATAGAAGAACTAGAGTAAAAACCGAACTTTTTAGCCTTGTAAGGCTTGCCCAACCAGTGATGATGTATTAGTGAACGTATCCGATACTCTATATTACTCTGAGGCGATAGCCTGCCGATAACTTGTTGCATGTACAATGCTGATGGGTATAACGCATGCGATCCTAATCCTGCCCCTGTAGTATACAACACCTTCGTATTTTTGGAAACGCCGAATCCCAATGCGATGCTCTCGTCTTCGAAAAGTTGGATTCCATAAAATAAAATAAAATAAAAAAACGTCTGACTGGTGGTTAACCAAGTATGCTTCCTTTTGCAAAACCCTTAGAAACCCTATAAAACTCCATGCCTGTTTCCCTCTCTAAACCCGTCACACGAATAATGTCTCTATAATAAAGTCGCAAAACTCCTCGATGCTGGGCATTTTCCCACCCGGAAGCAAGTGTCCCATGCCACCATGTCCGTGATTGAAGCCGCCTCTACCGTCTTCGAGATACGCCTTCTCCGCGTCGGACAGCTCCCTCTTTTCGCATTCTCTCCACCTTCGTTCGGCCTCCGCCTTAGCCTTTCGGAGTATTTCGTCCGTGTTCTCGGCCTCCCATAGATTGCATTTATTGCATTCTTTGCATCGTCGTCCGTCGCCCTCGGGTCGGAAGTGCTGACAGAAATGCTGGTATCCTTCGTTCGGTGTACCGATGTCCTTGCGGCAGACGTAGCACATCTTATAGCCGCAGGGACAGGTCAACTTGTTGCACCCGGCCGTCTTCACAAAGGACGTACTGCAGCGAGGGCAGACGCGTTTGACCGCCATCGACATGGCTTGCTCTACCTGCGTGCGCAGAGCCACGAGAGACGACTCGTGGCAAACGTGGATGTCTACCCAGGCTTTCGAACACGATAGGCAAGACGAGCGCGCGCAGGACGGGTTCTGACATGTAAATTTCAATCCACGACGGCGACGCTGATATCGGTCAAGCGCGGCGGAAAGATGTCGGGATCCGTACTCCCTAAAGGACCGATTCAGGCAGAGGAGGGTGCAGCCTAGCGATAACATCAGAGTAGGAAGGGAAAATGGTGGCAACATAAAGCAGATGAAAGTAATGATAATCGTGGGGAAGTTGCTGGTGCGGAGCTTGGGCCGGCGCGCATGTGCGGGCATATATAGATCGTCGATCTCGGCGTAGGTGCAGAACGGGCACCGGATGAGAGGCAATCCGCTAGATAAAAGGCCGTGCTCCGCCAGTCGTTGATCAAGCTTCCGTATGATCTCGTCCCCATTCTTCGCGCTCCGCATAGCTCGGTGGATATGCTCGGAGGACACACAGCCTTGGCACTCTACCGATGCGACAGCAGGGCACCGAAGGCCGCCGGTTTCTTTGTCGATACAACGTTGCCAGCCCTGTCCGAAAACCGCTTCGGTGATGGAATGCTGAACACAGTGGAAACAGACCATATGGCCTTCCGTTCCGCAGACGGTGAGTTCCTCGAAAATAGCATCCCCATAGCAGCAACTACACTCATACGTTGCTTCGACGGCTTCGGCCTCCTCAGTAAGCAGGGAAACGGCTAAGGCGCGATCGCTCTCTTCCCTCTTAATTCGTTCACGTCGCTTTAGTGGCATAATCAGCTCTTCAAACAGTTCTCTGTCCAACTCGGAGCTGCCGGTGGCCTTCAAAGTCGGTATCATGGGCCCATTGTCGGAGGGAGTCCATATAATAAGCGGGTGGGTCTCTGCCTCAGCAGACGTGACCGTCTTACGACGGAAGAATAAAGAAGAGATGGCAAACTTCCAGGACCTGGACGACAGCTCTACGAGGGTCGGTCGGGCGTCGAGATAGGAGTAGTTGGATTCGGATAAAACGGCGTCGATGGATGACCTGGATATGCCTTTGAATTCTTGCATTGCCAGAGCTCGTACCGCATCCTTGTATTCCGCCGTTCGGAAGGCTTCGGCTCGCGAGACCATGGTCGTCGAGTCGGGAGCAGTGTGCCCGCCGGCTCTCCGTCGACCCTTTACGAACTCCCCGGGGTTTTTCAACAGCTTGTCGGTGATGATGAACAGCCGCGACTCTTCCGAAAAGGATGCGAGCATCTCCCGGAAGACCTCTATCTGTATGTCGGGGAACAGGCCGGCGAGCATCTCGAGGTTTTGGTTGAGGTCGAGCACATCTTGGGGCGGTTGATTCGCAGGCCGAAGCTGCGACTCGTCGGAAAGGTATTCAGGAGGGTGATCGACGGTTCGCGCTCGAGACGGTTCGGCTTCGGGAGAGTCTCTAGAGGACTTGTTCGATCTGGAGGAAGCATTCCGGCCCGAAGAGGGGCGCAACAGACTGGAGAGAAACATTTCTTTATGTCGAGTCAAATGATCTTGAGGGACAAACCATCGTAGCCGTCGGTGTTGCTTGAGCGGTTTCTCGAACTGGAACGAAATGGACTACGAAGGTCCCTACTAAAATAAGCTATGAGTCGGGAGGTTCGTATTGGCAAGGACTCGCAGCTTTCTTCGTACAAGGACGGCTCTGTACAAGAATACTTTTAAGCAGAGGTAAGAGGGATGGGGGGGATCATGAAGAGGGAGAGCGAATGACGTGAATTAAAGCTGGCGATGGAGTCGCGTTGGAGGCAACTGAGGCAACTGACTTTGTACACTAATACACGAATGATTTCCAACGTTGGGGTAAGTATAGGGGGGTATGTATAAGTACATGCAGGTCCACGGTGTGAGTCTGCACAAGGGTAACTTTCAATTTAGGTGGGTCCAAGCCCCAGACCGGCCTAGGTTGTCCCGATGGCAGAGAGCTAGTACATAAGCGATAATTCCACTCCGTTTTACCACAACAAGACAGGCTCAATGGTCTAGTCGTATGATTCTCGCTTCGGGTCCACCTGAATCCAATCATTCCAAATGATTATGCGAGAGGTCCCGGGTTCAAATCCCGGTTGAGCCCATTCTATCAGGTTTTCTTGATATCTTTTTTGGCTTGACAATATGTTTTCAACGTCGTTTTCGGTACTAGGCCTGGCGAATCGAAAGCCCAAATTTTTTATCTGCTTTTTCAAGCCCGTAATAATCATGCAACAAATTCGATAAAAAATTTGTTGAGCAGTATGATCTTTCGCAGGATCCCCTAATTAGGTGCGACATATCGCCCATACTAACAATTTCATTCTAATAGCGCACAAAAGCCATTTGCCACGGCGCGATTCGTACTCAGCTACGTACGCCTTTACACGCACTATCGAGACTAATGCTAAACCAACACTCTAATCACACCATAACCTGCCCAATTATGTGAGACTGTCATATGTTCGTGAGGCTATCACTCGTGTTCCGACCTGAAGCTTGAAGGCCCAAATCCCTGGTCTCTTCTTGTCTAGGTACCTACTCGGTAAACTCACTGAAGGGGTTCGAGTCCAACATCACCTGTGGTCTAGTGGCAACAATTACATTTCTAGCTAAATGAACACAATCGAAACGCATGTTGCATTGCGATATCGAGTGACTGGTTTCACTTTTTATTCTGGGAATGTTGAAATCATGACAGCAATGTAGAGGTAAACAATTGCGAAAGATAAGGGGCGCGAGCCCGGTATATTATATATTATATTCTAATCGATATTAACCAAATGAGGGCATGAAAATGATTAAGGCGACGAGTTGCACAGTTCTGCAGTAACCACCTTTAGGGTGCATGTAGCTAAGGGGTGAGTTCATACAGAACACTCTGTCCTTCAGCCAGCTGTACACTAAGACCTGAATCCTCAGATCCCATATCCTCACCAGCCCATACATCGCGAACATTAAATGTTCCGCTGATCCCAAGGTCATCCCAGGACACATTCACGGTCTGCATCCCCGGGAGCGACGTCCCATAGCCGCCTTGGCCTTGGTCCGGGCCATAGTTCGTGATAACTACCACTGCGGTCCCCGACGCATCTGGTCCGGCTATCCACGCCTGTAGTTGCTGCGAGCTGTTATTGCCGGTTCCTGGATTGCGAGGCTGCATTGGATGACGGGCGGTAAAGCTAGCGACCGCCATCGCATTGGCATTCGTCAATAGGTTCAGTCCGAAGTTGTTCAGATTTGTGAGATCGGAGCCGAGGATGAGGTTAGCAGCCGCGCCAATCCAATGCGTCATGATCGTCTGCCGCTCGTTGTCCGTCACGCCCGAGACCGAAGCAGGGTTACCTACGAAGAGGTTATCCATGTCAGGGTATATGGTTAGTGTCGTATTGTACTGCATGACGGTGGTGATGTACTGGCGGTAGTTTTCTATGGCTCGCTGGAATGTGTCCCAGGTCACGAAGGTCGACTGGCCCCCATTGTTGATGTCCTGGTCCGTTCTCATCGAGTCGGCGTTCGATTCCCAGATATCGAAGTACTCCTGCGAGCGGTCCAGCTTCCACGAGATGTCCAGTCGCATCTCCCGCCCTGACTGCGCAATGGCTCGGTGGTAAGCGATCACTTCACCACTCGAGTCCGGGGGCAGGTTTGCACCGTTTGACGGGGAACCAGGTGTCACATAGTCTAATTTGATGAAGTCGACGCCCCTATTATTAAAGTCTTAGTTCCAAAACAGGAGGAATTGATTTTTTGTCCCTGAGACTTACCACGAGGCAAATTGGTTGACTACCGAATTATGCCACTCTTGGACGGCAGGTTGAGAGTAGTCGAAATTACAGCGAGCCAGGCCATTGTCGCCGGAGCACACTGAACCAATAGTAACATCTGTCCCAAGAATTGTCTTCGCCTCATCCGCAATGAATGCTCCTGGCACTATGTAGATGCCCAGTAGTAAGCCTTCGCCGTGTAAATGGTCTGCTAGACTTGGAATGTCGAATATGGACGAGTCGTATATAATGCGTCCATACTCGTCCCCGTTACCCCCTACGGACCAGCCAGAGTCGAGACTGCAGTATACGTAACCGGCGCCTTTGAGCGCAGTATTCTGAGCAAGCACGTCGCACTGGCTAGTGACTCCGGTCTGGTTAAAGGAGAAGCCAGGGGTGGTGGCGGGATTTGCTTGTATACCAAAGGAGTTCCACCCCCTAGGTGGAGCTGTGAAGCCGTTAGGGATAGTTCCAATCTGGACAACCTGCAAAGCTGGTTGGGATGTGGCGGGAGAAATTACTATGAATGCGCTAACAGCAACGAGTAAAGAAGACCTCAGAGACCAGGTCATGATGAGTGGAAGAAAATAACGAAGTGCCTAATAAGGATATAACGATTCCAAACAGGTCTCGTGGTGAAAGAAATCGTTATATACCTAAGCTACTTGCTACTATTGAGAAGGCTAATGGCCGTAATCAAGATGGTTACCTGGGGTTCGGCATATTAGGAGGAAACAAACCTCCGTACCTAAGTAACGAACCTTGTAATGTAATGGCGTCAGCCTCTGACACGATTTCTATAACGAGTTCAACGGGCGAGTAAGCTGGGTACCTCGTGTTCAGCTTATTCATACTCCTTGAGGTCGACTCCTATGGCGCCAGCTGGCTATACTGTGTTGTAATATGCTATGTAAAACCTATGGAAAGCCATTAGTTGCTTATACCTCTCCGCTTTCTCAAGTAAGGATTGCTGATAGATAGGTACGCAAATGAACGATACGATTGGTTACCACGAGTGGAGATGTGACAGAACTAAAGGTTGCTGTAAGCCGCCATTCACACCCCCGATACATTCTTATAGGGCAATAAAAAGAAATCATCCCATGAGTTCTTATAAGATAACGTGTTGGGGGGTCGGTTGCGGGAAGATGGAAATGAGCTTCAAGACGTCAGATTAGCAGACCAGAGCCTACAGTAAGGGGCCAATCAATTACACGCAATACATAGCATAGGCCATCTAACGGAGGCAGGGAGGATGGTGCAACACGAGGTTGTGCAATGATAACTCGTCCTTGTTTGCTATCTCGCTCTGATAAATAGACCATTTGCTCTGCTGCTAGACTTATACCTCAGTAGTAGACAGGTATAGATAAAGGAGGTCAAGGTGCCCTCATCAATACTTTCAAGCTTTAGTCGTCGACTGACCTGCAAGTTTTTCAACCTCAACACGTGGTGTCTCGACTTTTCTCTCCTTGATCATGTGTATCTTCGTTTTAACAACGACAGGGACTGGTCTGACACGAGACAGACTCTAGTATTCAACACAGGTTTAGTTCGGAGATAACACTGGAAAAGGGATGAAGTTGGCGCCTCTATCCCATAACGGTACAGCGTGCCTGTAGATGGCCGAATGCATCAAACTTCCAACGCCGTGCTGAAATTAGAGCTTGTGATTGGGCAGTTTGCAAAGCGTTCTAGATGCAATATATCGTTGAAGAACTCAACATCAGGGAGGTTGAAGGTAGTAATGGTAACAGTAGCCTGGGTGGAACGAATACGACAGGTATCGAAACCGGAGTATATAAAGCTGGCATTTCGAAATTTTTAATGGTTGAGCAAGACGGATCACTACCTTAGGTACCTATCTACCTGATACGCAAGCAGATCACAGAATCTCTAGAACACCAAAGTCACCCCTTTTCACAACTTACCATATCTTTTACCTGTCAACATGGGCTTCTTCGTTTCAACCCTTCCCTTCGTTGCCTGCGCTCTCGCAGCAGCAATTGCAGAGCCTGGCCAGGTTGCGGGACACGGTGCTGCTCAGGGGGAGCCAATTTCCCCCGATGCCCAATTCAAGATCAACTACTACACGGATGGTGGCTGCGGCGACTTTCTCATCTCGATCTTCCCATTTCAGGATGGCAGCTGCTACAACTACGCCTACACCGGCGATAACAGTGCCAACATTGCCAACTGCGACGGATCGGAATGCAGATGCACCTTTTATACCGAAACAAACTGCGGTGGTTCCTCGGAGACGGTTGAATACCTGCCTGCTGCCCCCGGCAACTGCGCCTCGAACTGGGGTCATGGTTTTGGCTCGATGAAATGTACACATCAAGGACTCGTAGGGTCGGGTTAAAATGTAAGATTGATTTACATGTTTACGACTGGAAGAGCTACATGAAGGAACAGAACTTGTTTTATGAACACCTACTAAGTAAATTTACTACTTAAGAATTAAACGATGGCTAACACATGTTGTTAGATCTAGCCTCTGTCGACTTTCCTTCTTCATGGCAGCATGGTAGCTAAAGGGTTACCAGTGAGAAGCAATTACGCGTGAGCTTTTGTTAGGGATTTTCAGACATTCTTTATATGATGGTATTATGTCAAAGTCGTAGATAGGGTGTCACTCATTAAGAAGTCCTAGAAGGAGATGGTTCTGAGTGCCTCCTTTTCGGCTACAAAATAAAGCAGGTAGACATACACAAAAATTATTTGCTTTCTGCATCGACCTGAATCACAATCTTCCCCCTTGTGCGTCTCGTATTAAGCTTGTGAAACGCTTCTTTCACTTTGTCGAATTCAAATACACCATCAATAATGATTTTGTCTTGAGGGAGACTTAAAGGCACCTGTACGAAGGAATAGTTGAAATCAAGGTTAATGCAGGTGTACGAGTGGCCGAGACCTGTCCTGCCGACAAGGGCAAGCAAGAGCATTTGAGGATTCCATAAATAAATATATCTACGGCCTGGTGATAGCCTGTCTGTTTCATCACCGACGACAGTCACGTATCTCTTGGCGATCCCAAGACAAGCCGTACCGCCTACAAAATCAATGACTGCCCCTACAAATCTAGCTCGTCCGGAAGCTGACGATTGAATAGTCTACCTCAACTTACCTATCTGCGCCTTCGCATTTGCCTTCATCTCCTACCTCCTACACATCCCCGACCAAAAGACGACCCATCAGTCCACCAGACAGAAGATGGCCCAGCTTGACGGCGTGGGTCTCGTAACCCTCCTAGACGGCATCATCTGCCTCCTTCTCGCTCTCCGGTGGGGAGGCACGGAGTACGCCTAGAACAACGGTCGAATAATTGCGCTCCTAGTGGTCGCCATCGTCTTCCTGATGTACTTCGTCGCCGCGCAGATCGCCTGGCCGAAGACCGCCCCCGTGCCGCTCCGTATTTTCGTCCAGCGCCGCATCAAGACGGCCTCCTTCGCCATGTTCGCCACCGGCGCCGCTATGATGACCGCCTTCTACTATCTCCCCATTTGGTTCCAGGGTGTCCAGGGCACCACCGCCGGTCTTCGCCTCCTCCCGACCGTGATCGGCCAAGCCGTCGGGTATCTCGCGGGAGGCGTCGGATCCACAACGTCGGATACTACATGCCGTTCATGCTGACCAGCGTAGCTCTTATGAATTATGAGCATAGCGGCCGCAATTGTATCTGGGACTATGGTACTGAGAAAAGGATCAAACAAATATCCATTCTTGCAAAAGCTTTCTTACAATTTGCTTTATTTGTTTGATGATTGATTTGGGTTGATTTAGCTAACCTTCCGTTTGACCACTTCAATATGAGACCCACATAACTCAGGGGTTAAGGGGCAAATTCAGGGGCAAATTCAGGGGCAACTAAATGTGGGGCGGATGGGAAAGGGGTTCGACTCCGTACCACCCGGATCGATCTCGGTTATCCTTGGATCGAATTCGGCATTATCTACCTCTTCATCGCCCCCATCAGCCACACAAGACTTATCCGTATCACTCTTGCCACTTAGCCATCTTACATTTAGACCCGTACACGTAGTGAGGTCGACAAGGGCACGGTCTCAGTTACAGAGGAATGAAGAGATGAGATCTTCTATCAGCGCACAAATGCTAGTCGAGGAAGTACCCGCTGAACCGTCCTGCCAATGTGTGACTTGCGTTTCTAGGCCGAGTTCTAGCAGGGAGACGTTGTTGAATATAATAACCCAAGGGCTGCTAACAGCATAATTGTCGCTCGGCGGTACTGATGGCGAAGTCCGTGAAGTTGATAGTGACGCGTGCGACATGCCTGAATAATAGATATCGACGGCGTCCCGGGAGCGCTTTGCGTATCATCTTGATTCTTGATGTAGCCTTGGTTGGGCGTTTGCGGGGTCCGCTATTGTCTCTTACACTCCTGCAGGAAAGCCACGTCGAGAGTTGGGCATCTTCTCTGCATTTAGACGAATACTCCTTGATTACCTCATTGAAAACTTGATGGCAGATGGGTACCCCATCGTACATCGTTTCAATATAAGTCAAGTTGTATGATGACTAATTGCAAGCTTCTTGGCTGACCGGGAGTGTGGCTCGTTATTCCCGATTTGAAGACGCCGGAAACCCGGAAAATTACCCCCGAATCAGCGACCGGCTGGAGAGGCGACGACATAAGTTGATCGATATTAGGAGGTCGTGTCATTTGCTTTTATATCACTCGCCACCTCTTGGGGGGATACGGTTGCGGTCGCACTACTGCCATCGGCTTCCTCATCTCCCGTCTCGGTTCTAGATGCGTCACCCTTAACCTTCTTTAGAGGCGGCTCGTCAGTGACGGCAATATCACCACTCTCTTCATCGCGGTCCTCTTGCTTTCGCTTGCCGGTGCCGTGCGAACTACTGTCCTTGGATTGTGAGTTATTGTCCTTGGATAAATCCGCCGTCGTGGCTACCGGTGAGTTTTGCACGCCCCCTTGTAGCGGAGGTTGTGAAGGTAGCGGAGGTTGCGGAGGCGAGGTCGGCCATCTAATCGGACTTATCGATGCTATACGTTTGATTTCGTCCTAATTCAAGTTTGTTAGTTGGTTCATTGTTGCCAGAGGACGTTGCTAATAACCTACTTGTACTGGAGTCGCGTACTTATTGGATCTTTTGGCCAGAATACGTTTAAGCGTATTGCGGATGTCGTCACCGCGCCAAATCATGATGTCAGTAAAAGGCCTGCCATTGTGAATTGGACATATCTTTACGGGCTCCCCTGTTAGTGAGAAGGTCAGGAATGGCAGTAGCGCATCCTCGCTGCCAAAACTGCCCGGGGGGATTCGGATGGCATATGCTGCTCCAAGCCTGGCCAATTTATCAGCCCGGTCATTGCCCTATACAGAGACATGGGCCGGTACCCAGCGGATTTCAACACGACTGCCTAGCTCCATGAGCTTCTGCAGAGGAGCGAGCGCTTCACGGACCTCTTCACTAGTCTCTGGCTTGGCTATGGGGCCTCGGCCGTGGTAAGCATTGTAAAAGTAGTTTATCGCCCCAATACAATCAGAAAGGACGACGACCCTGGGAAGCCTTTGATGTTCACCAGGAGGGTCTCGTCCAACCCGATGCATGGTTTCGTGATATGCGACCCATAACGCCCTGTTCAATGCTATGGTCTCAGCTTGGAAACCACCCTTGACGTTATAGAGACCATAGGATATGTCAACCCAGTCGGTTTCGGCGTCGTATGTGCGCTTGTATGTAATCCCAACGCCACCACGCTTGGCTATCCAAGACCCGTCGGAGAATAAAATTAATCCCGGGATTGTTAACGTTCTGAGAACATCTGCCGCATGGATAGAGTATTGGAAGGCTTCTATGTAACCGTTGTAGATGAATATCACCGGATCATCGCACTCGTTCACAAAATCTTCACGTCTAGGGGTCTCAGCCCGAATAGCTTCCGCGAGAGCCTTTTTTTCGGATCTTTTGAGGGCCTGGCCCTCGCTTACTCCGCTCGGTTGCATGAATACCGGAATAGGTGAGGGTGCCGGGGGTCGTAGTATAAATTTGGTGGATTTGGTGGAGGTCTGGGACTTTTCGGAGGTACAATCGTCTTCATTTGGGGAAGACATCTTTCAAGGACGAAGTATGTAAAGTGCTCTCTATCCGAGTATGAAAGTGCGAAAGCGGAAGTGTCTGCCGAAAATTTGTGTTGTAGGGAAGACTTTTTGCAAATGCAAGTGCAGAATCTCACACCTAAGTACCAAGTTTTGGTGTGCTTTTCCCCAGCAACGAACGTTTGGTAACCTCGAGGTTTACACACTCAATAGAGGGAAGGTACACCGCAAAGTGTTATTGCGGAGACTGACCATTTATCCTTTGTACAATCATTTTGATGCCTTCCTCACAGCTTATGGGATGCCAGCTTTGGAAAAGTGACAATGAAGAATTGATTATCCACAGTCCGGCTACCTAAGTTGTCGGTACCTAACGTGCCCATACAGATACAGACTTCTTCGTGGACGAGAAATAGTAGCTACTAAAAGCGTAAAGAAATTGCCATAAATTATTTATAAGAAAAGACGATTTCGTCCTTAGGACGAACAAACGGAACTCATTAACAACTTTTTAAAAGATATTACGCATTAATAGGACAGTTACACTTAACTATTAATTTTGTGGACGAAGTTTATTAGGAAGTAGTTATATAGTATGTATTAGGGGGATTTTTCTTTGAAATCCCAATAGTATGGGCGTTAAAAAATACGTCTAATTTCTAATAACTTTAGAGGATAAAAGATTATTAGAAAGATAGACCTATGGTGTACTTTTACTGCTTCTGAATGTGTAATCATGTTCATTTTCTTCTTTTTAAAACCTGCGAAATACACATCGTCATAAGAATTGGCTATCCCTTAGGACAAGTGAGACCAGCTAGAGATTTTTTCAGCTGCGAAATATCTGGTTTACTGTGCAAACTTTTCTTTCTCTTCGGTATTAGGTCTTGGGGGAGAGTACTTATATTCGGCAATCAAAGAGAAGCCATCTAGCCATAGACTTTGACTGTCATCACCAAGAATAATGACTCCACTGTGAAGCAATACGTTGAGAGTATGACACATATCGAGTGACGATTATGTAGTATATCGTGTGGCAAAACACTCTCTAGTCAAAGCTTTGAGATAGGGGAAACTGGTTCTTAGCCAGGTTCGCGTTAGAGCGTTTCCCGTATAATCCTATGACGTTGGTTTTTCTTATCAAGTTCACTTTTGTTTGATATTATCGTTGCTAAGATTGGAGATTTCAGTCGGTCTAAATCTACTAAGACACGGACCGTCTGTTAATCGGGAGTAAGGCTTACTTTCTAGAAAACCGAAATAAATTACTGTATTAGGAAATATGAAAATGCGCTATATTAGACACTATCATGTATCAATAGCAAATTGCTATGAATGAGCTTATTACACAGGTTTAGATAATGACCTTGATATGAAGTACCTCAATTTCATTGATAAGACACGTTTTTTGGTTAATAAGTAATGCTCATGTGCAAAGTTGTCTAGTTATATAGGTATCACTTGATACCAATTGCCAATATCTAGTTCTCAAATCTTTCTACCTTCTATAGCTCTACACTCGGTTGCTATAATGGCGAGTCCTCGAGTTCTTAAAATTACTGGTCCGAGCCCGGCTCTTTCATTCCGCATGGAACTACTGTCGGAGGTGAATCCTGAAGTTGTCAACAATTTGTTAAGCATAATCCCGGTGGAGAGCTTCCTCCTACATGTCGTCATCGCCGGAGAGACATTTTACATGCCTGTTCCGAGTTTCTCACTGAGTTCCAAAAACATGGTCCAGCGCCGTAAAGGCGTGGTGTACTATAATACCGGGAGTCAGTCGATCTGCTTCTGCTACGGCGCCGTCACAGAGAGTACCATGGTCAATCAGTTTGCCGTAGTGCTCGAGGACGACCTGCCTAGGATGGAAGAACTAGGAAAGGTCGTCTACGAGCAGACGATTAACTGCCGGATCCCTAAAATTGTCACGCTTACAATACGAGCCGCAGATGACAACTTAAGCTCCTCTCCTGCTATCATGACAAGCACCATTCTAGGCAATCAGCTTGATGGCAGTTGGACGTCAGCAAAAATGCTCATCGACGAAGAATGTGCGCAGCTTCGGCTTCCGGTAGAGCCAGATGACATTAAGAAAATTCGGCTAGGGGCGATAACCGCTCGCGCAGCCGATGAAGGCAGTCCTTTCCAAGCGGCTGTCTTCCTCCAGGGCTTCCTGTCAACTTTGGGACCGCACGTATTTGCCCGGCTACTTGCCGTGTCAAGGTACGCCGAAATGACGGTACCACTGATGGTCCGACAGACGCGAGAGTTCTTGGTTGAAACGTTCAACCATTTCGAATTTATGGGCGATCTCGGACTCTGTAGAATCGCGGAACTAGGAAGGGTATACGAGAAAGCCCTAGACAAACTAAACACTGTCGAGGAGTATCGTCAACTGACAGACTCCATGAGAACGCTGGTACAGCTTCACTATCGCTGGCTTCATCTAGTTTTCCCCTGGTATCTGAAAGATCAATTTCAAGCCCGGACACCGGAAGAAGTAGCCAATATGCCAAAGTTGGAAAAATACTCAGCGAAATAACCGCACATATTATGAGTGTACGAGGGTTCTAGTCTTACTCATAGATGATAGCTAATAAAGGATCACCGCCGCTAATGATTACGGCGTAAAGAGTTCGTTAACATACTACCTAGGTAGTAGGTAGGCAAATATCTAGAAAGTGAAGGCCTCCTAGATCTCCGAATATTTTCATTCGAATCGTGGGAAAGGCGCAAGGCATTTCTCTCTCTTGAACGTAGTTTCAATGCTTGACGTGAATGATTTTTGAATGGAAAATAATTATGTGTTCATTTAGTTTGAGCATGTATTGCTGAAGAATTGAAAGAAGAAAAAGAAAAGAAAAAAGAAAAGAAAAAACGTGCTTATTCGAGGACTCGAACAGCATATCGGCGCTGTGCGGTGAGTTACCGAAGTAACCATTATAGAATGGGCGATAGCCTAGAAACCGCCAAACCGCCACTTTAGCCCCACAATTAATCCTGGCCGCTGTAATTACAGGGGGCTACAGCGCACCCAAGCCCTGTAAGCCCTATAACACACCAGAGGCACCAGAGCCTTAAAACGTAACATATTATAGCCCCTTTAGCAGCTATAACGTAATAAAGATTAATATCGTACGGAAGGACTCTAGTAGTATTAGCTTTCATTTTTAATATATTTAAAAAGCACCAAGCATTATTGTTGAATGTAATTTAAGGGAGTGTCTGGTGCCTCTGGTGTGTTATAGGGCTTACAGGGCTTACAGGGCTTCAATGCGCTGTAGCCCACTATAATTAAAGTGGGTCCGGATTTGGAGATTTAGCGACGCAGATTACGTAAGTGCAATGTGGGGCGGAAGTGGCGGTTTGGCGGTTTCAAGAGCTATCGCCAGCCGTCCATTACCGAAGTAGGTAATCCGAGAACCGGTATACTGTAGTCATGCGCCTGCAACCGTTGCACCACAGTGGTGGTGCGTAACAGCAGGACTTAGAAAGCTGAAAACCGATTTGTTTTTTAGAACTATAACGTATAGGTGGGTAAGATGGTATGTACGCAGGTACCAATTGACATACACGACCAAACCACTTGATGTTTGCCCCTAACCTACAAGGTACCTAGGTAACAAATTGATCCACCTACATATTGCCGGTACCTACCTACCTAGGTACACTTGAGGTAAATGTTGGCTTCTCACTTGGAAGTCTTGTCACAGCCTGGCGAAGCAAGGTAATGGATAATAGCCATGATACATTTAAGTCATACATTTTTCCTAGTTATAACAGATCAATGATGTGAAACCCGTTCCCTACAAAAGCATCCAGATCAGACGAGTCCGCGGATACGCCTACGTCCGTCATGACTCCGTCCTGCCGTAGGGTCCCCCCTTTCTGAGCCGTCAACGTAGACCTATAGCTGTCCTGGAACGGACCGTCTATAAGACTCTTTCCTCTCACGGGGCTATCATTGCCGGTATGAGTCCACAGATTTTTAACTGCTATGTACACGCTCCCGGGGCCCAATACTTCCCGCGCGAGCTGGATCAAGCTGACCTTGATGGCATGACACCAGGCTTGGTCTGCTTCGCCAAAGGTCGGGTGGGCGGAGGCGAGCGAACCGGGTCTGGGCGTAGTCGCGTTCGTGACCAACGAGGCAAGTTGTCGCATGATCACAGCGCCGCGTCGCGCCTCGCTCCATTCCGGAGCGTAAGCCTCCATGATGTCTGCACACAGGCCAATTTCTTCACCCGCCGCGAAGGGTTCGCCGGAACCGTGCGCGAGGAAGCAGTGCAGAAAGATTAAGCACACGTGCAGGAGTCTGTAGAGGGTTGCCCGATTCAGGGGTAACTGGCGCTGCTGGAAGCGAACCGCATTCGCCTGTATGTGCTTTTGTACGAGAGAGAGGAGCTCGGAATCGGGGAGCTGAGTTGTCGATTCCGATTCTGAGGGGTAGTACAGGTAGAATAGTAGATTGTAGTATCGTGCGGCGAGCCATGATATTGTGATGTGTATCGTCACGTCGTCAGTCCCGGCTGATTTCAGGAGGCAGCCACTGCTATACCAGTTCTCGATCTCCGTGCGGAGACCAGTCGCCGTACGTCGGCAAGCAGCGTGGGTTAGTGAAGCGGTCTCCGCGCGGGCTCGAAGATGGAGATGGTGGAGCACTTTATCCTCGAGCTGACGGAGTTGTATTATGTGACGAGCTGCTTGTAGGGTCGATATATGATCCATGCGCTCAGGAGAAGCGAACTCCTCTACTGTGAGTCCTGGTAACGGGACGTCGACGCTTTCCTCATTTATGGTAACAGGAACACCTATGGAAGCAGCCGCCATGCGATCAAACACGTATACACTCCAAAACAAGCGATGTTGGCGTTCTGCATCTTTAGGCGTGAGCCCCTCGTCGGCTACTTCTCGTCGATTTAACCCCAAGCGAACAGTCATGCTTGCAGCAATGTCAATCAGTGGCCACGTCGAGTATCCTTGTGGGTCAACCAGCGAGTATATTGCGAGTAATAACAGGATCCGAACGGTATCAGTGCTTTCATGCCCTAGATACCTCGACATTATGTCCTTATACTTGATCTCGAAAGGGGTGACACTATTGGACGAGACCTGGCCTGCGCGTTGGAGAGTGTTGTGTCCGATCGCCAGGACAAGGTACAGCATTGTTGCATTAACATCGTTCACCTGCGATGATATCGATACGGAGCTATTCTCGGCTTGTAGAGCCATGAGAATCCGGCTCCGATCCAGGAAAGGATACGCGCGATGGACATCGCGGAAATAAGCGTCCACCAAGGAACGTCGACTAGGGAGAGAAGACACCGTGGGAGGGCTTGAATAATGCCCCTGAGGGGACACTCCTAACTGGCTCTCCGGCTCCTCAAGACGTACTCTTTTGGAAGGTCGTTCTAAGACGACTTCCTCTGATACAGGGGATTCATTACTAATCTGGTTGGTAGTCTGACGTGACGGAGGAGGAATTGGGGCCAAGGTGCTAGGAAGTGAGTCCTGAGCTGGCGGAGAGTTGATTGGGGCTGTTGGTGATGATTTGTCAATAACTGCTGCCGCACTGGTAGGACGATGTGCGTCTGCGTCTGAGTTTTTCCACGATTTATTCTTTTGGTGTGCAGATCTATCCAGCCATGTCGACTGCTCCTGATCTTGCAATCCGACCAGACATGCAAGGGCCCCTAGAGAACACTCGACTCCGGCGTGGGCGCAACCGGCACATTCTGGCGGCGTTCTGCTACATTTCTTCTTGAACTGACGGCAGCGATCACAGGAAGTAATTAGACCGGCTAACAACTCAGTGACGGACTGGGTAGTCGATGCTGGTAAGGCGTTCTTGAACGGTCGTCGCCGAAGGCGGAAACGGGCCATATGAGATTCCATTACCTAAGAGTATCCACGACGCCTTTCACGACGAATGACTGACCACTTGGCTAGGGTATGAAGTCTGAGTCTGATATGATGGTGTGGACGGCTCAGCAATGGAGTGACTACCTAGGTAGGTACCTAGGTAGATAAGTAATATTTACGACTAAATAATTGAGAATACATATGAGCAAAGCAAAGGGGGAAGAGAAGGGTCAAGCAACACCGAGGCTGAAAAAAGATCCAATCGTTAATAGGTTAGGGAGGCCAAGGATGCAGAACCTCGAGAAGGGTCTGAATTATCCGGGGCGAGATCTTTAGATCCGAAATAGTTTCAGGGTCCCCCTGGCTATTGTCTCTTAGTTCCATTTTCTTATCTCTGAAGATGGGCCCGTTCCACGCGAGAACCATTAACCGGGTCGGGGCCCTACCCTATCCTCAATAGGTACGAAGTGTTCGAATGCGTTGAGATCCTGCACATGTATCTACCTATTTTGAGGTAAGAAGAGCACTTGATGTAAGTAACATAGGGAGCGAATAGGATCATCAACGGTTGTTAATAATACCGAGCTTCTAAACCAGATAGAAGGATCAGTTCGTGATATTCGCATTCACGTCTCAGATAGCACGTGATACCCAGAGTTTCTCACCTGACCCTTATCTCTTATCTCCCGATTACTTGATACTTATCGATAAATTCTTATCTAGATGGAATTATCTTATCTCACACTTCGTATTACTAAGAATGTTGATCACGCTGCTGTGAAAGAAGCCACCTTCATATTGAAAAAGAACGATCAGGTTTGCGCCGGAAGAGATGGCTTCCACCTCCTGCTGCAGTACGAGATCGCCAAGATGCCAACAATCTCGATAGCGAAGAACATGGCAGCCATCTCATATCCTATCGAAAACTTAGGCGCATCGCCGCTGGGGTACGTGAGCAGAATGACCCACGCGACCATAACGAAGCCGAACGTGTCGACAATGCCTATAACGAGAAGTCGGTGTTCGTTTGAGAATGAGAGAATCTCATTAAGCTTCGTAAGGATCAATGCTGCCGCTCCCATCTGGGCGTAAGTCAAGAACCAACCCGCCATCATCGCGGCATTGTTGTGTTCGGGGTACACGCTAAGGATGATGCAGCCGATCAACGAAAGGCTGCCGGCGATCACTATCGAAGGCGTGCGTTTCCCGATGCCGTCGCTGAGCCACGCGTAAAGCAAGGTCGTGACGACTTGTATGGCAAATCCACCAGTCGGAATAATGTTGACCTGTTCAACCGTGTAGAGACCCGTGCTCTTAAGGTAGATTGGGAAGTAGTTTATGATGCGCATGCCAATAAGCTGAGAGCCAAAGACGATGGAAAACAAGTAGACGGGCCACATTTTGAAGATCTCGGGGACGATCTTCCAACGAAGCTTGGCTGGGGGCTTGCGGCCCACCCTTTCCATTCGCGCAACAGCCATTTCTTTCTCTTCTGGGCTGAGCCACCTTGCTTTGGAGTTAACCGGGCTGTCGGGAATGGACATGTAACCAAACGCTGCCACGGGCACAGTGATGATCCCGTCGAAGATGAAGAGCCATTGCCAGGCGGCGAGCCCGTGTTTTCCATTCATGCCAGAGTAGAGACCGGCTTGAAGATAGCCAGAAAACATCTGAGCAACCGCAGAACTAGAAATGAAGATGGCAGACCTCTTTCCAAGCTCTTGTGGGGTGTACCAGTTCCCCAACAAGGTCAAGACACCGGGATATGCTGACGCTTCCAGGAAGCCGATGAGGAAGCGCAGGGCGTACAGAGTCTGGACGTTTTTCGCTGCAGCCATGGCCATAACAAATACGCCCCAGATTATCTCTAAGGAAGGCAGCCATACTGACGGGCGAACCTTGGTCATGGCGAGTTGCGAGGGAATGTTGCCGAGGATGTATCCGATATTGAACATCGTCTGCAAAAGGTTATAATCTTGTCCGGCCATGTTCAAGTCCTCCTTCATGCCTGAGACGTAGGCATTTACGACCTATCATGCACATGTCAGTAAGTTCTCCCTAGGGATTAGATACGAAGCCATACTCACATTGGTCTGATCGAGATATTTCACAAAGTATGCCACGCAGATGTAGGTCAAAATCCAGCCGTCTACCTTGGCGATGAATTTCCGCTCTTGGGGCGATTTGTCAAGCGAATCCCAGATGATTCGCAAGAACTTCCTAGTGGCGGTGTCCTTCTGACGACCGTCACCTCCATCGATAGACGATACTGCTACGGGGACGTCGCTTTTGGAGACGGATTCGGAATCGTCGACTCTCTCCATGGTGGTGTGCTTGGAGGCGTCCATCATGCCGGTCTGAACGATAACAATCGTGGCAAGGGTAAAGAATTGCAAAATACTGCACTTCTACGATTGTCGATCGTTGGTGAGATCTTGACTCCCGTTTTAATACTTGACCTCAAGCCATAACCGGGTTGCCAGACTGATAAGGAACACAGTCTAGCCTGATTTCAGCATTTACCTCTCACCATATGCGATATGGCAGAAACGTGAGCCGACAACCACTACCAATTCCAGAGTTGTCCGAATCCGACAATGGTGGCTGTAGCTTATATTTGAAGATAACGTATTTTGTGTCAAAGTTGCGTGCTCCTACGGAAATTGCCATTCTTAGAAAAGAGTCGGGGCGGGTCAACCCTAGTACGCTGATCAAAGTCGCCGTGGTGCGGTCAACAGTTCATTTGGCAGATTCGAGACCTATGGGATGATCCAGCTTCTAATCAGCCCAGCGCCTTCAACTAGTGGTTCATTCGCCAAGACCCCGGCCGTCCATACGTCTCCACCATGCAAGAAAAGTTCGCCGACAAGATATACTGTAAAAGGAAATCTATAACGGCATGTGGGGTCTCTTCCCGGACTGCCACGAGTTCGGAAACGACCGGACTTAGCAGCAGACTTATGGAATAAGGGTAAACAAATGTCTGAACCATCTCGAGTGAACCATCTTATCTGAATAACTAGAGCATAATCCCCAAGATAGTAGTATGCTCTTAGCTAGCACGTACGGCGATAGAGGTGGGTGGGGAACGGCATCCCCTCCCAAAAATCCCTGTCTGGGTAAATCCTGTCGGGCCCAAGTGAACCACAACATCTCCTGATGCTCAAGGTGTTGGTTTCTCAGAGACAACTGCGATGGTTATATCTTCAGGGGGCTCTCCTCTGGCTTCCGTTGGTACCAGACATTCGCGCGGGCAAGAAACAGATAACATGGCTCCGTTCATTGGTTCCGTGGACGATGTCACGACATCTCACCCCGACATTTCCATCGCCATCGACCGTGGTGGCACCTTTTGCGATGTAATTGCTAAAATCGAGGGTCGAGAGGACATTATCTTCAAACTGCTTTCCGAAGACCCGAATAACTATGCCGATGCGCCTAGTGAAGCAATCAGGAGAGTTCTTGAGATCGCGAGCGGCCAGCCTATCCCAGTTGGGGCAAAGTTGGACGGCTCCAGAATAGGTTCGTGAATCATGAGAATAGGGGTTGGACGGTAGAACTCGCTAACATGAAAGTTTCCTAGCATCTTGTAGAATTGGAACCACGATAGCAACAAATGCTCTACTTGAGCATAAAGGGGAGAGATTTGCATTTGTTACCACGAAAGGTTAGTATAACTCTCCTGATTGACTGGCTTCAATCGTCTTACCATCTTCAGGTTTCAAGGACATCTGCTTAATTGGCGATCAGACTCGGCCTAAGATATTTGCTCTGCAGGTCGAGAAGGCCCACGCACTTCATGAGAAAGTAGTCGAGATAGACGAGAGAGTCACCATCGAGGACTATGATCTCAATCCTTTCCCTATGGATAAGAAGGCCGACTTGGTCGACCCCAATCTGGTGCGCACCCCAAGCGGCGAGATTATCAGAGTCTTAAAGAAGGTCGACACCGAAGAAGTCCGTAAGAGCCTTCAGTCGCTGCTGGACGAAGGATATTCTTCGATCGCCGTGGCTTTCATGCACTCGTTTATTTATCCAGAACATGAGAAGATTGTCGCATCTATAGCCAAGGAGGTAGGGTTCAAATACGTGACAATATCCAGTGATACCAGCCCGGCCATTAAATTCCTTCGACGAAGCAACTCTGTCTGCTCCGAGGCCTATTTATTCCCGGTTATCAGAAGATACGTCGAAAGCTTCGAATCGCACTTCGACAAGCTGCCGCAGCGCGTTGAGTTCATGTGTTCAGACGGCGGTCTGAAGCAGTCTCAGAAGTTCAAGGGAAACGAAGCTCTTCTCAGTGGTCCCGCCGGGGGCGTCGTCGGAATTGCTAAATCCTGTTTTGACGACAACGAGGGTACGCCCCTTATCGGATTCGATATGGGCGGAACGAGTACTGATGTTTGCCGATTTGATGGAAAATATGAGTTTTTGACCGAGTCTCGGATAGCCGATCGCACAATCAATGTACCCATGTTAAACATTCAGACGGTCGCAGCGGGAGGAGGCTCCATTCTGTTCGCCAGAAACGGCCTCTTGGTCGTTGGCCCTGAGAGCGCGGGCGCCTACCCGGGCCCAGCGAGTTACAGAAACGGCGGTCCGTTAACCGTGACCGACGCGAACCTCTTCCTCGGAAGACTTAATCTATCCTCCTTCCCGGCGATATTTGGTAAAAATGCGAACGAGACTCTGGATGTTGATATTGTCCGTACGAAATTCCAAGCTATTACCGACGACTTCAATGCCCAGACATCGCAGAATCTGAGCCCCGAAGAAGTCGCACTAGGCTTCTTAAACATTGCGAATGAAACAATGAGCAGGCCTATCCGAAATGCTACGGGTAAGTCATCTAGACTCGGTCCTGCATATCATTGGGGCGATGCACTAATCGTAACTGCAGAGGCTAGAGGATATGCCCCTGAGAAGCACAACCTTGTCAGTTTTGGAGGAGCAGGAGGCCGTGAGTTTCCTAGTTTCACTACCAACGTGACTGAAATACTAACTTGAATGTAGAACACGCATGCGCTATTGCTGATAAGTTGGGTATTAACCGAATTCTTATTCACAAGTGGTCGTCTCTTCTGTCCGCATACGGTATCTCCCAATCGCAGCTTCAGTTCGAGGCATCAGAGCCTTACTCTGGGGAATTCTCTATGGACGAACTGCCTCGCATTCGGGAGAGGATAGCCGTACTACAGAAGAGTGTCCGAGCCGAGCTTATTGCGCAAGGAGCGGACGAGAAAACCATCCAGTTCGATGAAGCAATCAGCCTAAGGTACTTCGGGACAGACACGAACCTTGTTATTTCTCGTCCCGAAGATGAGGACTATGGCGCAAGCTTCATCTCGGAGCACCGGCGAGAATTTGCGTTCAATCTCGGACGGGCTATCGTCGTGGACTCGGTTCAAGTTCGCGGCACAGGCAGTGCGGGTGTGATAAGCAAAGATGTTCCTCCAACCAAAGACTTTGAAAGCGCTAAAAAGCTCCCAAGGCCGGCAATTACGAAAGAACGACAGCAAGTGTTTGTCGATGGTGGCTGGAGGGACGCAGGAGTCTACCGATTAGGCTCGGTCGAGAAGAGTTATATGGTTCAGGGACCGGCCCTAATCCTTGATGAAACTCAGACCATCTTTGTCGAGCCTCATTTCTGCGCCTATTTCCTCCCTAATCATCTTGCCATGGAAAAGATCAACGACACCAAGGCTCAGACCGAAGACGCCGAGGAGGAAATCAGCCCGATTCAACTCTCCGTATTCGCCCATCGATTCATGTCGATCGCGGAACAGATGGGCAACACTCTCCAAAGGACAGCTATATCTACGAGCATTCGTGAGAGACTAGATTTCTCATGCGCCCTCTTCTCGCCAGATGGGAAGCTTGTTGCCAATGCTCCCCATATCCCTATGGTATGTCTATCTTCAACTTTCCCCTTTCGATCAGTGTGACAAGTGCTAACGTCAAGTAGTATGTTTACCATTCCCGGAGGTGTCAAATAGCCCAGTACTAATGTGTGACAGTCACTTAGGAAGTATGCAAATGGCCATCCAGTCACAACACGAGCACTGGCTCGGCAAACTGAAACCCGGCGACGTTCTCATGACCAACCACCCGGAATGGGGTGGTACACATTTACCCGATGTAACGGTGGTTAGCCCCGTGTTCGTCGGCGACGAGATTGCTTTCTACACGGCCAGCCGTGGCCATCACACTGACATAGGTCTGTCAGCCTCTCCCACTTGGCCCGAAAGAGGAAGCTAACAGGTGCAAAGGTGGCAAGGGCATCACCTCTATGATGCCGGACTCGAAAGAGCTGTGGGAAGAAGGTCTCAACGTGCCGACCATGAAGATCGTCAGCGGCGGCGAGTTTCTAGAGGACGAAGTGCGAAAAGCTTTCGACCTAGCCGGCACTTTCCCCGGATGCAGCCCAACTCGCCGCATTCAGGATAACATTTCGGACCTTAAGGCACAGATATCTGCGAACCAGCGCGGTATCAACCTTCTAATGAAGCTCTGCGACGAGTTCTCGCTGCCGGTCATCCACAAGTATATGAAGGGCATCCAAGCCAACGCGGAGGTAGCCGTTCGGACGTTCTTAAAGGGAGTCGCCAAGAAGCACCCCAACGGATTGACGGCTGTTGATTGCTTCGACAGCGGCACTGAGATCCATCTCAAGATCACCATCGACCCCGAGACCGGCTCGGCTCTGTACGATTTCACGGGGACCGGCCCGCAGGGGTGGAGCAACATCAACTGTCCGATATCCATCACGCACTCCGCTGTCATCTACACCATCCGCTGCCTCATAGACCTCGAGATCCCGCTAAACGAGGGCTGCCTGGCGCCGATCGAGATCCGGGTACCCAAGAGCTCGGTGCTGAACCCGAACCCGTCGGTAGCCATCTGCGGCAGCACGCTCGCGAGCCAGCGGGTCATCGACACTATCCTGCGGGCCTTCCGGTGCGTGGCAGCCTTCCAGGGGTGCGCGAGCAGCTTCGGGTGGGGGATGGGCGGGCGCAACGCGAAGACGGGAGAAATCGAGCCGGGGTGGAACTACGGGGAGTCGATCGGGGGTGGGGCGGGGGCGGGGCCCGGGTGGCACGGCGAGAGCGCGGTGCACGCGCACTCGACCAACACGCGCATCACGGACGCCGAGGTGATCGAGAAGCGCACGCAGGTCATCGTGCGGCGCTACGAGATCAACCGCGGCACGGGCGGCGGCGGCCGCTGGCGCGGCGGCGACGGCATCGTCCGCGAGGTCGAGGCCCGCGTCCCCCTCAAGGCCAGCATCCTCAGCGAGCGCCGCGTCTTCCCGCCCTACGGCATGGCGGGCGGCCGCCCGGGCAGCGTCGGCCGCAACTTCGTGTTCCGCCGCAACGGCAGGGGCGGCCACGACAGGATCAGCCTCGGCTCCCAGGCCGTCGTCAACCTGGAGCCCGGCGAGATCATGCAGATCAACACGCCGGGTGGGGGCGGCTGGGGCGAGCCCGAGGAGTAAGGCTATGGTGGTAGTGATGGTGGGAGTTATACTATCTACTCGCCGACCTCATTCAGGGGTTACCCCTATCTGCTTCGTTTCGGAAATTTGTATATAGTAGACTTCGATTTGTATATAATGTCTCACGATATGTTGCTATCTCACTATAGACTATTCGACTGCTTTTATTAGAGTGGCAAAACTCTTTTAACCTCTTCATTGATCGAATCCCTCATCACTCCTTACCCCGTGTCCAGGTTTCCCATTAGGCCTTTCCCTAGTTCTTGAGAATTGCCGGGAACGCTGGTGTTCTATCAAATACCTAATCCAGGACTCCGCAGTCGGATAGAATCCAACCACACTTCAATTTGAGGATGTGTGGTACTACAGTAGCATCAGTAGGTTGAATTGTGATCCTGCAAGTCCCCCGCTCAGAGGTACGTATTGAAGCATTTGGCAAGTGGCCTCTTCGTTCAAGATACTGACAGGAAACATCCTCCTGCTAATTGACCAACTCCACGTCCATACATCTATCTACCCTACATCCTACTCCACAATGGCTACCGCTTCTATGGCGGAGCCCACATCAGATACACCGACGAAAGAGCTAGGATTCTCTATCAGCCAAGGCGTCAATTGGTCCAACTACATTGCCTACCGTCCTATATATCCGACATCCTTCTTCGAGCGTATCTACAGCTACCACGCTCAAAAGCCCGGGGCAGCTTGGTCCGTAGCCCACGACGTCGGCGCCGGCTGCGGGATCGTCTCGTCGACCCTTGCCACCCGGTTCGACCGCGTTGTCGTCTCCGACCCGAACGACGGCTATGCCGCACTTGCGCGGAAGCTCCTCGTCGAAGAGGCGTCGCTCCCCGAGTCCAAGTTCCGGTTTCTGCAGGAAACCGCCGAGAAGAGCTCCGTAGAGTCCGGGACGGTCGACCTTGTCACCGCGTGCGAGTGTATCCATTGGACTACGCCAGACGTCGCGATCGAGGAATTTGGCCGGCAGCTCAGACCCGGCGGAACACTCGTCATCACCTATTATACTCGCCCGCTGATCGAAGCCGGCGAGCGTGCGGTCAAGGCCTGGCTGGCGCTCTGGGCTGCATTGTCGCAGAGATCCCGCGGTGCGTTGTACGACAAGGCTTACTGCGTAGGCAACAGTGGCTTGGAAAGTTTGGAGTTTCCCGAGGGGGAGTGGGAGACGGTCAAGAGGGTGTACATCAACGCCCACGGGTCCCTCGAGGCTTTCGAAGTCAATGATCTAGTAGGCGGGAGCAAGGTCAAGGAGGGGGAGGAGAGGGTCTGGGTGGAAGATGACGAGGACTGGTGCCACATGCACGGGATCGAGTGGTTCAAAGCGTATTTTGTTACCTGGATGCCGTCGACCCCGGTGGCCGAACTCCAAGGATTCTGGGACGAGCTGGAAGTCGCCTTGGAAGGAAAGCAGGTAAAAACTAGAACGCCGCTTGTGATGGTATTTGCTACGAAGAGGGCATAACTTACGGATTCGATGTTCGTTCTATGTGGATCTTGTAGGTTGAAAATCGTGAGTTAGATATCAGGAGGAGGTATGAAGGTCCGGGCCAAAAGTTTCGCCTATTTGACCCAGGTAGTCTACCGTGTGCAAGGAGCTCAATTGGCACAGTCATGCAGTGGCTTAAGGCCCTGAAATTATACTGATTGGTCACCTGGGATTCATGGCATAAGCCGCTGTTCCACTTCTAATCTAACGTACAGCTAATACAGTAAAAGCCAAAATATGATTACTGTGTCATATCAGTAGCGCACTGTATTAACCATACCTAGGTACCTATCAAAAAGGGATGGTGATCTTTTCCTAAAAGCTTAGGCCGCTAATCAGTATGATTACAGGGGAGTGATCCACTATAAGAGTGTGCGAATAGAACTCTTGGCATACGGTGAGCCTCTATGGTTAGATGTGCAGAGCCTTGTATTTCGTTCCCTTTACCAGGTTTCTTTTACACGCCAAAATGCACGTAGGGAATCCAAAGAGCCGGTGTCGTGGGGTCTTCAACCAGCTCGGCTCGAAATCCCCCGTCTACCTCGCTGCCGCATGTACTATCGCGAAGCCACTCATCTCGATGTATTCTGGCAGCGTGGTGGAGCCCCCGACTGACGCACTCGTCCTCCAGACCGTTTTCCCGGAGATACCTGTACAGCATCTTGGCCACGCTCACGCATAGTCCGTCCTCGACTTTCCAGAGCGTGCCGATGACGTGGCAGAACCCTGCGAGCTGGAAGGCGTTCGCCAGGTGGATGCTCTCGTCCACGGAGCGCTCGTCCTTTATCAGGCTGGTGCCGCACGCCGACAGGTACGCGAGGAACGGCGCGGCCGCGTTGAGGTCGGCATCCAGGAGATCCTGCACCGTCAAGGGATCCATCCTCCAGTCCCTGAGCCGCAGCGAGCTGCGCAGCGGCTCCGCGGCGTCCGTGTACCCGTGCCCGGCGAAATGGAAAATCTGGCAGGCTTTTATAGCGGGCAGGACCTTCTCCTTGGTTTCCTCCGGCCGGTTCTCGGACGACGCCTCTAGCCCCAGAACAGCAAGCACCTCGTCGATTTCGCGGCACGCGTACGGGAGCGGTTTCATCTCTTCCGTCCGTTCCATGGCCACAGTTACGACACGCTGCAGCAGGTCTGTCTCTGCCAGAGGCTGCCGGCGCTTCTGCTGCCTACGGCCGTGTATGATACCCTTGACGGACGAGGCGTAGGAAGAGACGACCACGTCCAGCGCCGCGTCGCCGTCGAACCCGATCTCATGGATGCCGGCTGCGTGGAGCGGAAATTTAGTCAGCTTGCCCGTCGGCACCCACCACACGCGAGGTAATGGGAGGTCCGGCGAGGGCTTGGTGAGATCGATCGCATCCAGGACGGGGTAGATGATGTTATACCAGAGCCATTCGAGTGTTTCGATGGAGTCTAGACTCGTAACATAATCATCGATATCCTCCGGGGTGATACGCGACAGCGGCAGCGATTTGATCCCGGGCTGCTGTACTATCAAGGCATCGCATCGGTGCATGCTCACGTTCAGTACAACAACGGGACCGTGCCTCGCAGCATCGATCATGTCGGCTTCGGATGCCGGGAGGAGAAATGACTCAAACCCAGCGGTCGACCGGATTTTCTGAAGGAGATGGGTGAGCTCTTGATCTGCCGCGCGCCGCCGATCTGCCTTAGCTTCCGCTGCCGCCGATTCATCATCCACCAAGTAGTCCGAGTCGCGCGAGTCTGGTGAATCCAACTGGTCGCGCAAGTCAAGGAAATACGTTGCTAGGTCCGGGTGGGCTTTTTGTAATAAACTGACATCGTGCTGCTGGAGGACAGCTCCGGCGATGACCGCGCGGCCCGTCTCGAGGCAGTTTATCGCGGCGAGGGGTCCCTTTTTGAGATGGAGGGCAATAGCTGCCGCATCGGACGAGATCCCAACTGCGGCAGCGAGGAGGTGCCGCTTGTCTGTATTTTGTAGAGAGCGGGGCGTGAGTAGTGGTATCAGCCCAACCGTCGTCTTGGCCACATCGTATGTTCGCGGATCTGCGAGGACGTCTTTCGTAAGTAGAAATTCGCGCCCGGCTTCCACTCGAATGCTGATGCTGGACGTGGAAGAGTGCAGAGCTTCGACCAAACATTCTCGGGTTCCCTCAAGGTCCTTGGCCTCCCCCGTGGCTGCGTATCTCTGATACAACTGGCGTGCGAGATTCACTAGTCGTTTCGCTCGGTGTAGGTGGTCTTTGGGTGTCGCCTCAACGCTCTTAAGCGTCGTACTGATAGTTCTGTCAAGGTCTGCTATCATTCCACTGTTAAGATATCTCTCCCCCAGCAGCAATCCAAGGTTGTTCAAGAACGCAGCTCGCTCGGTGTGGTTGGACGAGGTGTCATCGGCGAATTCTCGCAATGTGTTATACGCTTCATCAAGGTCCTCTACGATTTTGACCATTTCCTCCCTATCGTTGGTCTCATCCACTATCCTCTTTCTGTGAGCGTATCTCTCCCCTAGTCGAAGACTGAGATTATTGGACCATTTAGCCAGATCTGGATGGCCCTTTGTGGTCGCATTGACAGCCTCTCGTAGTTTGCGAATACCTTGGTTAAGGTACTTTAAATCGCCAGTACGGATGTATTTATCGCTTAGTCGGAGCCCAAGATTATTTAAGTACGCGGGCCTTTCCGGGTGCCGCTCTGGGGTCGCCTCAATGGCATCTTCCGTTAGGCGAAGAGATTCGTCGAGGTCTACCATTGCCCCGATCCGAGTGTATCTGTCGCTTAGCCAAAATCCTAGGTTACTCAATCGCGATGCTCTTTGCGGATGGCCTCGAGGCGTCGCAACAAGAGCTTCCTTCGCAATACGAATAGCTTCCTCCAGGTCTGCCATAGCTCCGGTTCGAGAGTACATATTACCCAATCGGAGCCCAAGGTTACTCAACCACGACCCCCTTTCTGGGTGGTCTACCGATGTTGCAGAAACGGCTTCTCGCGCCTTCCGGATCGATTCTTTTAAGTCTTCCATCTGCCCGGTCCGGGAATATCGATCTCCCAGATAGATTCCGAGGTAACTTGATACATAGGCTTGGTTTGGGTGACCTGTCGGGGCGAGATCGCGAGCTTTCTCCGTTACAAAAATTGCTTGATCGAGGTCTACTGCGTTCTTTGTACGGGAGTATCTTTCGTGCAATCGCTGTCCAAGGTTGGTCAACCACCTGGTTCGATCAGGGTAGTTAGATGGAACGATGTCGGTAGCTTCCTGCAGTCTGCAGATAGCTTCGTTGAGATCTTCTAGTGCCTGAGTGATAGAATACCTGTCCCCCAGTCGAATTCCGAGGTTGTTCAATAGCTTGCCTTTATCTATGAGATAGTCATGCGGGATCACCTGGCGGTCTTTCTGCGTTGGTAGTTGGATTCCGAAGTTACTTAACTTGCCCCTATCCACGTAGTGGTCGGGTTTGATCTCGTCAAGGCCTTCCCGCATGAGGCAAATGGCATCCTCGAGGTCAATATTCTCCCTAGTGAGGAACCATCTATTGCCTAGCTGAAGTCCAAGGTTGCTTAACCGCGACTTTCGATCTATATGGTCCTTCGGGGTCTTCTTGACAACTTCTCGCATTATACGAATGGCCTCCTCGATGTCTACCATCGATCCGGTGCGGACGTGCCTCTCGCCTAATCGGAGCCCAAGGTTATTCAAGAGTGCAACCCGCGTTGACTCATCACACCCTTGGCTCAAATCGACAGCCTCTTGGGACGTACGAACGGCTTCGTCAAGATGCGTCATATCCCCGGTGCAGGAGAATTTATTGCTGAGTCGGACACCTAGGACGCTTAGCCATTTGACCCGATCCGGGTGGCCTTCTGGGGTTGCATTGAAGGCCTCTCGCAACATGCCAATAGCTGCGTCGAGATCTGCAGTATCTGCCGTGAGCGAGTATCTCTCGCCTAGCAGGAAGATGTGTATCTCGAGTATAGGCCAATAAAGGCTATCTGGCGGCTTTCTACCGATGACCCCTTTCGACGCGCAAATGAGCTCATCAAGGTCTACCTCGTCTCCAGTGCTGAAGAATCTTATGACCCTAACCCCAACGAACCTCTGCAATGAGTTCTCCCAGGCTGCATGGCCTTCCGCAGTCTCTTCAAAGGCTTCTTGCGTTACACGCATGACTTCCTCATAGTTTGAATCTGTCCAGTTTTGGGTGTTAATGAACCTTCTCATCAACAGCTCTGTAACGAGGTCCAGCAATGTAACCCGCTCTGTGTCCCCTCTCGGATAAGCATTGGCGGCCTCGAGCAACATGCCGACAGCTGCCCTGGAATCTTCCATATCTCCATTGTAAGTTGACCTCTCGCCTAGGAGACCACCGAGCCTGCTTATGTTGCGAAATCGATCGGGATGGCCTGGCGGAGTAGTTGCAAGGGCCTCCTGCCACGTGGGGATCATTCGGTTAAGGAAAAAAAGGCGCGGTTGCGAGATACGAGTAGCCCTGTATATTAGACCCATTATGCTGAATGTCTATTCAGAAGTCAGAGTTTATTTTCAGATTTCTCCAAGCCTTGATTTCAGTATTCTTGCGAACGATAGGCCAGTTCGTGTGAAATAGGTATCTCTAGGTGGGTAGTAGGTACCCGTCCATTCAAGGCGAATATCACAATAACGTAATAAACACATACCTTATAAAACAGGGACTCGAAGGTAGTTTCAATAAACCGAGTTATTCTACTGTTATCCCCCATCTTCTCGTTAAAGCGCAGTGCTCAGGGGGTGGACCACGTCGATGTGGTGACCGCGCTTTGGAAAAGACTGTTAGACTTTGGCCTCGAAATACTGTCCAGTTCCACAAGCACGAGAAGGGCGTCCTAGCACTGATGGGTCGTACAACAGTTGGAAGGTGGATGTGAAAGAAATAGGTCAAGTGCCATGAGCGGTGTTACTCTAAAAGGAGACGCATGAGTAACAGCCCCTTAATATCCTTAGGCGCTCAGTATTGTGTATGATACGTAATAAAATGCCTAAAGCACGTACCGTAGGTACATAATTCAAACCAATAACCGATCTATATCTCTACGTCACTGCTAAATTACCTGTCTATATGGGCTGGCAAACCGGTGACCATCCGCACGATCAACCTAGACAGCCGTGGCTTTTCGACTGCAGTAAAGATCCTCAATTGATGAATCGAGGTTTTGATATGTGAGAGTATATCGCAAAGAACTCAATTGTGTATACCGTGTTCGTCAAATAATAGGTTGATGCGTTGGGCTGTAGTGACAAGAGAAGCTGTAGTTTACCTAGGTAGCCAGCCATAGACCTCATCATATGTTAAGGTACCTAAATACGATTAAATTCATGCCTAATATTGAATCTACGGAACTCTTTCAGACTACTAGATGCCGGGAATCATACCTTGTATCATTCACTGGCATTTTCCCAACCGAATTCAGCAAGAGGCCGCCTCGTTGGGCCGCCTCGTGTTTGAGCCTAACTACGACGATCAGGGCATGACAGCCTTTCCCCCATATCATTTTGATGACGCACTACCGGATCCCACGAGTACCCATATGATATCCTGACGAATAACCACTAGATTCCAAGGGTCCTATCACACCCTCCTTCAGCTTGGGCATGACCGCAAAGCTGTGCATACGATGTACGCGGCTTGCATTGCCACATGTACCTATAAGCTAATTCGCGCAGTCCCTTGCCCATATTCTCGTACCATGTTCGTGGATGCGTCCACACCCTGGAAGCCCGCGAGTTCCTACTAGCTGGGAGATTCATTGTTCCCTGCCACGAACACTATCAGGATAGTCGCAAATCTGGCGTTTGGGAGTGTTAGCGCTGTCGAATCGAATATATTCGCCATCGAGTACTTACGTTGCTCCCGCCACAATGAGCTCTATCGTCCTCGACTTTGCTAGGGCTGAAACTACCAAGAGATACGCCATTGTAGAAAAGGCAACGACCCATATGCGGCCTGACAAGCTGAGCACGGCGTTGCAGACGACTATGGGTGTTAGCAGTAAGAGAGAAATGACCAGTAAAAGCACGACTCTCGCTATATACTTGATCAGGGGGCCAGAATAGATGTAGACGTCTTCGTTTCTCGATACATCGTGGGCAACCGCCTTGTTGGAGTTATTAGCTAACATGAGAATCTGTGATGCGGGACGTATCGCGCCTACAAACGCACCTCGCGAAATTGGGGATAATAACGAATGAAACTCTCCTCTACCCACGTCTCGAGTTGTCTGGTGGCGCTGTCCTCCGAAGGGCCCAAACAAACTAGTTCTTTCTGGACATGGTCGAGATAGGCGGTCTCCGCACTACTCACATGGCTCGTGCTGTCCAACCAGTTCTTGATACTCTCTACATCTCGAGGCATGGCGGGATTGGACGCCAGAACATCCTGCGTTCTTTTCAAGAATGAATCTTGTTGTGTCAGCGTGATACGTAGAGCTTATAAGTTATCACTACTTCTAAGGTGTCATGGATATAGGACTGTACCGTAGTCAGCCAGCTGTTTATCGATCTCAGAGAGCAGAGATATCCGAGCCTGGTTTCTATCCACCCGTAGTTTGCCCAAGAACAGCGGAGAAACCTCCTCCTGGTCTACCTGGTCTAGCTTTTGCTCCAGTACGGACAGCCTATCCTGTTTCTGCAGTAGAAGCCGAGCACGCAACCTGCGAAAGGAGCGGCAGACGAGGAAGCCATCGTAGGAAGACAGCAGAGCTGAGAGCTGAGGGTAGCCAGCTCGGTAATCTTCGACTGCGAGTCGTCAGCTGGCTGCTGTCTCGGACTTTTGGAACCGGCACCTACTTTGTTTTGTTGTGGTTAATGGTGCAGGTATGTTGGACGACTGGACTAGGTTCCAGCGGGGAAGTATGGACGTGGCGCTCCATGCCCACTGTTTACAAGAAGTGATAAATGATTTTAGTAGCATCGTAGAGATGAGTCTGATTTTTCCTTTTTTTTTTAAAAAAAAAAATTCTCAACGGAGTACCTGGAAGCACACACAATTTCTTAACTAACTCAAATCAGACCATAGATGGGATACGAGAGCAAACAGCCCACGAATGGGGAGATATATGATGATACTTAGGGACTACATAATGTATCTAACAAAGTATCTAACCTATGCGAGTCTCTTTCGGTGAGTAAAACCAAGAAGTGGATCGGGGCTTATACAGAGCCTGACTTATGCGTATTCCGCGCGAGGTGGTATCCAGGCATAAATACCTACCTACTCCAATGCAACCCATTGAGATTGGCTTAAGAAGGACCTATCTTAGGTACCTTTTGAAAAAGTACAAATAGTTGGCCATCTGCTTACATCCAAAGAAGAATTCCACTCCTATCGATCGATATTTATGTTCACATTGATCTTCAACGCCCGATACGTTGACATTAATTAGAAAGAGCACGGTGGGGAGGTATATTACGATCAGGGATCTATCATTTATTCTCGCAGATTTGCTGACATATAGCGCCAAAATATAGTAGAGATAGAATGGACGACATATTATATGATGGAGATGGCGGGAGACCACGCGTGAAAAAGCCCTCCAAGCAGAAGGTATATTGTTGAAACCCCTTCCACGCGCTGTCATCTGCCAGAACGTACCTACTGACCCAATAAACGTGGCGCGTACAGAAGAGCAAGTACCGACAAGACCAATCGGTGTATTGGCTCGTATCTGGAGGTACACAGAGGGAGGGCCCCTATGTGATCGAGTCTGTGATCTCGCAGAAGAAATACACCTTGTGCACGAGTGATGGAACCAGCGTCAACAACGGAGATGAGGTAGAGGACAAAGACCTACAGTCTGCCGATGGCAGTTCATGAATGATCCCCTCCTTGTGAAGCCAGCTTCCTACCTACCAAGAAGTCAATTTGATTGGATGGGATAGATGCAGATATGTACCTAACGTACCTGGTAGCCAAGCTGTCAAACATTTACGTGTACATGAAGGGCAGCATAGACAGGTACTGACCCACTAAAACTCAGCCCTAGGCCGCTATAATTACAAGTGAGCTACAGCGCACCCAAGCCCTATAAGCCCTATAAGCCCTATAAGCCCTATAAGACACCGGAGAGACCAGACATACCAGAGCCTTACAACGCAGCGCATTATAACGCATCAGAGATTTGTGCTATATTGAAGAGTTATGATACTCATGGCTTTAGTTTTAATGCATTTTTAAAAAGCGCCAAAGCTGAATGTATCTTAAGGGGGGTGTGATAGCGAGGGAGTGTAATAGGGGTCTAGACCTCCTTATCCCGAGTTTAAGTGGAACCAGACTCGGTGACTTTGATTATGTAAGTCTTATCTGTGGGGTATACGGGTACGGGGCAGATGTGGTAAGTGAACGTACAACTTAACGCCCGATGATATGGGCAATGATATTTACCTTCTAGATGCACTGTGTCATGATACATAGCATGACATTGGTAAATGAAGGCCGTAATGTATTAGGTACCTACCTGGTTAGGCACCTAATGCGGCCGGGCATCGACGTCGAGCCACTGACATCATAGGGTTGAAAACCTGGGCTCCTGTAAATCTACAGCCTCGAATTTTACAAGGAGCTGTAGATATCCGTTGAGTTCTCGCTCGGAAAAAATACATTAAATAACTACAAGCTGAGTAAGAGGAATTTTTCATACCGTTTCTCTAGCATTAGGTACACTTATAGTTCATTTCCCGAAATCCATCCCACTCCTTTTTGATAATATGGCAGCTCAACCCGCCGGGCCGACATACTACGCCCTTCTAGTCGGTATTGATAGTTACCCCGAGGATTCTGGGCCGTTAGATAGTTGCGCGCGGGACGTTAGAGAGATCAGCAAATGTTTGGAGAAGAATAACGCCGGCACCGTCCACACCACTATTCTCGTTGCCGCAGCCAAAGACAACTCCCCGGATTCCGCAGCACATCCGGAGGGGAGGCCGACCTACGACAATGTGATGTCAGGCCTGCAGCATATAACTGAGCGGGCCAAAGAAGGGGATTTCGTTTACATTCACTATTCCGGACATGGAACTAGACTTCCGCCGGGCCGGCGAAATGCGTTCTCCAACCACAACACGGGTGACCTGGCTTGGGTCGTGCTCCAAGACTCGAAAGACGGCGTCCAAATCCGGTATCTCTACGGATCGCACCTGGCGCAGAGGATCAAGGGCATGGTGGAAAGGGGCCTACGAGTCACCCTAATCCTCGACTGCTGCCATTCGGGGAGCGTTATGCGCGATGACGACGACGACGACATGATGAACGACGGAGGCGCTCGGTACCTCGAATACGACGCTGAAGTCGACGCTGCGTTCCCGCCGGAGGTCCACGGAGATGAGGACATAGACGATTCCTCTTCAACTCTCGTTCCCTTGCCAGGGGCGCGCCGCAGAACGTATCGTGACGCATCCATGCTCCCGAGCTGGATGATTGACCCGCACGGGTTCTCCGTTATCGCGGCGTGTGGGCCCCATGAGATCGCCCGGCACGTCCGGCTCGCGTCCGGGGCACAGCACGGCCGCCTGTCCTACTTCTTGATAGAGGTCTTTCGAGACTCCAATCTCGGCGGGTTCCGAGGTCAGTTCGAAGATATCTACGAGCGCTTGCGCATCCGATTCCTGCAACGCTTTCCGACGCAGAATCCTATGTGGTACGGGAACAGACAACACGAGTTCTCCGGGATTGTCCCCATGCTAGACCCTGCCTCTCCGCGCAGCGGGTCGCTATATCCGGTTACCCTACAATCTGATGGCCGCTGGCAACTTGAGGGCGGTCAAGCCCATGGCATCTGCATAGGTGACCAGCTTGACGTCGTCGAGCTCGGATATCTAGCGGTCGTGACCGAAGTTAGGGGGCTGACCTCAGATTTAGATATCGTAAGTCCTTCTGACGTTGGCACGAAAAAGGGTTGGCCTGCTAGAGCGCGAACCAAGTTCTCCCTCCGCAAATATCCTGTGCAACTCATGTTAGGTCTCTCGAATGACACAAGCCGCTGTGAGGAGATACAGAGCAAGAGACCATGGTTGAAAATTTTATTTCACGAGCACGAGCTGCGTGATCCCCCTTTCCGGGTCAATCCCGTCTCTACTTCACTCGCCGCAGGCTATGAAATTCGAGATGAGTCAGGCGAAGTCTTCAAGCACGTGGGCGCAGAATTGTCCGACCTAGACCAGGCGCTAAACACTGTCGAGCACCTGGCTAAGTTCCGTCTATTCAATGAGCTATCTAACGGACCTTCTCCTATATCTTGCGATGTTAGACTGGTCAACGCCAAAACTGGTCAAACATTCCGTCCCGGCACCATAGTCGAAGCTACCCATAAGGATCGGCTAAACATCAATGTCAATAACAAGGGTTTCGACATTCTCTATGTCCACCTTTACAATCTACTCCCCTGCTGGGACATTAAGAACATGCTAATGGGAGGTTATGATGTCCTCCACCCGAGAACTCGCCCAAGGGAACCGGAGAGTGTCGAGACAAGCTTCAAGCGGCGGGGGCGAAAGCCATACAAGATAGACATGGAGATACCGAAGGAGCTGATTGAACAAGGCCACCAAGAATGCATGGATATTATCAAGGTGCTCATCACGAAGCGACCCACGTCATTCGAGCCATGGAGACTACCGAAGATAGGCGAGGCTCCGAGCTATGAAGCCCCAACGCTCCGTGGAGAAGACGAGCAAAATACGAAAGCTTCGGAACAATGGGTGGCATTGACTTTCCCCGTTCATATCTCCAAGCACAGCGCCTGAGCTTTTTTTACAGGCGTTTCATAGCACGATACTACCTATATTAGGTGCAAATACCCACCTCCCTTTGGCCGGCCCACGGAGCTAGATGTAGAACATTGTCTGTTGGAAGAGCTCTGAATGGATCCTGCCCAGCAAGCTCTCGGGCAACCAGCTTTCCCTGCCTTCGGGAATGCTTGCAGATCCTCAGCAGAAGTAATCTGCGGCCCACCGCAATGAAAAGACCCATCTTCGGCAATGAATTTGATCAGCCTGGTCCAATTCATGGCTCGACAATTGTCCCACTACTCAAGTGTTTTGGTTGCTCTAGGACTGGGTTGACTCCGCATTTTGGAGGCCATCCGTTTAGGCTGTTGTCGCCGAGGGAGAGAAGAAAAACATGGGTAGTGGAGGGTGGGATCGCGTTTCCGGACTCCGGCAGGAGACGCATGAAGTCCGGCGCCGATCCTAGAGAAATGCCTGAGAATCTTCGACAATGACGTCCTACCTCACCACAATAATGACAAGAAAGCCTGCCCTCTTTTGCCGATATACTAAGTCTTATGCACATTATTTCTTTATTCAGAACGACACGATTTGAACATTTGATCTCCAGATCTGTTATTTAGCAACTACTTCTATCATGCCAAGCACAGCTCTCGACACCTTTCACTTGGCGTTTCTTTGCTTTGGACTTATCTTGGCGAGACTTCTTTACAACAAGTATGCGCACGGTCTTGCCCGAGTCAGAGGACCAGTCCTCGCAGCCTACACAGACTTATGGAGGTTTTTTGTCGTTTGGGGCCGTCGCCCAGAGCAAACACACATCGCTCTCCATGAGCGTTATGGTCCTGTTGTGCGACTAGGGCCGAAATGTGTTTCCATTTCGGATCCGGATGCGATTAAGGTTATTTATGCCATCAAGGGTCGTTTCGTGAAAGTGAGCATTGCCGCCTTCTAGATACAAAGACTGGTAATCTGAGCTCCTGATCCTTGGCAGTCCGACTTCTACCCTGTCCAACAGCCCGTTACGAAAGAGGGTCATCCGCTCCAGGGCATGTTCAATACCACGGACGAGACATATCATGCAAAGCTTCGACGAGCAGTGTCCAACGCCTTTACTATGAGCACACTAGTACAATTTGAACCTCTAGTCGACTCCACAACAAGGGCGTTTCTGAAGCAGTTGTCTGAACGATACGCGGACCGACGCGGACAGGATAGCATATGTGATTTCGGCGCTTGGCTGCAATACTACGCGTTCGACGTTATCGGCGAACTGACCTTTTCCCGCAGACTGGGATTTGTTGATCGTGGCATAGACGTAGACAACATTATCAGTAGCCTGGAATGGATGCTTGGATACGCCGCAGTTGTGAGTAGCATGCCAGCCCGAGACCAACATGTTCATCTCAAGTCCGATAAGCCTGTGTCATGCTGATCAGATCACTAGGTTGGACAAATGCCCATCTTAGATCGCCTGCTTTTGAAAAACCCCATTCGTTTTCTGTTCAGCAGACTAGGCTTAACGAATCCAGCAACGCCCGTCGTCAATTTTGCCAGGGCACGAATGACTAGTCGTCTAAGCGAGGACGCAGACCAATCTCTGGCCGACAAAGAAGGTCAGCTGACTAGACGGGACTTTCTATCACGCTTTCTCGAAGCCAGCCAAAAAGATCCGGACTTCCTCACTCCGGAGCGCGTCCTCTCCTTGACAACCGCCAACATGTTTGCGGGTTCGGATACGACGGCTATATCGTTACGGGCCATCTTCAATTTTTTGCTGCGCAACCCAAGAACGCTGCAGCGACTTCTCGATGAACTTGAATCTGACAACGGCAAACTTTTTAGCAACGAAGGGCTTGTCAAATGGAGTGACGTTCGCGAGCTTCCATATCTCTCCGCGGTGATCAAGGAAAGCCTCCGCTGCCACCCTGCTGTCGGGCTCCCACTTGAGCGCGTCGTCCCTCCCAGCGGTCTCGAAATATGCGGGCATTATTTCCCGGCCGGAACGATAGTGGGATGCAGCGCTTGGACTGTACATCGCAGCGAAGCTGTCTTCGGCCCTGACGTCTCCTCTTTCCGCCCCGAGCGATGGCTGGAAGCCACGGAGGAGGCGCAAGCTCAAATGAACAACGTCTTGTTCTCCTTCGGCGCGGGGTCGCGTACCTGCGTGGGCCGGCACATTAGCTACTTGGAGATGTACAAGCTGATCCCAGCGGTGTTGCGGAGATTCGAGGTAAGCGAGGAAGCCACTTCAGACCCCTCTGACGCATCCATTACTGACTGGGCATGATGTTAGATAACCCTGACTCGTCCAGAAGAGGACTGGGAATTACGCAATGCGTGGTTTGTCAAGCAGAGTAAATTTCACGTATTTTTGAAAACCCGCGATCGTGGCAATGGAGCACAGGAACCATCTAGCTAAAGGATGAGTAGTTGGAAAATATATAGAGTCTATATTGAGTGTTGCCCATGACTTGATTGATTGAAGTGTTTAACGTCATGAGGCAATAACGGGGTATGCCAAACCTCCCGGGGGGTATGAAACGTGAGTCCCCGTCCGACTATGTTACCCATGACGAAGCTACCTATTGCAGTACAAACCGCAGAACTTCCGTATATGTACATAGAAGTAGGGCTTACAGATGTGCATGTGGGTAAGACGCGCACACCGGTTCCTCGGTCATTAACCCAGCTGTCAGGTGCGTCGTGTGCACTGTAGCATAAAACGTAAAGGGCAATGCTCGGCATGATGTTCTCATACTAATCTTTGCCTTGAAAGAAATTCCCTGAAGGAGTGGTTATAGTACGATGTTCCCAAGGTAATACGCGGGATAGGTTTATTGCAATGTAGTTATCCTATCGTGCCAGTAATCTTATTGACAGCGATCTCGTTTACCCCTGAGTGCAGAGCAGAAATCCCCTGAATGTAAATGAGCCTTCATTCATGTCCGTTCATCCATTGGCGTTCACCGCCCCGTATGCACCAAGGACATGAGATCCCGTAAGACAGCCCGAAGCTAACAGTGCTAAGATTTACAATCTGCTTTATGCAAGGAATTCGACTGGACGGTCCGGGCCCCAAACCTGCATGTTTTCGTCGGTTGCTATGATCCTTCCTACGGGCGTCTCCTTGTTGACAAGGTCCCCATCTGCATAATGCTGGATGTTTCCGTCAGTTGCGTGGATTCTTATCAGGGACAAACTTGCCTACCTCAACCATAAAGCCGGAGGTGTCCCACCAGTAGTCAAAGATCTGTGACCCTAGGAGGTGCCGCCCTACCCCCCATACAGGTTTGTAGTTTTTTCTCTCAAGCCACCTATCAATTCATTTAGACGAGGGGAAACCTCAAGAAGGGGGTACAGTACTTATGGAGGGCAGTACTTACTGATGTCCCAACAGTTGTGTATCGAAATCGTGAACTTCGAATGAACAATGATGAACTCTCTGTTTAGGAGACCTGCCTATGAAAAAGGTGTGGTGGTCCGTAAAGAGCTCCCCCCTGTCTAAGTGGAAGAACGCTGAGACATCTTCTTGTTTCTTCTCTCCCGGTTGGACGAAGACAATGTCGGAAGGGACCATGTTGAATGTTCGGACGTAGAAATCAAACGCTTCATCGAGGTTGTTGTAGCAGATCCCAAAATGCCCAACCTGTGAGATTCGTTATTAAAGGAAGGCCTAGGATGGAAGTTTGAACTACGCCGGAGGTCATGTTCCACGTAACGAAGTATAATATTTGGGAACTTACCCGGTACACAGCAGCGGGTCCTCTCTTGAATCTTTGGTATGCACCCAGGCGATGTTTCTCCTTTTCGTAATTGAAATCAATATTTGGCTTCTGTTCGGCCAATCTCTCCGACATCTGGCCCCAGAGTAAGTTGATGGGGAAACCAGCCGGGTCGTAGATAGTAACAAGAAAGCCTCCGCCAGGGGCATCCTCAAGCTTTTGTATGGGGGTCGCATTCTGCCTTTTGGCGGCTCTGAGTCCACAACGATTCAGCAATTCAGGTCCGCAGCGAGAATTTCATCTAACGAGATCACATAGGATTACCTCTCCAGATCGCTGTAGCTCTCGACCGTGAATGTCCCTCCCAAGAACTTGGGCGACTCGCCTTCCTTGAACACGTAGGAGTACGGATGCGGCCCGTATCCACCGAACCAGATCGTCTTGTCCGCGCGTTTGACAATTTCAAATCCAAAATCTGGAAATGTCAAATTGAGGACGGAAAAGGGGTAGAATACACGAGAATACGTCAATTCTCGTGAAGGTGCTCGCATGGTTCTTACCACCTAGAAATTCAATCTCCCGCTCGACGTCGACGTGCTGGTATATCACATGGTTCAACTCCACGAGACGAATATGTTGCGATTCGTCGATATTCAAGCGTGCCCGCCAACTTTCCTGTCTCTCCTTGAGCCCTGGCCATGCTTCAGAGGACTGAATGGACGAGCCACTGTTGGGAGCCGGGGCCATGTTAACTACTTCGAAAGTCGAGGATCGAGGTAAAACGCAAAATTTCAGTGTCGATTCCAATCATACTATGCGGAGTTGGCTGCCAATCCTTGATCCAGGGTTGATTTATATTTTCTTGCTTGGACTCTGGAGTATCGGTTACGCCCTTGACAGGTAGAAACCGGTAGATTTTCCTCGGCCCCGCTCCTATTCCCTTGGCCTGGTGGGAACTCCGGTTGCTCAGCCGGTCAGCCGGTCAGCCGGTAAGTCACTCAGAGCAAGCTTACGGACAAGCGGGGAACATGTTTCGGAGTCCGGTCTTCGTGCCATACAACGGAGCGAGTCGATCTGGAAAAATGATATAGAACTCTAAGCAAAAGAGAAGGGGCGAGGGCCTTTTTTTATAGATAATGTGATGGCTGGAATATGAAGTGCAGTAAATAATACACTAGCCAAATACTCCAAAATCAAGAAGTCGACCAACATCACGGGATGGCTTTAGGATCCTTTGCGTGGACAGAGAGAGCTGTACGAGCTGGAGGTGCTATAGCAGCTTTACCGAAACGCGACTCAGCTGTTGCAGCTCTGATTATTGTAAGGGGACACTTTCGTCCTATTGACAGTCACTGACATTTCCAGTTCCTCTGCTACTGCAGTGGCAAAGTGATCTACAATGTCTTTTTCCACCCTTTGAGCAGGTATCCAGGGCCGATCCTTGCAAAGATCACTAAAATTCCCATGGTACTTGCCAAGTATCGCGGCGATGCACACTGGTTTCGAAGACTGCACGAACACTACGGCGATACGGTTAGGGTTGCCCCAAACGAGATTAGCTACACCGACCCTCAAGCTTGGAAAGACATATATGGTTTCCGGAAAGGTAAGGTAGGGAACTTCCCGAAGGATATGACGTTTTATGGTCCGGATGCAGCCGGCGGAGGAGGCCTATTCCGCGCAAATGACGAGAGCCACGCTCGCCAGCGACGGGTGTTCTCGAATGCATTTTCTGAGAAGGCCCTGCTCCAACAGGAACCGATTCTACGCCGATACGTCGATCTCTTGGTTAACGCACTCTACGACGCGCTCAAGCACGATCCCGATCCCAAGATTGACATCGAAAGATGGTACAACTTTACGACGTTTGATATCATGGCGGATCTAACCTTCGGTGAACCGTTGCATCTACTGGAAGATCAACGGCTTGAGGGCTTTGTCAAGAACGTCACGAGCTTCTTGAAGCTCCAGAGCCTGACGCAGATTCTTCGCTACTATCCTGCATTCAAGATGATCCTTTCTCCGCTATTCATTCCCAAAAGCGTCCAGGAAAAGCAGGCGAAACATAACCAGGAGTCGATCAACAAGGTCGAACGTCGTTTGAACAGAAATACAGAGCGTGCGGATATCTGGAGTCTGGTCTTGAACCGAGAGGGAGATCAGGGTCTTTCAGTCAAGGAGATGCATGCCAATGGTATCACTTTCATGGCTGCCGGGACCGAGACCACGGCCACGGCCTTAACAGGCCTTACTTATCATCTGTTGACAGCTCCAGAGAAATTGAAAAAGCTCACGACCGAGATTCGATCGGCATTCCAGAAGGAAGAGGAGTTAACCCTCTCCTCCCTGGCCCGTCTGGACTACCTGGCAGCATGCTTTGAGGAAGGGCTGCGAATGTACCCCCCGGTCCCTAACGGCCCGCCCCGTAAAGTCTCCAAGAATGGTGGGATAGTGTGCGGGCACTGGCTCCCTGAAGATGTGAGCAAAACAGGATGCATCTACGGGAGGATTACACTGATGAGAGTATGCTATTCTCTAGACTACCTGCTATGTCAGCTCATTCGCCGCGTATCGATCGGAACGCTATTTCAAGGAACCGAATAGTTTCATCCCCGAAAGATGGCTAGGCGCTGAAGAGTTTGCATCGGACGCGAGGGCCGTCTTACAACCATTCTCAACCGGACCACGCAACTGTTTGGGTAAAAAGTAGCGTTATCTCCATGGGCTTTTCATCTTTGCTTCTTTCTAACAGCTTATAGTCTTGCATATCACGAGATGAGACTCATTCTGGCAAGAGTTCTGTGGAATTTCGATTTGGAACTGTGCGACGAGAGTAGGAACTGGACAGACCAAAGGGTGTTTGTAGTGTGGGAGAAGCCACCCTTGGTGGTGAGAGTGCGGCCCGCTGTTCGTGATTGAGTTCCTTTAGGCGGCTGCTCACATGGCTGGTAACAACTGAATCATACGAGTCGTCGTTCTTTTAGATTGAAATAATTATCGAATATTTCTGGAGGTTGATAGAGACAAGTCTGGTCGTGTAGGCCATAGACATATTACCGCGTGCACTCGATGATGTTCTATGACAAATGCAAAAGGAAGATATTCCCGGCGGACAACAGAATTTGAGGTCTATATCGGTGCGACATCTTCACCTGCATATTTCACCACAGCTGAGAGTGGAGGCAATTGGAGGCAATTGGAGACAGGACAGCCATGCCGTGTGGTCGGCGTTTCCGAGCATCTGGAGGCGATAAGACGGAGTTCGGAAAAGTGAGCAAATAGCCGCCGAGCCTACTACTGGCCATTCAATATGGGCGGACTCCGACTCCTCCCACAGGGAATAATTCTCCGGTAAACACGGTGCCAGGGCAAAGTTCGCGAATAATAATAACTTCAAAACTACCTCCTATTACTGCCCGCCACCTAAATCTGACTAACTTGAAAACCATGTCGACCATGTTTCCTATTGTCCAGCACGAATCCCTTCGGGCCGTTCTTACTCCCAGTGAGCAGGACTCCCACTGTCAGTTTCGCGGGATCAAATATGCCTCCGTTCCAGGGAGATTTGAGCATTCTCTGCCAGTTGACGACTGGGACTGGCAGAATCTAGACTGTACGCAATTCGGGTGAGTTTTGAATGCCTAGGAACCGAGGCCATGTCACATTGACGGTTCCGGACAGGCCCAAATGCCCACAAGTGGCTCGTAGCGTCCGACACTTCTTCAGCGTTCCTGAAGAGCAAGGAATGCCGCCGTCCGTCGCGGAGGATGAATTCGAATGCCTCAATCTCGTAGTGTCGGTACCAAATGATGTCCTCCGACATATCGAAACCAAAGTCCCCGTTCTAGTATATATCCACGGTTCGTGCGAAGTTAGCAAGACTTGCTGGGCCGGAAAAGACTGATCGATTTTGCAATGCAGGAGGCGGTCACGCGTACACGATGGTCAATATCGAGCAGGGACTTACAGGTCGGTCTTCTTGTGATTCCTTCAGCCTACGGGGAGATATTTGGGGATGGGCTGCTTGCTGATAGAGTATCGTCTAGATCCAACGGATATCATCAAAACGTCAATACGAATGGGAAAGCCAATCATCATGGTCCATGTCGCGTATCGCCTGAACGTCTTTGGTTATGGGGTATACGATAACAAGACGAATTTTGGATTCCACGATCAAAAAAGGGCGGTCGAATGGGTGAGGAAACACATCTCGGGCTTTGGTGGAGACCCTGTAAGACTTTTGCTGTCCTAGCACTAGATCATGGCTAATTTTGATAGAGCAGGATTGTCATTCATGGTGAGAGCGCGGGAGCCATAGCTGTCCACGCACATATTCACGGCCCTTCGCCAACTCCAGGGATAAAGCGAGCGATTCTTCAGTCCGGATCTCTCTATCTTACGCCTCCTGCGCCTCAAGCAGTTGGGAAGGTAGTGATGCAGGAGTTGGCATATCTGACGGGCTCCGATGACCTGAAGAGTATCCCGGCAGAAGCGCTTCTTGCCGGGCTCGGGAAACTGGGCTTCCAGAACTGGTGGTTACACGAGGAGGAGGATATATTCTGCCCCGGAACTCAAAATATGGACTGGCCAGTTTCAGGTGGCCCCGACTTGGAGGCAATATTAATTGGCGACTGTCAATGGGAGTCAAGGGGGTTTGAGCCACGTATCGTGGCCCACGGGCTGGAAGGTCTACGTGGCATATTTGACAAGTACTCGCCGGTAGGCTCGGAGATCGTGAAGCTTTACGAAATCGACTTTTCATCCATGGACGCCGCTCGTCCCAGAGTGTCAGCTTTTATCAACGATGTCAAGTTTGCTTTCGGCAGTTACGAGATCTCCGAAATGGAGCGTGAGAGCGGAAAGCGAAAATGTTATCGATACGTCATGGACGTGAGTCTCTTTTCTTTATTGCATTCGCGCTCTGGTGCTCCTGGCTAATTCGATGGGTCTGAACAGCAAGCGAATCCATGGAATAAGAGCGCCGGCGCACACCATGCCATAGACCTTCTCTTCCTCTTTGGAGGACCGTTCGACTATTCGCATGACGAGTCTGCACAGATAATTGGCAGCGACATGAGGGAGAAATGGGTGACATTTGCGAATGGGGCGGATCCATGGGAGCAGAGGGCGGTCTACTCGTTTGGGCCAGGGGGTAGCCATGGACCCATCGAGTCGGAAGAACTCGCGAAGCGGAGAAGGGTCTCCCAGCTAATTCAACTTCGCGAGATTGGCTGGAGTCGGTGTCAGTCGCTAATGACGAGGTTAATGGGAGCTAGAGGAGTTGTCGAGAAGGCCTATCTCGAAGAGGAGTAGCACACATTTATTTTTGCGTATTTTCCAAGAATAGTATGGTACCTGTACCTAGGTACCTAAGGTAGTTGATTTTGATGTGTTGGTATGAAACTACCGCTTTTCTTCTCCACAAAGCTTAAATCAAATTGGGCCAATTAGAAGTAGAGGCTTGTCCTTTAAGTGGTACCGCCGAGGAAATAGTCTACCTCCCCCGCACGGCACCCCCACTTTCTCCGCACACTAAGCAACGCCAGGTAGATTCTTATCTACTTCTCGCACCCCGTCTCATTTTCAACCCTTAACCCTTACATACGTACATCATGTCCATTAATGCTCTGGTCCAGTCCAGTACCTAAAATAGCTGCCGCCATGTTCTGTACTTACTGTGGCAGGGAGTTCACGAGGGACACGCACCTACAGCGACATGTTCTTTCCCGTAAGTGCCTCGACGCATTGCATTGCATTCATTCCTTGTTTTGGTTTTCGTACCTACTTACCGAGTGCCGTCCAGACTCCAATATACGGCCCTTCCACTGCAGTATCTGTCACATTTCCTTCCATCGCAAGTAAGTCAATACCCCTATTCTCCGGGCCAGACACTGACATGGAGAAACGATGCTAGAGATGCTGCCCAGAGACACTATATCACCCAGCACGTCAAGGCCGGACCACCCTTGCAGGCTCCATGCGCCCACTGCGCCAAACCCAAGGCAGAGTGCGATTGTCATTTCTCATGTGGCCACTGCCGCTCAAAGGGCATTGCGTGCGACGCTCGAGGACCACGTCGAGCCGCTCGGAAGCGGCGGCTGATGGCCAACGACCAAGTAACTCCAAGCCCATATCTTGGTCACAGTAGCCAAGCTGAAACCCCAGAAGCGCCTCACGAAGCCGAGAACCTCTCGAACTGCAACCTTGACCTGGATGTTTTGGCTCAATTAGACCAAATCCCAATATGTCGATTCACCGGTGAGAATCCACCGAACGGCCACGACAACACAGAGCCTCTCACCTCGGGATCACGAGGACAGGCTGACACGGAAGAACTCGGCTCAGCATCCGCGCAGATCCCCCAATCTGCACTAGGAGATTCTGGCCAGGCATCCGATAGCGGTGTGTTTACTACAATCTATGATGAGACTACTGGCGAAAGCACGCTCCTGCAGCATGGAAGGAGCCCGGCGCCTGTAGCTTCCGACGATAACCCGGGGACATATCACCTCTCCCCTTCGTTCGAAGAACCCTCATTTCTTTTTCCACCCTTTGACTTGGATTGGAAAAAGCCGCCCAGTTCGCAAATTTCCAGGCCGGACTCCCAAGTCCCGGCCACGCCTGGCAGGAACATACAGAGTCCTCCCCGATCGGTCGAATACGTCGCTTGCCTAGGGGACAACTTTTTCGACAACACAGCTCCCTGGTCCGAGTTTCTACAAGCGCGGAGAACCAACACGGAGAGAAAACAGTTTAAGGATGTTACGATCACGGAAACTACTCGCGAGCAGATTTTGGTGGTCGCTCAAACCTTCTTTCGCCTGGCTCTTGACAGGCTAAGTATAAGCTCGAACCCCGGTTGCCAATTTCTGGTCGTGGACAGGAAAAAGCATAGCTCCTCTACGGTTCTCCTTTTGCCACCCACTACGATTCTTTCCATTTACCTCGAGACGTTCGTGACGAGTTTCGAGCCATTCTTTCCGATGTTTTCCCAACGGTCGCTCGACCCAAACACCATCTATTCGGATGCCCACCAAGAGCTTTCCGTGTTATTTTTTCTGTTGATGTTCTCTTACGGTGCGGTGAGAGACTCCGCAATAAAAGCCCGCCGGCTCTCGAAAGGCCTCCTCGAGATCTCCCGACTGGCGCTTTTTGACATCCTTGACAAGGACAACTCCACGCCTAGAAACGAGATGACAAGCCACTGCGCGTTGATCTGTGTGTATCAGTCGGCCTTCAGCGGATACAAGCGGCTCGTGGATTCGAGCCTCGGTCAAATTCAGATGTACCTCACTGTGAGTTTTATCTCATAAGATACAATGGTATGGGTAATCAGTTGGTCAGTATAGGAGTAACCGTTGAACAACCCACAGATAGCGAGGCAATCAGGCTTTTTCAACAGAGAAAAGTCTGAAAGGCCGGACTTGGCTCCTGACCTGGACGACGAAGAGGCCTGGCAAGAATGGATGAGAAGAGAAGCTTGTACGAGGTACGTACACACCAATACTGCGATTCTTAGTATAGATACTGAAACGCGATCTTAGGCTGGCCTACTGCTGGGTTATGGTCGACCAGGAAGTTAGCCTCCTGTATGATTGTACTCCCGCACTGACCATGCTCGAACTTGGGACTTGTCTTCCAGAAAGTGACGACCTTTGGCTTGCAAATGAGGCCTCCGCCTGGAGAAAATCCTGGAACGAGCGATACGGCTCGGCGTCTGGCAGCCCTCCGTCCCAGGACTTCTCACAGCTCTCCCTGCGTCAGCTTTTCGGGCTGTTGCTTGAAGATAGGATCAACGTTTGTGAACATCGGCTTTCTATACTGCACATGCGTCTTCTTTTATATCCTCTCCACATCATGATCTGCCAGCTGTGTGAGTCGTTGAGCTACTCTACTAACAAACCGCTTGGACGACTTTCCCAACCAGTCAGCCAAATCCTGACGACACTTCGATTCGACGAGATTAAGTCTCTCCGGCGAACTTGGCACGACACATTCGTCAAGTTGGAACCCAAAAATACTAGAGAGCGAACCCTGAAGCAGTCGGCTCTCGTCTTATTCCATCTGCTTAATCTTAAGTTGGCGGTATCTTTCCCGCAACTGGAGCAATATTTTCGGGAGGTCTCAGCACATTCTGACGCCGCGCACCATCTGCTCGAGATCGGAATACGAGCGCCCGAAGAAGCGATGGTCCATTGTGGCCAGGTGCTTCGCGTGCTACGAGAAATGGAAATTGAGCTGCGGCCGCTATGGTGGCCGGCGGCTGTATACCGTGTGGCGATCATCCTCCGGGCACTGGGCACCTCGGCCCCAGCCACGAACAGGACCGCGACCGAGGTTCCCATTGACGTCGTGGTTGACGCGTCATCGCCTGACTCCCACGCCTTTGAAACATTCCTGAAGTACGGCAGGGGTCGACCTTGCCTTAAGTGCGAGGATGGCACCCTTGCTCCACTTAAAGATGTCGGCAGAGTCCTCCGCATCTGTATTGGCCTTCTGAGGCAACATGTGAGCGCGTCCTCTCTTGCAGAAGAACTCATCCAAAAGCTAGAAACTGCCGCCAATCTGGAAGACGGCAATGCAACCGGTGAATGTGGCTCTCTTTAAATCCGTTATTTCCGCGTCGTTGATTGAATGACGGAAGGGTTGTTTTCCGATCCAATGGCATGTCTGGGCGAAGACGCCAACTTTGGCACCTGGGCGTGCTTAGGCTGCATATGAGCAGCGCGCCCCAGTCGTTTCATTGTTCATGTCGTGGGAAAGGTGGGAAAGGTGGGAAAGAAGAATCAGCAGGGACAATTCTATCATTCTATGTATTTTTGATCATCCGGGGAAGCTGTACTTGAGCATCAAACTCCCGACTATGTACTATACTATGTACTATTCAACCCTTTAGCGCCTCGCGAATTTGTCCAGCAAGGTCGTCAACATCCACCGCGGCAATCGGCCGACCCGCCCATTCAGCAATCTTGGTAACGACTCCCACCACGGTCTTTACGCAACCAACCGAATTGCCTATACCCAGAGTAGCCTTGATGTGGCTTTTCGTCTGGCGAGTGGCACCGAGTGCCATAATGGCAGCTGCTATTATCAAATGAGACGCCTGTGGCGTGAAGACTTCCTCGTTGGTCTTAGATATCAGATAGCCCCATGTGACGACAGTAGAGCAGGTAACTAGTAGACACTCTTTGTTAGTATAATAATGGAATGTTCTTCCAGTGTGTATGTTTAAAAAAAAAAAAGACTTACATAAGTCCGTGAAGTATGTATCCATTAACCCAAAGATCTCTGAATTGCCGACTCCCTTGTATATCCTTGCCCGAAGCTCTTGTCCCTTTCGTACATCCTCTTCAGTGATGGTCGAGGAACGAAGTACTCTCGTGGACGCGTACTTGCTACCCTTACGTTGCACAACACCAATCATCCCATAGCATGCCGGGATACAAGTGGGCATTCCGAGGTAGGGGAAGGAAATCGTGATAGCTTCCCTGAGATGCAGAAATGTCTGTTCTGACTCAATCGGCGTTGCGGTAGCCGTGATATCATCAAAAAATCTCCCCACGATATCCGCACGGCCTACAGCAATGCATGCGACAGCCTATTACAATTAGGCCATGAGACGTTGATAGGAGAAAGCGCCAACGAGACAAGGAGGAGGTTAATAATCTTACAATGATCGCGTAGCCGTTGGTCTGAAGCTCGGGATGGGATGCAACCAGCTCCGTGTTGAGAGCCAGAAAGAAATTTCTATCGTACGGACTCGACCCGGGCCTGCGGTTGGTAGAGACGTACTTGGCGTCCCACGCCGACATGGCTGCGTCGCTGTCCCAGTCGCACATCTCTGCAGCTGGATCGGGAACCGGGAATCTGACTTATGAAACAGGATTTTGGTTGAACTTGAGGCCTTTACCTCGTATAGAAAATATAAATTGCAGTGAACAAGAGACTATACAGGTTGGAAAAGCGCCCGTTGCTGTCGGACTTATAACCTATCTAAGCAGACGCTATATTCCCCGCGAATCGGACTCCGCAACACCGGATCACGGGACGCTCTGCCGCTGGAAGTATACGTTCAGAGCAAGGTAAGCTGAATAAAACCCGGAACGCCTACGCTTTGCCGACGATGAAGTAGTCTCCTCGACATCCTATTTAAAACTCACTGGCGAAGAACCACCGTCATGGCCTCCCGTCCTCCTCCGCCCATGCGCCGGATCGTGACATTTCACAACGACAAGGCAGAAGCCTCGATAGCATCCGATACTACAATTAGCCCGAAGCAGGAACCGCACAGCGCTGCCTTCGTCAACCTCTGGTCCAGCGACACAAGTCCCGCCGACGTGTCCTCGCCCGAAGACAAAGGTCTCCGCGAGACCGGCTTCGTGCCTACGGGCTCTGTGGTCCGAATTGTGGACCTGCCACCACATTCGGCCCCCCTGCTCCACCGGTCCATTTCGCTGGACTACATCGTCGTCCAGAAGGGCACCGTGGGGTTGGTGCTGGACGACGGGTCGAGAACAGAGGTGCGCGAAGGCGAGCTGGTGGTCCAGCAGGCCACCATGCACGGGTGGGAAAACGCGACGGACGGCTGGGTTAGATTGTTCTGCGTGATGCTGCCCGCCGCGCCACCAGTGGTAGGGGGCAGGGAGCTGGGTCCGGATCTCAGCTTCATGGATGGGACCGCCCCGGGGGCGGGTGGAGCAGACGCGCATTAGCGGTAAGGGTATGCCCGCTTGTGGGTTGTGGGGGAGCCGTTTTGCTCGGAGTCCGGTCGGTTATGACAGCTGGGGTAGAATGGGGTAGGGGTAGGGGTAGGGGGCTTGCACATTGCCAAGGGATGTACACTACTTTTGCCCTTTTCATCTGTAGCCAATCATATCTACCTACAGTCGGCTAGGTGTTACTGATTTGTCATGCTGAATGCTACCAATCCGGGGTATAATCTGTGAACGAATAGCCCCGGTTCACGTGAACCACGCCATCTCACACACTTCTCTCTCAGGCGACAATGGTATCCCGGGATTCAGCTGAGGATGAGAACCCCCCTCGTGCAGCCATCGCGTGCGCCAGTTGCGCCAAGACCAAGGCGAAATGCGATCGGCGTCATCCCTGCGGCCGTTGCCAGGCAAAAGGTCTCACCTGTATCTCGCGTTCCTCTCGACGGGGCAAGGCGGGCAAAGCCAGCGGTATCGTTACCGTCACCGCCGGCGCCGATCGATCAGGGAGCGCGAGTCTAGCATCGGACGCGGTGGCCAACGGCTCGTTTCGTAATTATTATCCCAGTTCCCCGGCTACGGAACCGCGACATCGCCAACCAGGGACGACAGCCTCCGTAGCCCCCGCTCGGCAGCCCTCCGGCCCGCCGCGCGAGGCTGCGACAGAGCTCTCGGATCCTCCCGCGTGGCCCGCCGTGACCGGACTTCATGCTCCTACCACCGAGGACCCATCCAATCGCAGCACAGCAAATAATGGCCTCCCCGATGGTTCTAGTATGGATACCGGCAGCTGGGACGGTATCAATTCTGGTCTGGAATGGCTGCCTCGCGGGTTTACACCTCTGTTAGACGCGGCTCTTCAAGAAATTCCAGATACAGCTCCTTGGCTAGACTTCGACGTCCATTCTGCTCGGGACACTCCTCTGCCTGCACCCGTTCCCAGTCAAGATGCATCCCTTCTTGACCACTGCGAATTCGAGATATCTCCGATGCCGAACTTGGAACACTGGGGCATATGCCAATGCAATCCTCTTCCCCAGCTTCCCGCGAGAGACACGGGCAAGTCGTCCATCGCCGCTATAGACCAAAATTTCATACGTCCAGGGGCGTGGAGTAGCATCGTAGCGGATTGGCGGGCCAAGCATTTCGAGCCTGCCGAACGCCTCGTGAATCTACCCCTGTCGGATTCCACCCGAGAATGGTTGATGATGGTTGCTCAACGACTACTGCGCGTTGCCATGGATGTCCACGCCTTGAATCCAAACGATTTCGGTCCTCTAGGGGGCTATATACGACTCCCACCAAGTTATGCCCTTCACAGCTATCTTGAGATCGTCCTCAGAAACTTCGAACCCTTTTATCCTCTCCTCCCGGCGCGTACAATCAACCCGTCCATATTAACTAGCAACAAACAGGGCCGAGGTTCCAGCCTTTTGCTTTTTCTGATGCTGGCATTTGGATCGATGATCGACCCTGCGCCGAAAGCTCGACAGTTCTCGGCAGCTTTGACGGAGATTTGCCGGCACTCCATCACCGATCTTCTAGAGAAGGAGTTGGATGCTACAGAAAGCTGTCTCGCCATCTACTGTGGATTGCTGTTCATCGTGAAGGGTGCATTTAGCGGAGACAAAGCGCACATGAACATTAGTATCGCGCACAGATACGTGTATCTCATGGTGAGTGTTGCTTACCCTCGCGATTCGGGTCTGCAACTTTCGCGCGCCAGGAGCTCCCAGACCATAGTGGAATGAACCCCTTCGAGAAGGTGCTCGGGAAGGAGAAACAGATATTAACGGCGTTTCTTTGCAGTTTATGAGATCTGCCGGCATATTCAATTTGCAGCGCGCGCCAGATCAGTCCCTGATGCCATCCACGGATGGGGATATAAGGCTGAGATGGGAGTCATGGCGTGAACAACAGTGTAGCTCCAGGTGAGGAAATGACCCCGGTCGTGTTCTGACCTGTCCCCTCTGACTGATTTGTACAGATTGGCATACGGATGGGTAATGCTGGAGCACGAGATAAGCCTATTCTACGGTGGTCAGCCCGCGCTGAATATTTCAGAACTGCAAACAGTCTTGCCCGCTGGTGAAAGTCTGTGGCTAGCTTCCACTGCTGCCGAATGGCACAGGGCTATGTCCCAGAACGAATCCACCGGCGACACCGATTCGGGATTCAACCCCCAATCCGAGCTTTCGCTTTGCGCCTTGTTCCAATCCTTCAAAGACAATCTACCAGACCGATCGGGCTACCAGCCGCAACTTCTACATATGAGACTCCTCTTGTACCCAATTCATATCCTCGTTACCGAGTTAAGTCAGCTGCTCAGCTGTGTTCCGACCAGCGGGCGGTCTCGACCCTTTTCCGGTCCCGTCACCCAAGCCTCTTCGATGCTTCGTTTCGACGAGATCCAAATCCTTCTACAGCGATGGTACGACACCTTCGCGCAGGTAGTCGGGTGCGGCGCACGGTTTCGTGCGATGCACAATGCCACCATGCTGCTTTTTCATCTCACCAGCCTGAATCTGTTCACCGCGTTCGACGAGATCGAGCTGCTTGCTCGGAAGGGCTATTCCGAAACCGACGCAGCTCCCGTGGAGACCTGGCTTCGGAGTCCCGAGCACGTACTCGTGCACTGCGGCCAAGTGCTTCGGCTGCTCGACGAGATCGAGGACGAACTTCGGCCGGTCTGGAGCGCCTGTGCCGTTTATCGCGTCACGATGATCCTGTGGGCTTTCGGCATCTGGGATTCACGCATTTCATCCCGAGACAACGTGATTTCGATGCCACCACTGGCAATCAACGCCTTCCAGATGAACGACCGATCCGTTCAGCAGTACCTGCGCAGCTGCCACGCAGATCCGCATATCATAACCAAGGATGCCAATCGCGTGTCCGTATACGACCCGGAAGCCATATTATCTCTCGGTATACAGACTTTATATTATGGACCTCTAACTACTCCTTTCTCCCTCGGTGTGCGGTCTAAGCTGGAAGCGATGTCTGAAGCTTGGAAAGGATACCACAGGGATCTGAAGAGAGGAAGGTCTTCGTAATGAGCAACGATGGGTATAATCTAGTACGACTAGAAGACAATCGTCCCGTAGCTTGCATTCACCGGATGAGGAAGGTTTTCAGTAAACGCTTTTGGCATCTCTACCATACTCGTGTGGTGTAGTAGACACTAAAATGTACTATGGGATGCCTCTCAAATGTACAACGTAGGATGACTCTGGCCTTGCGTCTCAAGGTGCAGCTCTAAACTCGGCCACACATAGATTCGGACGAAAGAAACACCTGGAGGACTGTCGACTTTTCTATGGCTTCACTCCTGCGCTTTCTAGTAGTGCTTGTCGGCGAGGAAGTATGCCCGCATTCTCAAAAGCTCGGAATGTGTCTACCCAGGTATCATAGGTATCGTCGTATCTCGTCCATCCAAACTTCCGAGCTTTGGAGATCGACAAGCAAGCCGGCCAAGACTTGCCCATCGCCCAGTCCATGGTCTGCCACGTCCCCCAACCAAAGGCCTCCGGATTGCCACCGTACTTCTTCGTAATCTGCTCCCACACCGGCTGTTTGTCCTTGGCCCACTGACTCATCGCGTACTCGTTCTCGACGTGATCATGGGATTCTCCAAGCACCGCGAATTCCGGGTCCTCGACCTAGGGCAGATGTTAGCGTTAGCCTTGCGTTGCGGTCGGATCCGAACGGAGAGGGAGCGCAACCTTTACGCCAAAATACGCGCCGATTTTGGGGAAGAGTTCGTGGTAGCTGAAAATATCCCCATTGACATGGTTGAAGGCCTCGTTTGCCGTGTGTTCCTGCGTCGTCGCCCATAGGGTCATGTCGGCGAGGCCGGACGCGGCAGACTGGTTGTCTATGACGTTGTACGAGAACTTGTTCCCGGGGAACACGGGCATCTCCCCGAGCTCGCGGCAGGTCAGGAAATACAGCGCAAACGATAAGGCGTGGGCCATGCCGTTGCCTAGGGAGAACGGATCAGCCGGGATGGCGCCGCGGGCCAGTCGCCGGGGCGCAACTGGAAAGCGTGAAGCTGCAGACGGGTGACTACCTACCGGCCGGCGTGAAACCGATGATGCCGCTGGGGCGAATCACATTCCATTTCCACTGCCGCTTCTTGTGCAGGGAAAACAGAGCGTCTTCTTGTAAATAGTAGAAGTTGAGACCCTTGTCATCGTAACGGGGATGCTCTTCGCTCATGGGCACGGGAATCGGCCCCAGATGACACCCATAATGCTAGCGGAGAAGGCATATATCAGTATCAATCGGTCCAAAGTGGCCTGTGGACTTGACTCACCTTTGCGCCGGTCTGAAGACACACTCTTTCGAGAGACGAGCCCGCAACGGCGTCTATCGCGGTCAGGAAGTTTTCAAAGAGGGGCGCGTTGTATTCTTTGAGCGTAGCGAAATCGTTCGTATGGACATAAGACGTAAAGTAAGCGTGGGTGACGCCCTTGCAGACCGGCGTCAGTTTGCGAATCAGATCTTCTACGGGAGACAAGAAATCCAGTGCGATGAACTCGACACGGGGGTCTTCCCAGTAGTTGGCGAGGGGACTGCGCGACGTGACCACGATACGTGACCTGTAACCAAGTTGAGGAATCAGTCAGGGGAGGCCTGTGGGGAGTCTGGCCGCTATCGACTAACCATTCACTCCTCGGCTGACGGATCAGGAGCTCCACAATGGCATTGCCGCTAATGCCATTCACCCCAGTAACGAACGCAACTTTACCGCTGGAAGTAAGCATGGCTAGGGGGCAAGTGCCAACAGGATTACAATGGACAATATGTACGAGTCCGCAATAGAAACGAAGGCAGATAGGAGGTAGATAGATACTGGATTAAAACTGGCTGTCTGTATTTGCTGAACACGCAGCCATCGGGTTGTAGACACAACTCCTATGATTATATAGGAGCCATAGCGGGGGACCTGGACGAAATCATTTGCGGGGTAAGGGGAAGGGGTAAAGGGGTAAAGGGGTTCGGATATCCGTGTGGGATTCTCGCAGTTCGGAAGATGCTCGGCACTGCTGATCTACCGCTACTGCTACTGCTACTGCTATTTTGGATATCGCCCCGTGGGCTACAGAGGCTTTTCTTAGCCGGCGTAGGTGTTGCGCGCATGTCTCACTCCACCCCAACCTCGTTGCGTGGTAATTTGTTGCGGTCAGGCTCGCGGCGGAACTAAGCTTTCCCCACATCATATTACTGTACGGGTCGTGCGCTACAGCGGCGTATCCGGGGCGGGGGAGCGAGTGGAGCAGGCAGTGGTCACGATGACGGAGTGGCAAGGAGTTTTGAGGCATCGGAAGTTTGATGATCTGCCGAATAGTTTGACACTGATTCCCCGGTCCCCTTCGGTCCCCTTTCTTAAAAAAGAAAGAAGAAAAGAAAAAAAAAAAGGCCGTGAAAGGTCCATCATCGTGTCCGAAGAACGACTGTAAGGCGTATCACACAACTACTATAGTAAGACGATTTGGATCTTTGAGCAGCCTCGATGAGTGTATTAGCTTGCAGCCGTGCTGCGTTGATACAAAACGTGTCGCAGAAATATTATATTTGTTTCTTATACAGCGCCCGGCATCAAAATGGTAGACAGGACTACGACCGGTGATACCTCGTCGGGACAAAGGGACAAGACTGCTATCTCGTAGTTGGAAGGTGATATGACAACCCAACCTTCGGTCTTTGCTGTTCCCTTCCCCCAGACGAAGGAGATCCCCGTGCTGTGACGAACTCGCTATCCGAGTCCGGTAGCTGAGGTCCTAAGGGGTCTTAGTTATTATTATCTTTTTCCATATACGTAAAGCGAACAACAGATATTTATATGTACTACGTTATCACGATTGCAACTCCCTTAGTCACGCGATAAGATTTTCTTAATAACTAACCGGAGGACCGCCGTAGGGTCTTCGGGGCGACCGGCGCTGCGCCAAGCGATATGGCGGTCAGGCCGGACGAGGATAGCACCGCGGTCTCCAACCTCGCGACGAGCCCACCACTCGCTCGTCACATCGTCGTAGGCGCAGCGGTAGCCGATAGCGTAGGATGGTAAGTCGATTCCCAATTCTTCGGCCACAGTCGCCGCTGCAGCTTCCCATGGCTTGCCACCAATGCCCACAATGAGACCGAAGCGCCCATGCGCAACCACATCTAGTACCGAGAGGCGTCGTCCGTTATGTTCAACCCACGCGTGCGGCAGATAAGCGCCGGGGTGCGTTGTCGGCTCGTAGTTAAGTATTGGGTCACGTTGCAGTGGCGGGTACGGGGTTCCGTCGTCGACGACTGCTGCTGAAGGGCCATAGCGGTGGCCCAGCTGTAGGCCGAGCGCGTTCGAGCGGAGATTGTTCTTATTAATCTCCTCCCGCAGCGCCCCTCGACGCTCCTCCGCTCCGTCCGAATCGGAGAAGAGCTCCTGGAGCGAGGCGAAGCCCTGCTCTCGCGACTGGCCACGTTGAAACCCCAGAACATTCGGCATCCCTCTCATGTTGTACAGGGTCTTGATGGCGTGGTCCACCGCCTGCTTGCCAATGGGTTGTCGCTCGTCGTTGTACGAGTCGAGAAGCCGGTCGCCCCCTTTTCCCTTCACAACCAGCGCCAGCTTCCAGGCGAGGTTCCAAGCGTCCTGCGCCGACGTGTTTGACCCGAGCCCGGATGTGGGCGGATGGCGATGAGCGGCATCGCCAGCGAGGAAAACACGTCCCCGGCGGTACTCTGCTGCCACCATATGGTTGACCTGCCACCTACCTATATTCTTTACACGAATCGGGATGGGATCGTCTTCGATCCCCAAGAGACTACGGATCCACGAACCGATGGCCTCATCGGAGCTGTCCGGCTCCCTGTCGGGATCGTACTGCCTATTCACTGTCCATTGGGTAAAGGGTCGTGTGGAGATGAGCATCCCCGAGCCGGACCAATAGTCGTCTCCCGGCTGCGAAATTACATAAATACATGCAGGTCGGTGTGCAGTGTATCGAGTCAGATCCATCTCCACCCAGTAACTCAACATGGACATGAGCCCAGACTCGCCCCGGAATTCAAAGCCGATCTGCTTGGCCACTTCCGAGCGGGCGCCGTCGCAACCGACTGCATACCGCGCCCGGACCTGATACTCGGCCTGCGCTGTGCGGTCCCGAACCCGCGCCAGAACCCCTTCGGACGTTTCTTCGATGCCGATCAGCTCCTGGTCGAAGCGAATATCGGCTCCCTTCTCCCGAGCATGCGCTAGCAAGACCGGCTCGAGGACATTCTGCGGCGCGTTCTCCATCAGGCACGGACTTGCCTTGGCGAAGTCGGTAAGCTGCTCGTCCCCGGCACCGTAGCAGCTGTAACGGCCGATCTCCACCCCCGTAAGACTGGTGGCCAGGACACCGTACCCAAGCTCGGGTAGGGGAGTAGATACGGCCTTGACCTGGCTCTCGATGCCCATGGACCGGAATATCTCCATGGTCCGCTGGTTCGTGATATGCGCCCGCGGCGCCGGCGCGGTGCCCCCGTGCTTCGCTATCGTGTAGGTGTGCACGCCAAACTCGCTCAGCAATGCCGAGAGCACAGTCCCGGTCACCCCGGCTCCGACGACCAGCACGTCCGTCTCGACGACTCGCGTGTTCGTTTCCCCATCGGTAGCTGAACGACTGTCGCATCCACGTTAGCAAGGGCTTACTACGAACGAAGGAGCCAAGTCGCATGGTCATACCTGACAAGGGGCAGAGGCATATTGGCGCGGCTCGGATCCGAACTCGTACTAGTCTTTCCAAGGAAGAACAGCCGTATACGTCAAGGGTAGGGAAACTACGCGACAAGTTTGTAAAGAGGGTCCCGAGCAAGAGTAGGTAGGTAGATAAAAATTACATGAAAATACAACCCACAAAAACTCGAGAGCATGCCGAGGTCCCCGCGCTGCGAGATACCGCCAGGGGCCAAATTATTGATGATGGGCCCGGACTCCGGAGGCCCCACCCCCTGCCCCGTCGGAACGGCAGGCATACCCTCTGCCTACCAGATGGCCGATCGACGATTAGGACGTTCTGTTTTATTCACGACGCGTGGCCGCCTAGGCGCTGATGAAATTGCCCAAGGAACACTTTGCCATAATCGTTGACCGTTCGGAGTCCGCACCCAGGGAAGGCCAATGGCTCCTCGTTGTTCGGAAAGACACCCGAATAGCGGTCAAACTCGATTTTGACAGCAGGGGAGTGGATTTTGTAATAGAAGGCATCGCTGGTTCGAGATCCGCCGATCCAGCAGAGATATGTCTCCGTCCAATGGGCTGAAATCTCTTCCACGCTTGCGGCCAGGGCATGCTCCAGAAGTAGTCGAGGCACTTGAACGCCCTCGTAGCCGATCACGCGCTTGTCCTAAAACGTACCGCACAAGTGACGCTGGTCGGCGCGGTGATATCGCTAGCTTGGATGTTCTGTGCCGTTACGCACTATGCTTCGGAAGACTAGGGTGAGTTCGTCTGGGCTTCTACGCCTCCGATGGTACCTCATAAGTGGTGCGCAGCAGCTTCACCTCACATAGCGACCTGCGCTTCCGATTTTGCTCGGCTTCATCGTAATCCATCGGACGAATCCCTTTACAGACATCAGCATCCTCGCACCCCAAAAGTGTTGTCAGAATGCACGTACTCCTACGGCGCTGTATGAGACACCGAAGTAGCCTCTTCTGCAACCCAACAAGCAGAAGATTCGCTTCAACCGTTCCTTTTAACTATCAGGACCCCCTTGCATCTAAGGAACTTCTTCTCCCGGAGGAGCTTGAAATCCAAGAGACAGCCAGGGCGTATTGCCAAGAGCGACTGCTTCCCAGGGTTCTCGGTAGGTGCTTCTAACCCTGCCTCGTGGTACGTGTTGGCGAAGACGCTCAGACTAGCTAGATGCATACCGCGATGAGCACTACGATAAGAATATCCTGAAGGAGATGGGAGAATTGGGCCTCCTCGGCGCTACGATACCCACGCATGGATGCGCGGGAGTCAGCAGCGTTGCGTACGGGCTTATAGCGAAGGAAGTCGAGCGTGTCGACTCTGGCTATCGCTCGGGCATGTCCGTGCAGAGCTCGCTCGTCATGGGACCCATCTACGAGCACGGCACGGCGGAACAGAAGGACAAGTATCTGCCTCCCCTACGTGACGGCACTATGGTCGGTTGTTTCGGTCTCACGGAGCCAAACCACGGGTCAGATCCGGGGTCAATGGAAACGACGGCTCGGCCGCACCCGACGAAACAAGGATACTACTTGCTATCCGGTGCGAAAACGTGGATTACAAACTCTCCCGTCGCCGACCTGATGCTCGTGTGGGCGAAACTCCAAGAGACCGGGAAGATCCGGGGCTTTCTGATAGAGCGAAGCCGTTGTCCGCCCGGCACCCTCGAGACGCCGGCCATCAAGAACAAGAACGGCCTTCGAGCCTCCATCACGGGCATGATACAGCTGGACGACTGCCCCGTCCCCGAAGAGAACATGCTTCAAGTGGAAGGTTTGAAGGGGCCGTTTAGCTGCCTCAACTCCGCACGGTACGGCATCGCCTTCGGCACCACGGGGGCTCTGGAAGACTGCATCGAGCGTGCCAGAACCTACGCCTTGGACAGAAAGCAATTCCATAACCCGCTCGCCAAGTACCAATTAATCCAGAAGAAGCTCAGCGATGCGCTTACTGACGCAGCATACGGTACGCTCTCCGCCATTCAGGTAGGCCGCCTCAAGGACCGAGGCATGGTCGCGCCCGAAATGATTTCCATGATCAAGCGACAGAACTGCGACAGAAGCTTGGCCGGAGCACGTGCGTACGTAGATATCCCTCCTCCGGCTTGGGTACGGTCGATTCTTGCTGACTACTGACGCTGTCCAGGCTCCAAGAGGTTTTCGGAGGGTGAGTCCCTCGCATGTACGCAAGGCATCGGTAGATACTTACTTTAAACCGCTAGAAATGCCGTTTCTGACGAGTATCACATCGGTACGTATTATCCTTCGCTTACGTACGACAGGCTAGCTCATCTCGTACAGGTCGTCATGTTGCCAATCTCTTCGTCGTCCAGACGTATGAAGGGCAATCCGATATCCACGGTAGGTCCTAGCTCCACGGAGCATATTCTCGGGCTCACGCGCTGACGGCCAACTAGGGTTGATAATCGGAAAAGCGGTCACGGGGATTCCAGCGTTCGCTTGACGTACATCATGCCAATACGGCAGGCATGTTGCTACGGAGATTTGCCTGGTTTTTGGTTCTTCTTGTAGGCGCTAGTACATATAATTCTTTCCTCGTCAAGGATGTAGTATTTTGGTACGAAGTCTAGGATAGAATTTCTCATACTTGGTCTATCCGTCCTCGACTTCGCCTTCCGTGATCTAGGGTAGAAAATTCCACAGTAGGGGACGATTCCGACGTTCGGATCCAAGAGCCTCCCTATCTTGGATCCGGACGTCGGCGGGGAGCTCATGATTCCTATATTTGATTCCGAGAACTTTACGGGCGTGTTGATGAGTTTAATTTCTCCGCAAGTCTTGTGCTCAATCTCCCGTACCATTCCTCTCGATAATACCGTTATCCATTTGGTCAATGGTGGGAACCCGAACAAGTTTGGTTGAGGCTTACCATGTTCGTGTTCCATGGTCGTCTTGACATCTTTGATTGCAACGTCGGCCATCCCACTACCCTCTAGTGTTTCGAGCCATTATTTCGTGGGCTTGGTAATTGTGATTGATTCTATCATGCTCTCCAGTTAGTTGTGGTTTGCCACTCGATCGGTTGTATAACTCTCTAGTCTCGAATGAAAGATATAAAGGCTGACAAACCTGTTGTCGCGCCATAGCTTTTTATCGTCAATTTCTTACTTACTGACTAAACTGCATACTTGGGCTGTAGCGGTGGCCACAGCTCCGTCTACCGATCTAGCCCATCCCATGTCTTAGTCTCATTTTCGCAAGCCATTACAACGCGGCCACGTCGAATCTGGCCTCGAGTGAAACAGCCCCTGTTCCTAATCTTATGTCGATGAACCTATAAAAGTATCTTTCCTTACTGTTGGCATAATCTAGTTCAAGGAGTTCATAAATCTTCCAGATGCCGAAGATCATGACCTCGAGGCAAGGCGGGCCACAGGGGCCGGAGGAAGAGTACCAGGTGGGCGGCACGCCTTGGCCAGGAAATAATTCCCTCCATTTGCTTTGTTTGCGATTGTGGGAACCCTTGGTTTTATCCTTCCCTACACGCCTATATCATTGCCACCGACCCATCGGTTACCCTTAGGCCTAGATAAGAGTCACAGGTTTCGCCATGGTCTGGATAGAGGTTACAGGCTTGCTGGTACAAGGAAAGAAATAGCCTGAGAGTTAGGCTATCTGGTTTGTATGTCCCTTTGTTTTGACTTTCTGTATATACGCGGAGCTTGGTAGCCCCTTAGTTTCATAGATCTTCGTGTAACAACATAGTTGTGTTTCGTGTCGCATAGTTGGCATCGTGACAAGTATCTTGCTATTAAGCATTCCTATGATAGGCTAACCTAAGAAATGAAACTTTCGGTCGTGTATCGTGTTATCATTTGTACACTCGTATACTTTTGAATGCCTAAAGAGTTTATCCTCCTGTTCACTGCCACAAGATACATTCAGATAGTCATCGTGAACCTTTAATCTTGATCATCCCTTCTTATCATAGTGGCAAACTCTACCATCCGCCAAACGAGCACGAATGTAAAGAACGGGTTCGTCTGTAACGTCGTGGCGGTGATAGTCTTTTATCTGAGTTCAAGTGCGTTTTGAATCTGTGACCTCAACGTCCCAAAAGCTGCCGTGGGATGGGTGGATAACCTAGACGCCGAATAGTATAAAAGCCTGGCTTGCTGCGCATTATCGAAAGACTCATCCTTCTTTCCCCCAGCTATTTGCCCCTTTACCTCTTTGCGACATGACAAACATGTCGACCACATCGGAACCCCAGATGGATGGCCATGGCTCTCGAGGCCCACCCCCTACCTACGGCGAAGCAGCTGATAACAATACCCACCAGAGCGCCGCTTCTATTCTAATTCGATCCACGCCTGGTCCTGCTGGAAACGGAAAGTTGTTTTTGGACGTGCCTGGGGAACCTTCCATTACCTTCACTTTTCTACCCGAGTCTACTATGGATATCCGGAGCCAGCCGTGGTGTGGAAAAATGGACGTCAAATGCAGCGACGTGCCCCTTCTGATGCGAGACGGTTTCCACTGGACGGCGGCGAACGTGATCCGAGAAGAAGGGTTTATCGATCACTTTATGGGAAAGCCCACACGCAGATTTCCCTTTACAAGGGTTTGGGTTCTGCGAGATCAACATCAACCACCGCGATGGACTGCCTCCTTACAGGTCTGTGCCCTAGACGATGAGGTCCTATCTGGAATTCAACTGGACAACTGGTCCGTAGACATGGTTCGGCGCGTGGAGGCCTGGGGTCTTTCGAGGAAATTAATCTACCAATTTGATATCACCAAGCCTCGACATTATTTCTACAGCATTTACGACGATATGCCATTGAAAGGATGGTGGCCCTGGCCGAGAAGAGACCCGAAACGAGACCCGAAACGAGCGTAACGGAACCTAGAGCGACGGTTTTGCTACCTGGTCACTCAGCGATATCTTTGCGAAGAAACCTTGGAAAAATAGAATTCTGCTTAATAGTAATAGAGGTTTCAGTTATCTTTCTTTGCCTAACTGATCATGGTGATTGAAACATGGCCATGAGGCATTCAGACCCTACCAGATTTGTATGGAGTTGCATATAACGCTATTAGTACTGGAAGATAATATGCATCTATAAATAGAGCGGATAGTTGCATTTCCACCTCCTATTCCCCCTGCATGTCTTACAATCCAAAGGCGTAAATCCAACACATAACACATTCTAGCATTTATAATTACGCCAAGTCTCCAGTCAGTTATCAATACCTCGTATCGACGTGAATTCCAACCCCACAGAACTAGCTATGAGCCTGTTCTTACAACTCATAGACCGAGGCCGCGAATTTGTTGATTCAGCCTTCTTACAGCGATGTCGGTCTCAAGTCGACCCTCGCGATACGGCAAGTGTCTGCCATATGCTGGGAGAGCTAATCATGCGGCTTGGGGACAACGTCTTCGTAGTTATCATTATCGACGGCTTGAGATATTTTACCCAGACATCAGATACTTACCAACAACTCAAGGGAATTATATCTCATCTGGTGGCAATCTATACGAGTAGACCAGCGACGACCTTGAAGTTTCTATTCTCCAGCCCAACCCGTATGGAGTTCCTTGAAGACTTGTTCAAAGATGAAGAGATCCTTAATCTACCCCGAAGCACTCCGGATAATAATTCACATGGTGTCATGAAGTGGAAGCGGCCTATCGAAACATCTGGCGGCATGGGCAAGGAGATTCGACACGAGGAATGAAGCATATTATGAGATATCTGAGGGAGTGATTATGACATACAGAAGAATTCATATTTTCGAAATCCCACATCCGTACGTAACATAATGTTAGCCCACCATAACAGGTACCTAATTCTGAGCCTTCTCTCCACGCGGCGATACACCCTTCTTCGAAGGCGACGGTACCTTCGACACCTTCATGCTGAATGCCATAATCCATAGAATGAGCAGCTGGATAATTGCTGGAACGGCCGTCTTTTTAAGGAGATTCTGAAACTTTTCGAGATCCTCGTTAGGCTGCACCAAGGCTACTTTGCGAACCAATTCGTCTTGTGACGGATTCAAGGCGGTGGCTGGGGTAGTTGTTGAGCTCCCAGCACTGTTTCGAGTTGAAAATCTGCTGTCGTTGTGCGTGCCGTGACCTTTGAGACGCGAGAGTGTTTCGGCCATCTGGACGGATCTATTATGCGTCATTGCGCCTCGTCCGGAAAAAAACAACGCCACAGCCTTTTCCCCAATTTCTTGAATCTCTTCTATGGCCGCGGGACTTGGTACGTCTATAGTTTGGGACAGTAGAGGCCGGCCTTGCAAACCGCCGTCTTGTTCAGTTGCTGGTCCCTCTTCGAAGCGTGTCTCACGATTTGGCGAGTGCTCCGGTACTTGAGGCATAAGTTTCATATTCTTATCATTCATGGCTTGCGGGATACTCCTGGCTAGTTCATCAAGAGGCGATCTGTAAGGGTTATTCCTACCCCGAAAGTTCACTAGAGTTCTTGCGAACTGTGGCTCGGCGGGAAATTTAAGCTTGTTCCATCTCTGCTTGGTTTTGTTCCAAAGATGCGAGGCCATTCCGTCTAAATGGCCATCGATTTCGACTTGTATGAAGAATGGCTGCCCGTCGTGCTCAAAGGCAAATCCTGTATGAAAGGTATTGTCGTGTCTCGGCTGGCGGTCAAGCTCGCTTTCAATAAGATGCCACTGCAGAATAGTGGACTTGCCTGATTTATTCGGCATGGCCAGACTGGAAAACGTCCACTGGCTCCGGTGGACGGAGTGCTTCTCAGAATCCCGACCAACGCCTCCAGCTCCAATGATGCCACCAACATCGACCCAAGGGCTAACGTAATTCCTCGTGACTTTGGAAACCTCCTCCAGCGGGCCACGTAGGATCTGTGGGCCATGTTGTGTGATATGAACCGGAACTCTAGCCTTGGGTATCCTAGCCTTAGGCACCCTAGCCTCCGAAATCGAGTCATAAGGATCCGAAGACTCGGCGTTGAAGCCACGGAGACTTATATCCTCTTCGTTCAATGTCAGCACTACAGTCGCGTCTCGTAGGCGACAGCCCGCCGGCTCAGTAAAGATCAAGTCCAAATAAAGGACGCCGCCTGGGTTTTTGTCCGAGGTCAGAATACCCCATCGTGACTCCCTGAATAGAAATCTACAAGCGACCTCCACGTCTCCGATATTACCTCTACCAAGGTAATGGTTCGAGCCAAGTAGAGGTTCAAACCTCCCGAAATCACATTTCCCGTATCTTCGGCCTGGTCGCCAACTTTCTTGCGAAGACGATGCAATGCTGCTATACACTGGATGGGCTACATTTCCAGGCATTTTTGCGATTGGCTAGCCAGAGCTTACGGAAGGATCGTGAAGTTGGGTAGAAATTTCTTGCCGCTGAAAAAAGTAAGGAGGGAGAGAATTGGTTTGGGGGGAGGGGAGCTGGAAAGAAGTGAAAATCCTCCTATCGACCAATAACTGATGATATGTGGCGTTTCGCCTCTTACGTTATGTAGGTAGGCTACCAACTTGGGGGGCAGTAAATACCACCTCAGCCGCTCATATTTGTGCACATCGGCAGAATCTGATCACATCAGATCGGCCCCCTCCTACCAGGTGCTTCTTTTGCCAGACATTCTTAACTAACTTAGTCTAAAAGAGCACCCATTACCAATTTACGAGGTACTCCAGTGGACTACATAAATTCTTTACTACCTACCTAGGTACCTACTAACAACAATAGGCACCATGGGAAGATCCCAAGAATCCGATGTGGTAGAGCAGTTGGCTGAGGCTCAAAGGAAGGCTGAGGGGATGCAAGTCGCACGCCCACGACGCAAGAGCGCCAAACCATCTAACAGATCCCGTCCCAATCCCAATCCGCTCACTGTGCGAGACGTCCTGCAGGAACGCAAAGTCGACGGTATCTGGGATCCAAATAACACTAGGGACCTCACAGTTCATCTCAAACTACCCGTGCAAGAAGATCTTGAAGAAGATCTAGAAGAATTTTGCCGCCTGCAGAGGCTGGGCGACTTTACGTCGGCAAGGAAATTCTTTGACAGCAATCTTCAGGACCACTTGAACAAGCCCTATATCCTTATAGGGTACGCGGAAATGTTACTGGAACAAGGCGACTACAATACTTTCGCCAAAATCAACGGCAGTGCCATATCCTCCACGGGTAGCGATATCAGAGACAAGCCAGATGGAGTCTTGTTGCTATGGTATTGGGAACTAATGCGAGAGTTCGTTTCTTGTCATAAACCCGATGTCTTCTTGAACAGTCCTGTGGCTCCTTGGGATTTCATTCTCGAAGGGCTTGGTAGTCTTTGCATGTCAATAACTCAGTCCATGACCCAAAATTCGGACGAGGAAGGAAACATAAGTTCGACTGAGGTAAGTACCTTGATATATTCTTAGTCCTCTAGTAAATTTAACGTTAATACTGAGTGGCTAGATCAAAATCCTAGCCCTGGCTCATCGTCTAGGAGCTCTCACGGACATAACGCTTCAGCGGCGCCTGAACAGTTGGTTTCCTCCTCGGTTTTACAGATCCTTGTACAGCAAACTCCTCAGAGAAGGACGAATCTGGGATCTACGTGATATTGTCCTGGCGAGGATTTTGGACCCAGATGTCGACACTACTTCTGATTGGAGTGACGCTCCGTCCTGCCAGGAGCGAGTCGACGGCCTCATAGCAGACTGGTCAGGGGTAACCCAAGAAAATGATGCGTCGACTATTCTAGCGATTATCGATATTCTCACGTCTTTCATCCTAGATGAATTAATGAGCGCTGAGGGAAATAATAATCTCATGGATGACATCCTAGACCAGTCTGCGCCACTCGTATACACCATCATAGAAAAATACCCTAACAGCATGAGAAGTCGGCCTTTCATGAGATGGATGTTGGCAAAGTCCAGATTAGCCCATATCAAAAGCTCAAACTACACCGATTCCCTACTACATACCCTTCAATCGTCCCCGGGAGTAACTATCCATCCGAAACGAACGCAATTACCTCGATATATACCCTTGCATGCCGAGAATCCGGGGTGGATCACGGATCAGTCAGCTCCAGACATCAACGATACTGCGAGAATAGTAGTGAAAACTTCAAGAACTCTCGGTGATTATCAGACCGAGTGTATGGCCTTGCGGGAACTCATCCACCTCTCTGCGCATCCAGCAGGGGCATTTGAAGAGCTTGGTAAGCTACAAAATCTGACCCAAGGAGATGTATACAACTATTCAAAAACGCTGGTCTCGAAGTATTTGGTCTGCAACACTGAAGAGTTTCGAAATGATCTCAAGAAAGAGATGTCGCGGTTATTCTCCATTCCAAACTTTTACAGCTGTCTAAGCCCAGCAGATTCTTGGGCTATGAGAATGATGCAACACACATTGGAAGGCAATGGGTCTGTGGCTAAAGAGGCCCTGGAAGCAGCCGATAAGGCATACCAAGCTACTTCACCAGGGTTCCAGAGAAAAATCGATGAAAAAATGCCAGCCTTCAAATGGCGTGTTCACCAAACTAGTGGTGGCTCGCGAAATCCAAGTTTGACTCCATCGGAACGACAGGATAGACAAGACCGACTTATCTGCGAGCAGAAAATTCTCGATGCGAAGAAAAAGCGTCTAGAAGCCGAACAGGACGATGATCAGGCGTCGCTCGACAATGACTCTGAAGATTTCCAAGTCACGGTACATCCACGCATGCTTGACGGCAAGATAATGACGGTTTCGTTTAAAGATGCCGGGACTTCTTCAGCCAGGCAGGAAGTGAGCTATCAGCTCGACACCACACAAGATGGCTGGGAACTGCCTGGACGGGAGGCTTTTAACAGGTACAGGGTCGAACCACGAAAGCATGGATATAACATGAGAGCAGAAAGAGTTCACGTCCCGGAGACACCGAGTGGTAAAAAGTCGGCAAATTTATCTATGCCATCTGGCCCCACGCTTGCGCGGCCGGAAGAGACCTTGGAAGAGAAGCATCTTGCGACCAAGAGAATTCTTGGCCTTCTCGAGGCCGAGCTTACAGACGCCACAGAATACGCACGAGGAAAAGATGACGATACAGCGAACATCCGAGAATACTTGCAAGACTTGCAAAATGCTATATACGAGCAGAAGAAGGAAATTCAAGAAATAGAGAAGTGGAAGAGACAAGAGATGGAGACGAAGAAGGGAAAGGGAAAGGAGCAGATGAACCAACATGATGTACTGCATAGCGAGGCTGGTGAGAGGAGCGGCGGGGGCAGCAATCACGGAGCAGATACGCCTGCTGAGGAAAGTCAACGTGAGATGTCTGATACTGAGAGCGATGATGGAAAAGAGAAGGGAGATTTTGTAGACAATCGTCTCGTCTTATTTGAGAAGCAGAAACGACTGTGAACAAGAAGTAATTAGGAAAGGAAGAAGCGGGACGACTGCTGGTAAGTGACATCCTGAATATCATACGAATTACCACTTGAGCTAAATTGCAACTTAGGGTCGCCACCAGCAAAGATCGAGAGTGTGGAAGACACGGGAGAGTGAAATTTCGAGACAGCACCTACTTTTTGGTGGTGGTCAGTGATATTGGTAGGGTTATATTGCAAACCACGTTTCTTAGGATGGCCAGATCTTTTATATCAGTTTCGGGATCGCTTTAAGTTGAGCTTTCGTATCTAGCAACAATCTTTCTATTCTCTTCTCTCGTTAGAACACATCACTGGAGGTCGTGATTCAGGAACGGTCAACAAGCCACGCAAGCCTTTAGCTCAGCCACGCGGGGAGGAATGGGTATACATCTGGTACCTGGGTACCTCACAGTCCAGACAGTGGCAAGCTAGCGTCCTTGCAGCCTAGCGCCAGGAATTTGTGCGCCTATCCTAGCGGTCTAGACCCTGTAAGTCGTCCAGATTTAGAAGGCATGAAGTAATGCCCCACACTGTACTCGGTATCAGAGTACCGTGGTACCTGAGAACTCGCGTGATCATAAGCCATTCATCATCTAATCCTCTACACCAATACCAACGCCGACGCCGACGCCAACGCCATCGCCTTCCTACCACCTTACGATGCATTCCTAATCTTCATTCCAGAACTTCTATATAACTTTCGCTTCGACTACCACCACTTTTCCCTCCCTACAGACTAGCCTTCCGCATTCAAATCCGCCGATATGTGCACCGCAGATCTGTTCCTCGGCCTTCTGGCCATCCTATTCCCTCCTTTACCCGGTACGTCATCCCCAAAGACTCTTACTTCCCCGCTTGCCGCTATTCGTCTGCCTAATGGGCGAAACATCCAACCGGTCTCTCCGCCAACCCATCGAAACGACGCAGGCGGCATGATAGTCAATGGAAACTACAAAAGGTCAAAAGCTAACAATGGCACTCGATGAATTACAGTATGGGTAAAACGCGGCCTCTGCTCCGCCGACTCCATCATCAACATCCTCCTCTGCATGCTAGGCTTCGTAAGTCCCTTCTTCCCGCTCCATTCGCCATCAACGCGCACAATCCCCAACCGATCCAACATTCTAACCAACCCTCCCCCTCCAGATCCCGGGCCTTCTGCACTCCTGGTACATAATCTCCAAGTTCCCGGAGACGTACGAGTACGAGGCGGTCCCGCAGGACGGCGAGCGCGGCGACGGCCGCGTGACGTACGTGTTCGTCCAGCAGCCGGAGCGCGAGCCCCGCCCGCAACCCAAGCTCGCCGGCGGTTCCCCCTCGCACCCGAACTACGGCACCAACGACGACAACAACGCGTCGTCCTCTTCTGCGGGACCCGCTCACCACAACGACGACGAGGGTAGGGCCCCGCCGACGTACGCCGAGGCCGTCGAGGGCGACCACAAGATCCAGACCCACGACTAGGCGCCGCGCGCGTCTCCGCCGTCGTCCTTGTCCTTGTCCTTGTCCTCGTACCCCCTCGCCCCCCGCCGGGAGCGCCTGCGCCCGCCGACCGTCTTCTCCCCGCGCGAGTTTGTGATGCAGCCGATCCTGCTCGAGCTGGAGTATCCGTGGGAAGTCTAGGCGTGAAGATCGTACTGCCATGTGCGAGGGGGGAAGGGTGCTGCTTCTGCCAAAATCCCGACGAAGCTGGTTTGGATATTGGGGGCCGTCGAGCTGTACAGTACACCTCTCTTTACGGTTGAATTTGGGGGGTTTCGGGAGAGCCTCGTGAAATTAGATACTCTTGAATGGCATGCAAAATCATCACTCATTCTAAAAGGGAGGCCAGAATCAGACCCGGTAGTCCCACTCGGTTTGGGCAAACAATCAATGGTTTCGCGTGGCAATGCTTTTTTTAATATGGTAATGATCACGTAGCAACCCCCCCCTTTTTTTATGTCCACACGTCCGTAGTATCGTCATTCTCCTCGTCGCTCCTCTCCTGGACGCCGCTCCGCTTCCTCCGGCCGTGGTACACGCAGACGCCGGTGCCGCCCGACTTGTGCCGCGTGTTTGCCGGGCACATGGGGCTGCTGGGCAGGTGCTCGGGCATGTCGAACTCGAAGGATGCCGGCGCCATGGCCTCGTACCGCGGCAGCGCCACCGGCACCTCCCACCACTCCTTGCCCGAGTCCCGCTTCCTCCTCCTCCTCCTGTCCCTCTCCCGCCCGTCCGCGTCCGCGTCCGCGTCTCTTCCGCCGTCGACGACCGTCGGTGGAGGCGAGTGGCGTCGCCGACACGATTGGCAGTCCCTGCTGCTGCTGCTGCCGCCGCTTTTGTTGTTGTAGGGGCTGGTACGGTTGTCGTCGCCGCCTTTGCCGTCGCGCGGCGGCGGCGTCGCGATGTCGAAGAAGAAGGACCGCGGTTGGCCCCGGTGCTCCCCGCTCTCGCGGAGCGGCGGCGTTTGGATGCGACTTGCTTCCTGCCGTCCGTGGCTCGTGGTTAGTTACACAAGAGCGAGGGGTGAGAGCAGACTAGGAGACGGAGGGACTGTTACTTACACCGCCGGGAAATTCGCAGCAGCGCGGTTTCAGCAGTTCTACGTCGACTGGTTAGCTAGGTAGACTGTTTTCTCTAGTCCTTCGCTGCTTGGAAAGAGGGGTGGAATACGCACCTATATCGGAGGCCGGGCTGCCAGCCGGTGTCCGGCCCCTGAGCACGTCGCGCAGGGAGCTGGAGGCGCTGGCCTCGGAGCCGGCCGACTCCTGGCGGTGCCAGGGGCTCTTGCCGAAGAGCTTGAGCGAGCGCGCCCAGGGCCTCTTGGCCCCCCCGCCCCCTTCCTCGCGCGTCAGCAGCGACGCCACGCGGCTCATGATAGGCATAGGCGTCGAGCTCTGGCTGTGGTGGGTTACGAGCCGCGCATGCGCGCCCTCGATGATGTGCGCCGTGTAGTCGTGCACGTCGTTGTCGCTGTGCGTATTTTTCATCTTCTGCGCGGTGTGTTCTTATATCAGCATTGTACGAACCCTACGCATGAAGGGGCAGAGGGCAAACTTTGCTCCGCCTGGCAGAGAGGTGCTGTTAGGATCTGGTGACGCACCGGTTTATGTTCTGGGAGGAGTCTCGCCATGAACGACTTCTTTGGCTTGTCGTCTGTGGTCGCCCGGGATCGATGCAGGAATGGCGAGAGAGAAGTTCCGGATCGGCTGATTGGTATTTTTACAGTGCTCAGAATGTGGGTCTGGATAGGGGTCGGTGTAGTATCCGAGTATCCTTTCTCGATAATAGTCAAAGGGGAGCTCTGCAGCGGTCTTGTCTGCTTGGACAGAGAGGTAGCGCTCTCGCTGCTGTTCGTATGGCTATTCGTGTGGTGAGTTAGAGGCGAGCGTTGCAAGGACTGGACGTGCGCTTCTTCGGTCAGATACGGGCTGGGCAGCTCTGCTTGCGGTGTTCGAAGCAATGGAAAAGAATACCCGCCGCTCTCGCTACTCGTGCCGTGACGGTTACACGGTGACCTTTGTTGCAAATGGTTGGGACCTTCTTCCGCAATAAAGGAGGTAGGTAGAGACGGAACACCGGGGGTTCTCTGCATTTGATCCCAAAACTGTTCGGGATCGTCCTCTGCTGCTCTTCCGGAACTACTCTTTCCAGAACGCTTGCGCCACTTAAAGAGCTTTATGGCTTTCCCGGGAGCCTCGATGACCTCGCGCTCGGCCCAGTACCCGGCCGGGAACCAGACCCATTCGTGGCCTTCTTTGGCGGGCCGTGGCGGGTCGACGTAGGAACTGTTGCTATTTGGAGTGGCGGGGGCACTTTTGAAAGATTCTTTCATGTTCTGGCGCGAAGCGCGGTTCGTCGTCGCCACTGATGCTACGGAAGACGATGGCAGTCTGCTCGTCGGACCGTCCACAGCGGAGATGCTGTAGCGTCTCTATCGACAAGTAGGGCTCCTCCGACTGGGGCATTCCGTCGAGGGGCTGACATCGTCGGGGCTGTCTCCCATGGCGAATATTCGAGAGGCTTATAGGAAAGATAAGAATGGTTCCGAAGTTCTGTCGTGATGAAAGGTAGGGTGTATGCGAGGGTAACAAAAGGCCCATTGTCAATATAGGATAGTCGGAAGCACGTTGTGTAAAGTATATTCCATAGGATGTCTTGCGGTCTAGCTATAAAGGTAACTCGATGTTAATAGGCTGATAGGATCGAGGTTTTCTTACCCTAGCGATTCTAAGGGTTAGGCGTTAGCACGAAACATCGAAAGTCCATGGTGCTTCAAGCAATGCACTGTAGCAATGCAATGTGACGTGAATAGAACAAGCACCTACCTTGGTGCCTGCTTCCGCAGTCTTCTATGCACTTTCCACCACAAAATAGTTACAAGTCTATTACAGAGTCTGGAGTAGGTTTCTTTATTTCAGATGAGATGACTGAGTGTCACCCATGTTAAGCCCTATATTCTTGTATTCTACAAAGACGAGACATGGGAGTTGTTGTTAGATATTCTTTCCACTTCCCCGTACTATATACATTGTCTTACATACCTAACTGGCTTATGCCAATTAACCGTTGATACGAGCGTGGCCTGCGAAGCTTCGGCCGGATCTGACTTTTCTATCGTTCGGCTCTAGAGTGATCGGTCTCAGCTCCCCTGGATCGCCGAATAGAGGCTCTTCGTGTCCTTCCTCGTTCCATTCGCCAGGCAATTCGTGTTTAGGACCATTGCCCACAGTCTCGTCGCCGAGTAATCGTTTCAGCTCGCGCTGCTTCTTCAAGGCTCTCTTCCGAGTAAGTTCTATATGCGCTCTCCGCTTATATCTGTTCATGCCGATTCTGCTTAGACAGGCGTCGATTCGGGCTTCGACTAATCCTTTAACGTGGAAAGCAAGATTCTGGCTACGGAACACGCCAGAATAACGGTAGGTAAGCCAGAGATAGAGCGTTATCGTCTTATGAAGGGTTTCTAGTCGTCGCAGAAGCTCTGCTGGATTCCGGAGGAATTTCTCCTCTTCGGTGTCGAGAAGCTCGAGGTCGACCTCGGGGATATCGACCAGATCACCACCGTCCATAGTGGAAACGCATCTCGCGAAGGCTTGTACCACCAAGGCTCCCGAGGCCTCCCGCAGGAAGACCGGTGCGTTCAGGAAGACGCAGCGATCGTAAACCGACATAGGAAAAGGCTGAATCAAGTCGGCAATCGACAGCATCTCTCCTAGGTAGCAAAGGTGAAATCGGGAAGAGGTCCGTGAAATTTCTCGCAGGCGGGCTATAATGTAACTGAAAGGAGTGTTGGGGGGAAAGTAGGACGAGAATCTCTCGACCACGGAGGGCGGCGGTTGTATGCCGGCAGTTTGAATAGGCTCTGGCTCACGAGTAAATGCTTCCCTAACAACTGGGAGGTCTTCGGATACCATGGTCGTTACGTATCCAGACTGGTTAGTTTTCGGGGCGGGAATTGCTCCTTGCTCGTTGGCGTCCGACTCTGGCCCAGACATGGCCGCCTGACGTGCTGTCTTGTAGCGTCCAGCCCTGCCTCCTATCTGTTTCAACTCCGAGGTGGTCATGACTCTATACCCACCCCTAGTACGTTTGTGTGTCTGCTCAAAGACAACCCGTTTTATTTCTAGATTGAGACCCATGCCGATGGCGTCACTGGCCGCGAGAAAATCGTAGTCGTTATCGGGATCGTTGAAGAGCGCGGCTTGCTGTGCGCGAGTTTCCGGCGGCAACGATCCGTAAACGATGGCACACTGGCGTCCTGTCGTGTCCTCTATCTGCCTCTTGATGGCGTGGATGCCAACCCGAGAAAATGAAATGACTGCATCACCCTTTTCAAGGTTTTCCCAGTTGCCATGCAAACTCTCGCTCATGCATTCGAGGGGACTCAGTCGGTTGTACCGGGTGATAACGCACTTATCGCCAATAGTAGCACAGAGAGACTGGATAAGTTCCACGGCACGCTCCTCTCCGCAGAGATGGACCTCCTTGGCTTGTACGCCGAGCAATGCTTGCGTCCACGCCCATCCTCTTTCGCTGTCTCCAATCATTTGAATCTCGTCGATGACCGCAACATCCACCTGTAGGTTGAGAGGGGTCATCTCGACAGTACAGCTTCGAAAATAGTTGTCCTCGTTCTCGGGAATGCGCTGCTCCTCGCCGGTGATCAGGGCACATTTCTTGCCCTTGGCTAAGAATCGCATGTAGACTTCGTGTGCCAATAGTCGGAGCGGCCCCGAGTATATCCCAGATCTGGCGTTTTCAAGCGCTTTCAGAGCATTATAAGTCTTGCCCGAGTTCGTCGGACCCACGTGCAGATGAATGGTTCGCTGTAGAGCCCTGGTTGCGGGAAACCATTCGTGCGGAAACCGGAAATCTGCAATGTTCTGATGGGTGGCGACAATGTTCTTGGGAAATCTCGACCGCATAAGAAAATTCTGAAAGGCAAACACAATTTCTTCGCCCAAACCCGGGACGCCGCTCTCGACGAAGCCATTTCGCAGAGTCCAGAAGAGCGGGTTTTCGCTCTTTGAAACGGCATGCTTCTCGCTGGCGAGGTCGCATGCTCGCTCTATCGAGTTCCTGAACAGCTTGGCCTCGCGGTCTAGGTCAAGTTTCGAGTTGACGCCGAACGCCTTGTACTCGCCGTGCTTTGCTACCCAGCTCCGTGATGTGCTCATCAATAAGTCATATCTGCCGAGCACAAGATTTCGGAAAATAGCATAGGTCTTGGTCGCATTTTGCTGCACTTGCTTACTTTGCCTAGAGTCCGAGGCATCTCCGTTACTTTGACCAGAGGGGATATTTTGTAAACCTGCCCGTGCAAATGTACTTGGGTGCATATAGGGGACTCTTCTTGCACCTGGTGGTACAAATACATTTGGGCGCCGATGCTATCATAAAATGTCAGCTGTTACGAATATGATATATGATACCATTAGCAGGCGTTCTTACTTTAACTTCGCGGCTGGCTGCGCTGAATGTTGAAAAGGCATGGCGAGGTGCCAGAACTGCATAGCTTGAACTAGCCACTCCAGTCCTCAGAAAGACTCGCATTGCACATGTAAGAGATGAGGAGTTTAGGAATCATATTAGAACCCAATTCCTCTTGTTGAATTTGTTTGGTCCTTCAAGAAGCCAAAGCTTTTAGGAGGCGAATCGTGGAGAGAGCTTCTGTTAGGAACTTCAATGCATAAATTTTCTTATCGACACTTATCGATATGGTCTACCTCGTATACATAATACATGTGAGATACGTGCATATTACACTATTGGTAGAGCATTGGTACCCACCTGCAGTTAATGCACCTCATTAGTCTTAGGTAATCCAACTTGCTCATTGGTCCCAGCATTACTTAATGCACCCCGTCATCATGTATGCAACCTACCTAGGTAGAGGCATGCTGACTGGACCAGATCTGCCAACTCTACATATTGCCTCCATCATCATTAAGTCACTTCTCTCCGCGCCTACTTATACCTAAGATCCGTTACCAGCCATAACGTGATAATACCGAAGTCTGCAAACAAATAGTTACACTCCAAACCACGAGCCTTCGGCTTATCATCCACCATGGCGTCCTCATCGACACCTCAAACTCCCCTCCTCTAGTGCGTTGATGATCCCGTCTTGATCCCGTTTGCTCCATCGAACCAATAGGTTTCCGTCTTCGCTAACCAACCGGCAGCTCGTGCATCGCGCACAACACCACCATACTATCCGAGTGCACGACCTCGGCCTCCTCGCAGACCTCGTCGCTCGCCTCTCTTATCCTACCCAAGATCAGCCACGACTCGCCGCAGAAGCTCACGTACACGCACGGGTCGCACCACATCCACTACATATCGGAAGCGCCGTCGGCGCACGGGTCCAACCCGTCGGCGGGCGGGCTGACCTTCCTCGTGATCGCGGAGTCGTCGCTGGGGCGGCGGGTGCCGTTCGGGTACCTGTTCGAGATCCGGAAGCGCTTCCTCGACGAGTTCAGCGCCTCGGACTTCGGCGACATGCCCAACTACGGCGCCGGCAGCTTCAACGCGGAGCTCAAGGGGTTGATGGTCGAGTTCGGGACCACGAGCGGCGGCCGTGACGACGCCATCTCCAACGTCCAGCGCGAGATGGACGACGTTCGCGGCATCATGACCCGCAACATCGAGGGCCTGCTCGAGCGCGGCGAGCGCATCGACCTCCTCGTCGACAAGACCGACCGCCTCGGCGGCAGCGCCCGCGAGTTCCGCGTCCGGAGCCGCGGCCTCAAGAGGCAGATGTGGTGGAAGAACGTCAAGCTGATGGCCCTGCTCATAATAGTGCTCGTCTTGATCATCGTGGCGATCGTCATCGCGGTAAAAAATGTCACGGGATAAGTTCCTTCGGAAGGGAACGAAAAACAACATCCTCACAGACCTAGTACGTCTAAAAAAGGGCGGCATATATCATTAATCACACGGAAGTCGAAGAAATGGCGCTTTCCACTTGTATTTCTAAAGTGTTTCTATTGGGCTTGGGTATGTTTGGGGGGAAGATACAAGATTGAGTCGATATTAAGGACTCGAGTGACCCAGAGAGAAGACCAGCAATCCGCTCCATGTCCTATGTTGGCGTCGATATCCGAGTCTGGTGGAGTTGATCCATGACAAGCGTCTTCTCATGTTTCGTGTACATGCGTTTTGTACCTTTAACTTGAAATAAGTTGTCCCATGGTGGTTTTTTTGATATGATATATCAAGTTGTCTTTCGTTTCATCGCCTCGTGTGACTCCGGAGCAAGTCCGTGAAATACGGACTTGGCATCGCTATTCCGACTCTGGATCACGCTGATCCTTGCCAATCGACAGAAAATCATAATCGCAGTAGCCCTCTGCCTGCCCGTCTAACAAACGCTGGTCGAGTTCTCCTAACGTTCATAACATGGACGGAACAGGCCCGGCAGCTTTCCTCTGTGGGTCTTGATAGACGTATCCGTGTGCGACGGGACTAGTTACACCGGCGGCGCCAGGCATGATAGGCGACCTCCGTAGCCTCTCTGTGAAGAATACCGGATGTAGATTCGACGCATCCCGTTTTTTCCCTGGCGACATTTTAGCCGGCGCCGAAGAATAAGGGGTTAACAAGGCCCCTCGTGGCATGTGACCGAGAAGCGGTAACGGGTGAGTTGCCGAACCTAAGTCAGGTAAAGGCATTGGAGCTGGGTTTAGAAATCTGAGGACTGACAGTTGGTTGAAATGACAAGTTTAGTAGTGAGACATTTGAGATTATATTATTAGAGTAGAGGTTGTGTCGAAACTAGACGACGGATCACATATAAATGATATGATGTTAAGTGACAGATAAAGAGTTGCAGGTGTCCATTGAAACTAACCCGAGGTTACCAATGTCGTCATTCCCACGTGGGGACAAGACGGGGGGCTCTAAGCCGAAGCTGAGTGCGGTAGCTTCGTGTCTCAAGAAATCGGCATTGTATCGACTTGCGATTAGATCCAACTTTTATAGTCCCTCCGTAAATATATGCTGAATCAGTTTCATTATCATGATATCGATCATAGCTAGGCTACCCGCCTCCCAGTTTTTATCAGCAGCTTTTGACCAGACCCGGCGATATGTTATATCAAGCATGTTACCTTTGCTAACACCAATTCTAGACGTATAATCTCATCACATATTGTCACTTAGAGAGAAAGGTAACTTGGTCATCGTGTTCGTCAATTATACCGTCCACGCAATTGTTTTTCATTGAGCAGACTTCTTCCCCTTTCGCCGGGAAGTTTTCTTTTCGGCCTCTTTCCCCTTCTTAATCGTATTTACCAACGAGTCGATCTCCTCGGCCTTTTCTGATTCCTTCTTCTCCTTTTCTTTCTCGTCCTGGCGCTTTTTCTCTAAGACTCTTTTCGCAGCCTGCTCCTTTTCAGTCTTTTCTATGAGCTTGTCGCTCGATTCCCACAATTTCTTGGCCACTGTTTCGTCCTTGACGTCGAGTCTCGCAAAGTCGACTTCGATGCATTCCTTGATGAGTCTGCCCCCTTGACCTCTTCCTAGATCCGGATCCATGGCAGCACATAGAATAGACTGGGCACCCATTACTGGACTTTTTAACAAAAACCAAGGCACTAGGTATGTAACCAGATAGACGAAAAGACCCCAAAGCGAACCCCGTGTCAGCCATCGTCGCATTCCAGGGGTACGAGAAAACCCCGGGTCAACGAAGATAACCCGAGAGTTCATGGGAAGTTTATCAGGCCGCTCGTACGCATCCAAATGTTTCTGGAAAGCCTGTCCGAATACCAGCAATGCGAGCTTGCTTCTGGAATAAGCTTTTGCTGGGGACCACTCTTTCTTAACAAGCGCATTGTCGAGCGACGGAGATCGGATATAGGACGAGCAGGTAGGGAGGATTATTCGAACGTCGCGGTCAACGGGCTGGGCTCGGAGCGCCGGGCTTAATATTCCCAGGAGATGGAAATTGGCAAGGTAGTTGACCATCCACATCTCCTCAATTCCTTCTTCCGTCTCTGTACGTGGCTTCCCGGGAGGTGTCAATGTGGCGGCACACAATATAATCATGTCTAACCGTCGCGGCGGCGCATTGTCGATCCACTTCGTAGCAAATTGACGAACGCTGTGTAATGAAGCGAGGTCAACGTGCTCGGCGTAGATCATCTGGTTTTTCGTCTGTTCGCGCAACTCTCCGATATAATCTGCGAGGAAGGGGTCCGAGGGAGGTAGATGGGTCAGGAGCACAATCTGCGCTCCTCGCGCGGCCAGTTCCTGGGTTACGACAGCTCCTATTCCTGACGTTCCGCCCGTTATCATCACGACCCGCCCATGCATGTTGCGTTCTGCGAGGCTCTTGGCACCGCTACAGTATCGCTTTAAAACGTATAGGAATCCGGCGGCGGCGGTGATCTGGAACAACGTCCACGGGTTGCGCGCCCATCCGGGCCACCATTCCGGAAGACCATTTGTTAGAACTGCATAAAGGAACGGGATGGGCATGATTGAGGGGGAAGGGAAGAAAAAGATGGGAATACGAAGAGGAGAATCGGGATGAAGTATGTAATGACTAGAAAGCTTAGCTAGTCGGGAGTATCCATTACAATTAGTGCAAGGGGAATGTGACAAGGTTATGACAGGCAACTTTTGGATTTCGAAGCTCCCTGCACTAAAACGTCAGGGGTTAAGGGGTTACAGACCGTAAATGCAAGGCTGATGACGCTAAGATTTGCCCCGCTCATTTATATAGACCCTTGCACATGGTATCTCGCCTCATCACATCGCAGCTTTCAACTTCTACTTCTCGTCATTTCCACATTCTTTAAGGCGTGTCGCACAAGAACATCCCGAAACCCCACGATTCTTGAAGCGAAGAAACACGTTTGAGTTTGAAGAGGTGCACGATATTTACTTATCAGGATGGTGTCCGATGAATGGAGCGATCCCGAGTATGACATCCCTCTTCAAGATAAACGACCATTTGGGTCGGGACTCAAACGAAAGCGGGTAGTATTCGTTCCCGCCTCTGATGGCAACCTCAAAACTACAGAAGAGAATACGCCTGCGAAACCTTCACAGTCAATATCCGATCTTTACCTGAGTATAGTAATGCCCAAGGAAAAGGAAGCAGAAGAGGCAAAAGCTAGTACCACCCCTCTGATCTGTGAAATATGTCAACTGCCGGTAGACCAGAGCGTGGAATCTGAAAACAACCTGCGATCAAGCGTTCGACCACATGAAGCTTCAATAGCGCATCAAGTTTGCATAGAGCACTCGCATCCTCCCTCGGCATTAGATCGCTCCCGAATGGGGTTGAGTGTCTTACAGACTCAAGGCTGGGACCCAGATTCGAGGAAGGGGCTGGGTGTTGAACAACAAGGCATGCAGTATCCCATCAAGGTGAAACCGAAGAACGATACCCTAGGTATAGGTGTCGAAGTGCCGAAGAACTTGCCAGTCAAGAAAAAGGAGAAGATTCAGACCTATGACGCCAAGAAGGTACGGAAGATGGTCGAAGAGGATAAGAAGCGGCACGAAAGACTTCGACGACAGTTCTATGGCAATCCGGATGTGGAGAGATATTTGGGGACTGGATAGGATGTATTAGATGGTTTTCATTGACTGTCTATTCGGTCGTGTCTTATAGACTGAGGTGCATTCCGGGAAGCAATTAATCATACAAGATACCCCCTTTTCAAACTACAGTATCAATACTAAACGTGTTATATTCTATTCTATCCTATGTGGGTTGAGGAGTGTAACAGCATCACTTCATGAGCGACTAGAGACTAAACACTCGTGTAGCTTGACTTACGGTCCCATTAGGTTAGACGATATTTGATGTGTCACTACAGCATAACCTTAAAATACATATAGCGACGGTAACCAATGCCATGCTGCAGTTAACCTTGTCCCCAGGTACGGCTAGCAGCTTGATCTTAATAAGTCGTATACGCAGCGTACCCGGTATAATACGAAGCAAAGAGGCTTAACAAGTGCCTTGTCCATGAACAAACGAAGTGGGGAAGCTTTCAGAAGCTTCAGTGTCCGAGTCAATCGCATTAGCGCATTAGCGCCCTGAAACCGAACCCCACCAAGAGCCAAGCACCAAGAACAAGGCACCACATTACCACACTCGAGGTTCCTCTTTGTCGAAACTTACAGATATCATCCACGTTGTCGGAGGGCGTTTGTCGAAGTGCAACGTGCAACGTACAACTTGCCTATGATCTTTCAACTCTAACCTTCAGCTGCTACGTCCGCCTCCCGCCATTACAGCCGCACGCAATAACCTATCACGACTCGTCCGATCTAGCAATTGCCAATACCGACACATACCGACTCTCTCGCTACCCGAAGTAAGCTTGCCTTGGGTATCGCATCTAGTCCAGGCCCGCGCACTACGAAGTACACGTCTTCTAGCCCAGGAACCTCATAGAAGCGCATCGTCTTACAAAGACCGGATACTGCCCGCGGGCCAAGAGCCAAGATGGGAGTTTCCATCATCCAGGAACAACGCGATAGTGAGAAGTCCCCGTATCTTCGCGAGGCTAGACATTGCCGTTCTTGCTTACAAGGACCTCTACGTAACTGACATGATGGACCAATTACACGTATAGTTCTCATAAACACCATCAAGAATATAACTGCTGGCGATGTAAGTTGTACCCAATCCCACTCGCATCCGTACGGTCAAGCTCCTTGCTAATAAAGGGGGGGTTCGGACAAATAGTGGAAAATATTAGTCGTCGACAATGATTCCAAGAAACTTATCGACAATGTCGCCAAAGAAGATGACATTCTTAATCATAACATCGCGAGTACGTTACCCGACCATATAACTCTAGCGCATTAGCTAAAGGAAGTGTGCTACAGACATCGAGCATATCGAAGAGAGAAGAGAGCCGAACCCGACTATGGATGCCATATACATATTATCGCCGCAACCACATATAGTAGACTGCCTCATGGCCGACATGGAAAGGCGGAAGTATCAGAGATGCTTTCTGGTATGGACCGCGGTGCTCGACCCCCAGCTAAGGAGGCGCATAGATGGTTCTGCCTTTGCAAAGCAGCTTATAGCAGGCTTCGAGACTCTTTCGATCGACTTCTTTCCTCGAGAGTCGCATATTATCACGTTTCGAGATCCTTGGAGTTTTCCAATTTTATACCACCCGGCTTGCAACGGACTTATAAGGAAGCATATGCAAGATCTAGCACAGAAGGTTTGCAAACCCGACCCTAGCTGTCTCCCTCTCCCCCCTGCGAGGCTGACCTAAAGGACATCAGATAACTGGCCTGTGTGTGGCTCTTGGCGAATACCCCAAGGTTCGTTACTACCGACCGCCAAATCCAATTCACGAAGCTAGTGTACTATCTTCACACCTTGCCCGTTTTGTATCTGAGGAGCTGGACGAATATGCGCAGTGGAATCCTAACTTCCCGCCGCCGAGTTCGCGACCGCAAGGGGTTCTCATAGTAACTGACAGGTCCATGGATTTAATGTCGCCTCTGATTCACGAGTTCACATACCAGGCTATGGCGCATGATCTCCTGCCGATTAAGGATGGAGACAAGACAACATTCCACATGACGGTCAACGAGGGTTCCCCTGACGCCGAAGAGAAGGATATGGAGCTTATCGAAAAGGATAAGGTATGGGTAGAAAATCGACACCGGCATATGAAAGATACCATCGACAAATTGATGAGCGACTTCCAGAAGTTCCTCGATCAAAATCCACATTTTGTGGGCGACAATAAGGACCCCACCAGCTTGAACGCCATCCGAGATATGATGGCAGGGCTACCACAGTTCCAGGAAATGAAGGATGCCTATTCTCTGCATCTTACCATGGCGCAAGAGTGCATGAATATCTTCCAGCACCACAAGCTTAATGAAATGTCCCCTTTGGAACAGGATATGGCTACGGGTCTCGACGAAGATAACCGGAAACCGAAGAACGTGCTTGATTCCGTCGTCCGTCTCTTGGATGACGATGCCGTAACACAGTCAGACCGCCTCCGTCTCATCATGATGTACCTTCTCTACCGAGACGGAGTCATTCCTGAAGATATCAAGAGGCTATTGGCGCATGCGGCGCTTCCACCTCAGGACGGTGAGATTATCTCGAATATGGAATTACTCGGCGGCCGTACAACGCACGACCTCAAGGACGTTCGTAAAGACATTCAACCCCTATTTCCTATCGATACGAAGGTGCCAGTGGCAGAGGACAACTACATGTCTCGTTTCAACCCCGCTGTTAAATATATGCTGGAGTATCTATGCAGAGGAGCGTTGGACCAAACAAAGTTTCCCTACGTGAAGCCACCGCTGGATCCCAATGAGGACGCGCTCATCGGCCAAGGCTCTCTGCGGGCGGCGAAACCTAGTTGGGCTGGAGCGGGTAGGCGTGTACTGGACAATAGACAGCGTATCATCGTCTTCATGGCCGGCGGGGCGACGTTCTCCGAATCACGTGCATGCTACGAAGTCGGTGCGGCTATGAACCGCGATGTCTTCCTAGCTACCAGTCACATGCTTACGCCGCAGCTGTTCGTGCGGCAGGTAGGCGATCTGAGCGTAGACAAGAGACGCCTCGATATACCTATGGAGAGGCCACCCCCGAGGGCACCGGCACACTTATTCGAACGTCCTGCCCCGCCGCCCATGGCCAAGCCGCCCGCTCCGCCCGGTGGACAACGCCCACCCCCTGGACGAGCACCGCCTCCTGGACCCGGCGGACTTCCAGGTGCGCCACGAGTTGGTGGTAGCGCGCCTCCGGGTCTGGCTCCGGCTCCACCCACGCAAGCCATGGGCGGCATGTCGCTCCACGCGTCCAAATCGTCTAACGCGAGCGATACGGCGCCTCCGTCGTCGAGCGGAGGCAAGCCGCACAAGCTCGAGAAGGAGAAGAAGAAGCGGAACATCTTCGGTATGAAGAAAGGATGATGAGATGACCGAGGAGAGACACATAGACCAGATGGAGAGCGTTCAGGATCCATGCGCACATCGCACATCCTTGGACGCGGGACGATGCTCGCCAATACCGACCTGACTTGGGTGGTACCGGGGGCGGGGGCGAGGGCGAGGGCGAGGGCGAGGGGATTGATAGAGCAATGCGCATACCTGAGGTCAATCCAGCATGGCGTTTGGGGGGAGTTGGCATTTGTCGGTGCGTAAGGCATGTCGAAGCAAGCGTTGTTGCATAGAGTTCTGCATGGCGGGAAGACGTAAACACAAGAAGAGGCTATAGGACTTTGCATGTAAGCGCGGAGGCAGCTAGGCTTGCTTATCTGTACACATCCAATTCCACACAGTAGGTAGAAAAGAGCAAATCACCTTGCCTTACCTCGATCTAACCATGTCTTGTTTGCCTAGATACAGTTTAAATTATGTCGATTCGAATGCCGTCGTTTGGATCGTATAGCCAGTGACATCGCGAAGATAAATGCGGCAGTATGTTGATAACACCGATGTGACCTATTCGTAGCTTTCCATACCTCTTAATCTCACTTCCCCTATTCGGCCACCTAACTGGTACCTGCCTGGGCACCCTAGCTTTGTTTTCTTGTCCCTGCCTACGACTTCGGGTCTCGCGAACAGGATTCTTAGCCGTCTCACCTTACCCACACCCAACAAGCCATTGCATGCGAGGAAGTGCAAATACAAGACGTAGGGGCTGGATTGTCATCTTCCCTTCGTCCGAAGTCCGCCGATATTGGAGATAGTCCGGAAGGTCGGGCGAGGCCCTCCGAGGACTACAAGACGAATCGCTACATGCTACATGACATACCTCGTAAGCAACATAAACAAGTCACATAACGAATAGACGCAAAAAAGAAAAAAGAAAAAAAAGATAGTCAAGACGAGGATGAGAGAAGAAACACACTACAGTGTCGCCTCTCTGATTGTAGGACTCGATTATCTACTAGCTAGGCCGTCATGAAGAGCACAAAGCCACTGCTCGCCCCGGAGCCTTGTGTACCGTGGCGTAAAAGAACAACCTCCCACGACATGAAATGCCGGGGATCTGCTCTCGAGACCAATACACGCCGCGTAAGGAGGGTATAAACATTCATACAAACACTATAGTTCCTTCTCTCCCCCCCCTCCCCGCCCAAAAGAGAAAACAGTTGCTAGACTCTTTTGCTTCTCTGTTCTGTTTCCTCACGTTCAACTCAACTCTACTGGGTTATACGCAAACACAGCCACCCCTAGGAAGTCTGGACACGCCGAGATCTTTCATTTGAGTCCGTGTTTCGGTGAACCTCGGACACGGCGTACTGTTCCCGGATTGGCCATGGTAGATTCGGCTAATTCCTAATTTCGACGGAAAGTTCCCGGTGGAGGGGGCATACCGCGGTGATCGAAACCGAATCCTACGTTGACGTTCTCGGGGCCTTGGAAACCACCCATCCCAGGCAGCATAAATCCTGGTCCAGGCGGTGGTGGTCCGCCAAAAAACCCGGGAGGTGGTCCCATGTTACGGGGCGGGCCTGCCATGGCCTCCGGAGGAAATCCACCCATAGCAAAGTTCGGGGGAAAGCCACCAGGAATGGGGCCGTTGCGAGGGTTCCCAGCCAATCCAGGAGGGGGGATCATAGGCCGCCCCGGAGGAGGAATTTGCTGTGCGTTGTTCTGCAACCAAGACGCATGGACCTGCTCCAGGCCTGGGAGAACCTGTCGCTGAAGAATCTGGGTAGGCTGCTGCGGGCGACTATCCTGTTCTCGGTGGTGCATTGGGGGTTCGTCAAAGAAGCTGGGAAGGGCGTTGGGGCGAACGCCCTGATGTTGCGACGGACGCTCGTGTTGAAAGTCAAGCTCTCGGTCGGGCGTCGGAAGAATCTGTGCTGGCCTCGAGGGCTGCGGCATTCTCATGGCAAGCTGTTCATTCCTCTGACTTTCGGGTGCCGCTCGGGCGCCTTGCATGAGGGTCATGAGAAACTCGGCATTGCTGTTGCTGTTTCGGCTCTGCTGATCGGGGCGCGCTACGCTCTGGTTCTGGACCGGATGACGCTGACCAATCAGTTCGTGAAGCATCTGCTGTTCCGGGCGCATAGCCCCATATTGCTGAGGAGGCGGTGGCCTCGGGGTGTGAAGGTCCTGGCTTGCCAGGGGGCCACGAATGAGTATCTCGTCGTGACGGTCCTGTCCGTACGGTTGGAAGGGGCCAGGAGATGCAATATGGTTAGGAGGGGGCTCTGAGAAGCCGCCTGCCGGCGGCGGAGTAGCCTGCATTGTTTGCTTCTGAAGCTTTTGGAGTAAGGCTTGGAAGGCTACCTTTTCAGCCACATCATTACTACCTTGAGCCCCGGCTAGCGCTAGGAGAGGGTTTGTCTCTGGTGCCGGTGGAGCGCTAGCAACAGGTGCAACAGGTGCCGGGGGTTCAGGCTGGCGTCGCGACTCTTCCTGAGAAGAGAAGAAGTTCTGAAATCGAGATCCTGACTTCGATTTTATCACGGGAATTGCATTCTCCTTTATCATCTCACCGGTGCTACCCTGTGTCTCCACGTTTGAGCTTTGAGCAAACGCGGCGAAGAATTTGTCTGGCCCCATCATCTCGATAGCGGGCGCCGATTTGGCCTTTGTCTTCTCGACTTCGACCTTCTCCGGCAGTGCGGATGCTTCCGTCGATGTAGGAGCTGGCTCGGCCTTAGCCGGGTTCTTCCCGGCTTTCATACTCTCCATGAACTTTTTGAAGTCCTCCTGAGTGTGTCCTTGAGACTGCTCTTCGACAGGTTCATCAAGCCATTCGGGTTCACGTTCTTGACGATGATCCCGGTCTCGATCCCATCTTCGGTCGTATGTTCTCTCGCGCGGTTTCTCTTGGTGCGCTTCACCTTGCTGGTCATCTGCAGCCCTCTCCCTCCAGCTCTTGGACCTATCAAATCGCTCTCGAGTGGTAGAGGCCTCATTATCCCTCAGCCAAGGTTGGTCTGCCCTGTTCCTAGTCAATCCGTTCTTACGGGGCTTCTCGCCCTCGTCTCCTTCCTTCTCCTTGCTAAACTCGCCGAAGGCGCGACGAGGCCGCTCTCCATTCTCGCGATCCTCTTGATCACGTCGACGATCTCCTCCGAAGCGCTCAGGGCGTTCGCCCATGCGACCGTGAAACCGTTCGGCTCCCTCATGCCCGAAACTCTTACGAGGCTTCACAGTGCTCCAACCCTCACTATCTTGGTCTGCGTCACCACGGCGACGAAAATTGGTTCGCGTGTCGCGATCTCGCTCACCACGGTCGCGGAAACGCTCAGCAGTGTCAGCTTCACCGTTCCTAGAGCGGAAAGCGAAGCGGTCTCGAGTGTCACCGTCTTTCGCGGTCTTGTCGCCATCGAAAGTCTTGTTGACCCGAGAGAGTGTAGAGGAAAAAGTCGTTCGCGGTGGCCCTAGGATAATATCCTCGGGATCTATGAAAGGTTAGGTTAAACGGGGTGATATAAGAAGGTAGCATGAAAACATACTCGCAATGTTCCGGGGTGTGTGTCGATCGACACCTAGTCGTCTGTTGGTCTGTTCAAGTAAAGAGCTATCATTGTTTCTACTTCTGTCACCGCCAGGCTTGTTCCCTTGGCTATTGCGGAAGGAATCGGGCGGTGGTCTGCACGATTATCAGTATGGACGCAAAACTCGACCCTGGGTAAGATACAACATACCCCATCCATTCCTCCGCTGGAGGAAGTGTGCTCGGCTTGACACATAGCGGAGAGTCGCGCAAGTGCGTTAGCGCATCTGCTGAATATCGAATAGCCATGACATCTGAGTAGGTATTTGATAGAAGTGTGATTGTTACTGTTAAGAAGTTGTGCGTAGGAAGGTGTGGACAAGGACCGCGTTTCAAGCCCACGGGGTCGCCGTGGGGCGTTAGGGTAGAAAGTAATTAGAATTAACGAGGCTGCTGGCTATCTTTTTGGAGGCGGTTTCGTCTTGTGCGGGGTGAGGTGTGAAAGGGTGAAAAGGTGAAATGTAGAAGACGACGGGAAGGATGTTGTTGATAAGGTCGGTCGGGCTCAGAAATATTTCGGACGCAGGAAGTTGCATTAACCACCGAAGCCGAAGCCGTTGAAGATCGAAATTTTAGAATCGGGCGACAAGGAGGCTGCAATTGGTGAGGCGACCGGGCTGAGGATGATAGTTGGAAGAGAGTATCTTGGTTGGCAACGGCACCCAAGTTGGGAATGGGTTATTCTGGCGGTATCTCAAAGACGCATTCAAATGGTTAGAGGTAAACAAAGGGGTGTAGTAACAGGTTTTGGTTATGTCGGAGAGATGGGGGATGGTTCATAGAGTTGTATTTGTTACGGTAGGCATGGTAGGTGGTAGGCCAATGTCAATATTGTGCAAGTCCAGATGTTTCGTGGAGGATGTACGAAGTAGAATGGAGACGATTAGAAGTCGGAAGATGTTATCGAGTTGTTGAAAGTGGCCCGTGTCCCGTGCCCAGTGTCCACCAGACTGCTGTATTACTTTAGGGCAGTCCCGCTTATTGGGGTACATGTAGGTAGGGAGGTACCTTTGTGACTATAGTGACCGTGTAACCCTGGCCAACCAGTTTTACATCTGCTGCCTGCCCCAAAGCTTTGAGGTATGATGTACCTAAACTAAGTTGTTAGTTTTGGCGTCCAAGTGGACCATCAATCCCAGGGTCTGGATGCCTAAAACTGGCAGCTAGCCAGCTTCCCACGTCATGCAACCGTGGGCGCGGAAAAGAGTGATGTAAACTTGAAAAACAATACCACAGAAAACATTCGTTATCTTAAGAACTGCGACGCCAAGCCCACGAGAGTTAGAAATCGTTGGTTGTAAGAACTGTGTGCGACGAAACCATTTTACCAACATGCTCTTCGATTCTAAGACTGCTAAAGTTGTAGAACATTAGCTTATCCCCCTCGTTAGGCATAAATATCACATACACCTAACCGACGTGTCATTATGGTTATGTCTCTATAAAAAATAGTCTCATAAGCTAATCGTGTGGGTCTAAGCAACACATCACCATCCGATACATACACAGATCATCTATCATATAAGGGTCTTTAACGACAAATCCGAGTTAGGCTTAGTATATTCCGTATAGCATAGTTGGAAAAAGAGCCACGAGACGAGACTCGTCAAGGTCATTCAAGGTCATATCAGTTTAGAAAACCTCATATAGTAGGCATCAGGTAACCTAGTGTAATGTCACATCAAGCAACAGCAAAGAGCAAATACCAAACAATCAACCTCAAAGTGACAGGCAAACGACGCCGTTCATAATAGCTTTGGTATACATACATATATACACATGACTATGACTATGACTATGCCACCAGCCTCCTAACACCGCCCTTGCTCCACTCCTCGATACGCTTACGATCGCAAGTATCCCACAGCCTGCCCACCAACGCCTGATACGTCGCGCGCTCGACCGCGTCCGTCGCGGCGTCCCTCTGCGCCAGCAACCAGCTGACGGCCCCGAACCGCGTGATCAGGGTATCGCTGCCGCCCTCGATGCCCGTGGCGCGGTAGACGATCCGCAGCACCTGCGTGCGCAAGTTGGGGCCCAGGAAGGGGTTGCAGGGCAGCGCGAACAGCCGCTCGAACACCTTGCGCTTGTGGAACAGCGCCATGTCGGCCGGCACCCTCAAACTCTCGAGGAGGAAACCAAGAAGCCAGCTGACTTCCGAGTAGAAGGCGCCGTCGTCCGTCGGGCCCTCCTGCAGGATGTGCTGCATCAGGGGTATCCTGTCCAGAGACCAGACCGGCCCGCTGGTGAGGAACAGGTTGAGCTTCTCGTAGAGGCAGTGCAGGGGGTTCATCAGGACTTCGAGGCCCTTGCAAGCAAAGGCGACGGCCACACTCGGTAAGGGTCCATCACTGATCGCACCCCGCGCCGTTTCTGCTAGTTCCATAAGCAGGAGCCATACTTGTTCGTTGTTCTCGTATGCTGAGTCCTTAATCTTCGCAGCGACCTTGACGATGTTTGTGAGGGCTTCCTTCCGAATGCTCGCATGCTCCGAAGAAAGCAATCGTATCAACCCAGACGCATATCCCTCTTCGACTAGTTCTTCCGGCGTTTTGGATGACCATCTAGATAATGAGCTATCTTTGCCAGCAGTAATGGGTACCGCAAGCTTTTGTTCTAGCTCCTCTGGACTAATATGGTGAACTGAATCGTTGTCCTCCCCATCAACAACTCCATTGTCCCGGCTGTAGGTTATTGTAGTATTCTGTTTATCTGCAACTTCTTGCGCTTCTGGTGTGAATTTTTTCTTCTCGGAAATGCGCAGCTTGGCACCGAGTTGTTCATCTCCAAAACCAGCAGCAAAGAGCTCCTTCGTGACTTGGAGGAATGGTTTACTCACACCGGCCGCGAGCGAATAGCCGAGAAGTTCTGAAAGCAGTTTCGCTAATTCCTTGAGAATAGCTTTACCAGGCGATGATGAAGTTAAAAATGGAATCTGCTCGCTGATCGTCATCATAAGTGGACAAGCGACTGGGTCGTCATCTTCGGGGATTCCGGCTTTCTCGAGCTGCTCTTCAATCATCTCGATGTACTTGACGGGCGTTCTAGCACAACGCTCAACACAGTTGTCTAAGAAAGCCCAAATCGCCGCATCAATATGTCCGATGCTCTTTAGAGCCGCGATAAGGGGATGTAGCCCCCGAGAACTTGATCTGCTCTCCACCAATTGGTGTTCATCCGCCACCCAGTGTAAGATATTATTCAGACTCTCGTCGGACATTCCGGTCGGTTTCTCAACAGATAGCCTTAGAAGGGTAGTGAAAGGGGAATAGGGCATGTCCGAAGCTCGAGCAAACCATCGCATGCTTGGCGAGTATTTCGCAACTGTACATAAATTCTCAAGCTCCAATAAAGACATTACCACTTCTTCACCCGTCCCTTCTGAGGCTTCTACCCTTTTAATGGTAGATAGAAGCATCGGCGAGACATCAAACTTGGCTCTCAGAGCAAGCTGCGGAATGATTTCGTAATAAAGTAATAGTAGGCGGCTCGCGGCTTGCCGTTGAAGTAAATCGTCTTGACCCAATGCCACGTAGGATTTAATAACGTCTTTGATATCTGGAATCCTTTGGTAAAACTCGTCCACAAGCCGACGGGCCGCTTCTTCCCAGACAGAATCTGATGAGGATGACGCTTCCCGATGCATTTCCAAGGCCCGTCCTAGCTTTTCCAATGCCAATGTTAGCAATCGGATAGCATAGAAGGACGTCAGTTTGGATTTAATCGAGAAACATCGTGTTATAGCTTTGAGTGTCATAGGTAAAGGGACGGTGTTCCCGAGTACTACAGAAGTAGGTGGTGGTACTCTCGCATAACCCTTAGGGTGCCCAAACCAAGCGGGAATCGGTAGCTGAACGACGTTGTATAGTAACGCGGCATATCCAATCCAGGTTGCGGATAATTTGGGATCGAATGCGAACGACTTCTTGTGGCAAAAATACTGGGCTGCTAACTCTGGCGATGTTTCGAAGATCGCTACTAAAAGTTCGTTCTGTTTAGTATTGGACCACGGTCGTAACGTCTGAATGAACTCTGCTAACAACGTGTTCCGGACGGGAACGTTGTCCTCAAATTTGCTCATCCAAGGGATGCTATCCATGCCAAAGTCCGTGAGTTGGCCGTCGTCGACTCCTAGTGGTATGACATCGGGGTCTATACCTTCTGGGTAATAGCCGTGTTCTGATCGACGGACACCAGCATCAGAATCGGTACAGGCTGCAAGTAAAAATGCATGAGTTGATTCCTCCACAGACGGGCGACCACTTTCCGCATCGCTGTCACCTTCAGCTGGTTCTTCCGAGTAGCCATAAAGCTCTGCTATCCTGATAAGCGAATGAGCATTCAGGATTCTGATCTTGGTATCTTTTGACAGCTTCTTGTCTAGAATGACCGAGGTTCTTAGCGTGTCTAGGATTTCATGGATCAACGAAGGCGGGTCCTTTCTGACGTGTCTCATAAGAGCGGCGACAATGTCCTTTTGGGATAGCAGGTCACGCTTCGCCTCAAGATGGAGGAGCCTGAGGCTGCTCAGGAGAAAGTGGATTGCATTCGTCCGGACGGACGGCCGTTTTGGGTCTTCTACACCCTCTCCCAGGTATCGTAGACCCATATTCCTAGCAAGCGACTTGAACGTATTACTTCTGGCTCTGAATATTGGTGCCGCAAGAGCACCGCCGTCCAAGCATACAGCTTCTTTGAGCAGTCTTAGAGTGGGAGATATTATGAAATCCTTCCCGTTATCGGCCGAGAGGTTTTTCGCTATGAGCTCTTGTTGCCGCTTCTGGAGGAGTGTTCGACATATTCCTAGACCGTATGACGCGAGATCTACCTTTCCGGATATGACTTTAAGCAGGAGTGCAAGGACAACAGCCACGGCGGACATGACATTTTCGTTGTTTAATTGGGAAGCCATGCTCCATGTTTCCATCACATCTGGTAGATATACGGGCACCTCGTCGTCTTTTTCTCTCGGCTTTACGGTCTCTAGAAAGTCGAGTAGTATTTGTAGCTTCTCGGAATCCTTGTCTTCGTCGTGGACAATGCCGTCGAGGAGGTTCTTGAAGGATTGGAGGCCTGCAGGTAACTATCATTAGCAACACGCGGCAAGCGACATATCTGCGCAATTCCAATTCAACGCACCATGTCTAGCTTTTTGAAGATCTTGTTCGAAAGCAAGCAGCTGCTGCAACTGTCTCCCAGTATGGATGTCCTCAGAAGTAGGGGGTTCATGCACATGAGCAGTCTTTTGCTTCTTCCCCGAGTGGCCACCCTCGCCTCCGTAAGACTTGCGCTTCGCCATGTTGTCAATGTCAAAGGTGATGAATGCGCTTAGCTACGGCATCGTCGAGAGAACTGGGCATTGAAGAAGACCCAGACTACAGCGGGCGATTCGCTGATCAAGATTCGAATATACGGCTTGTAGTGAGCTGCACTATTAGACGAAAAGCGGGAGTATATAGCGCTTATATATCACCTGAATTCGCCTTCATGTGTATCAATGCGCTACGCATCGCATTCACGAAATTTGAAGCTCCCAAGAGAAAATATCTAGAATTGCCATGTCTGACCGCCTCCCCGCAATGCCAATTAGGCTTAGAGCGATAAATAGGCTTTAGAGATATTCCACCCCGAAGCAGGCTGGTGGAGTCCTACCCACATAGCGTCATCCCAAGTTCGATCCCTAACCCAGGCCCACTTCTAAGGCTCGGTATCTTACCTAATCGCGTATCTGCATCTCCTATATCTCAGGTGGTCACGTATCGAGTACCTCAAAGCCTCGTTGGCACATGAACAATGTCTTTATTCTATACATGATAGATATACAACACTCCTCAGCGTACATACATAGATGTGTACATATCGAGACACATAGGTAGACATCTTGCTCGCTGCTTTGCTGCCACGCTGCTCGTTATATCATCCCCTATAAACGTGAATATGTCACATAACTCGGCGCTCCGCTACATTATCGATACCATGCCGTCATCCTCTCGTCCACACATCACACATAGATCAGCAAACGCCACATACTCACGCTTACAACATGTCCCCACTCGACGGGTTCGTCTTGTGCTGCAAGAACAAGTTCGGCACCTTCGGCACCTGCGGGGACACCTGCTGCTGTCTGGCGCGGAAGAGTTCGCGCTGCCTCTCCGCGTCGCGGGATCGGCCTCCGCCGGTGAGCCGCCGCATGTGCGTCCGCGTCGTCTGTGCGATGGGCTTGATCATGTTCTCCAGAAAGAACGAGCTCTCCGGCGTCCCGTTCGGCGGCCTGTCGTCATCGCCGTCGGAAAACACGTCCTCGGTTAATTCGTCGTCCGAGGTGAGCTCGCTGAGTTGGGGCTGGCTCCACGACGCCGGGGCCGACGGAGATGTAACCGAGCGCGAGTGCAATCCGGGCCTGACCGTTCCGTTGATATTGAAGGCCCCCGGGTTCATAGCGTTTGTTTTGGGTTCTTTGGACATCGGCGGACGGTCTACGAAGCCATTCTGAAAAGATGTGTTCGTTGAGGCCTGATGCAAAATGGGCAGGACGTCGTCGTAGAGTCGTGCGCCGGATTCGTAGCTTTCCGGGGTAAATTCCGTCACGGTCCTAGAAGAGCGGCCCTCGCTGGGTGACGTCTGCGACATATCGTCAAAGAAGTCATCCAGACTGTCTAGTTTAGTGACTAAGTCGGCCATGTGACCTTCACCCTGGGCATCGTCCGACATCATGGTTTCTGTTCGGTCTGGCATCTCGAAATAACCGTAGCGATAATCGTCGGCGTGGAACTCGACTTCCGGAGTCGGCGTCGGGTCCGTAGGCATACCATTCTCCGGAGTCGCTTGGCACATGTAGAACGCAGCATGTATGTTGGCACGCGTTATTTCCGTCTTCTTTGCTGGCACCGGAATCGACCAGCCCGACTCTTCTGGGATGCCGAACAAACTCTGTGTCGTCTCGTAATCCTTCCTATCCTTAGATGCGGCGCTGGTCATGCTCATCCGGACGTAATGCTCATCCATAGGGGTTCCTGACATAGTCATGATGTTGTCGAGGACGTCCAGGGCTTCCATGCAATACTCGCTTTGCAAGAGGCGGAAGAGAGGCGAGATTAGATGGGAACCGTGACCGGCAATTTCCGCTTTACGCATCTCAATTTCGGGAATAACTACGCAGAGTAGCCGCATGGTCATAATCTTCATCGAAGGCATGCTATTCAGAAGGAATCCCAATAGCATCGTAAGCATCTTGAAGTCATGCTGCGGCAGGAAGTATTCACGGAGCGCCCCAAGAAGTTGGGCCATAAATTCCTTGCTGGAGCGGTATCGCGAATCCATGAAAGCTCCTAGAGCGGCGCATATGGATGACAAACCCTGGGCCTCCGCCACTGCAAAAAGAATTTCTGCAGTTTGTAGGGTTCCATTATCGATGGTGCCTTGTTCCATAGCTTGTAAGAAGCGTGGGAAATTGGCAATAATGGAAAAGAATATCCTGTTATCGTTTCCAATGAGGTGACAGCTTGGTAGCTGAACAAGCTTGTCGAGTATGTCGAGTGTGGGTTGGAGACACGCGGATGATCTCAGACCCTTATAGAGCAGCGGCTGGACGCCTTCAAATACACCCTCCCACCTCGGAGGCTGGCCATCTACGAGAGTATCTCGAATGCTCGAACCATGGAAATCAAGTTTCTCTAGGAACTCATTGAGCATCTCGATTGCCTCGAGAAACTCAACCTCATTGATCGAGTCCAAGCACGCACACATTGTCCAGAATAATTGAGGGAAAGACATGAGTCTCTCCACATCAAGCTTCAAAATGAGGGTTTTCAAGGTAGTTAGGATTTCCATCGAAAATGTTTGAATCTCGGTATCTTCATCCGCAATGGTGTTGGACAATCGTGCAAGCATGTCGCCTAGCATCAGCTGATCGAGCGACGTAAGGATACAGCGGAAGATCTGAAACGAACGGCATGCTAGGTGTCTCACCGGGCAAGATGTCGCCCACGTTAAAGACAAGCGGCTCCATTGTTCCTTGATGCCCGGGAAGGTGATTTCAAACGTTTTCACAACTTCTGCTGTTAGGTACTCCATGCTTTGTGGCACTTTATTGTCGCGTCCATCGACTTTTCCATTGCTCTCTTCGTAGCTCCAAACTACAGCACGGTCGTGGCGTCGAATTGCATCGACCACGTCCTCAACAGCCTTCTTGGCCTCCGAAGGAGTGGCATCATCCATCTTCGAAACAACCAACTCGTGAATCAAGTGTACTAACATTTCGCGAGCTTGTTCCTGAACAAGAGGAGTGTAGTGATCCCAAAGTACCGTGACGACTTGCAACAAGACCGTCAAGTTCTCCGCATTGAGCTGCACAGGCGATACCATCAAGTCGACCAGGAGTATTAGGGATAGCTGTCCTAAAGAAAAGCCAGCCTGCTTAGTACCAACGGGCAAAGCTTCTGACAAATCGGCACAATACGGCATTTGTAGCTGGCTGATATCAGGAGGCGGCGGTACAATCTCTCTTTTCTCGTTGGGAACCATGGCTTTCGGAGTGATCTGCAGCAGCAGGAATTCAACCACCTTACTACCAGGCGTGCTGGGAGTACTCGATAGAAATACCACGATTTGTTTCGCGTACTCGACAAAGTTCTGCTCCCTGCGTTCTAGGCAAAGAGATATAATGAAGTCTAGCACAAGCCGGACATTCCCTAGATGCGGGCCAGTTGCGAGGGCTTGCCAAAGCGCCTGGACTTCATTATGCAACGCAGCGCTAGACTTGATGGTCACCTCAAGGAGATTGGCAAGGAGTACGTAAGACTGGGCTGTAGGCCCGCCATTCGGATCAACTTTCAGCTCAATCGTTTGGATCCAGGGCAAGATAACAGCAACAACGTTCCGCTGTGCCCCGGGGGGGAGGTTTTTGAAGTAAAGCGTCACTTCGGAGAATATGTGAAAGGCAAGCTCCGGATGTTGCTTGGCGAGTCGTTTAGATATCTCGAATTGGGCCAGCTTGTAGACAGCTTTGGTCTTGTCTGCAATGCTAATCTCGAAATCTCGAATCTTAGCACTCTGCGCGGCTTGTTGCCTCTCTTCCAGCGCCCTGAGAACGTGTGCTGACTTGGACCGGATATCGCTCTGGTCGCTCCCTAGAGTGAAAAGGCATAGCCCTAGTAACTTCCAGAACGGTGACGGGTAATCGATGTGCTCTAGAAGTACTTCTGTGATGACTGTGAAATAGCTTTCGAGCACCTTGGGTACCTCTGTAAGATAGCACCGTGCAATGCAATGCTCTAGGAGGTACGGATGATCTTGGTTGTAGACGACGAGATTCTTCAGAGCTCGCCTCCCGATAACATTGACCCGGTCGCTGCCCGAGCTAAAAATGGATTCTATCCAGTTGAGCATCCGTCTCACGTCGAAGTGGAGAGTAGCGCCGCTTTCCGTGGTCACAGAAACGGGACCAGCACAGAGGGCAGCCATAGCGCTCAGAGCAGCTGTCTTCAGATTCCTCTTCTCTATTTCCATGGCAGCAGTGATGGTTCCTCGTTCGCCTAGAGACTGCTGGTCAATCATTGACTGCCGCATCGTGTCTTCCCTCTGACGAATTTGCATCTGATTTGGTGAAAACCCACACCAGTCTTCCATTAAGGTAAAGGAAGACTTCCTCGACTCGAATGTCATCCAACGCGACGGGTCTTTGGTACGGTTAATACCCTCAAAAAGCCCCTCCACCAAGCCGCAATAATGTCTTCTCAGTTTCTGGAATTCCCAATCCATCTGGACCTCGCCGTCCATCAGGAACAGCTTGAGATCCTTCGTGTATGCGCAGAGATTATTGAGGATCCAGTCATCTTGGTAGACCTCTGGTTCCTTTAGAAAATGGCAGGTTAGTTTGTACACGTACGTGAGCTCCGTCCGTAGCAAGTCCATTTTTCGGTTCCTGCGTGGACCGCTATTTGTTCGCTGATGTATCCGAGCGCGAGCCTCGTCATTACATCGAGATACCTGTCCCTGAAGTTCTTCGAGTAATGTTCGGTATATGTTTATGTTGATCGAACCCATGGCAAGCACAACGGCCTCCCTAACGGAGGCTGAAGAGGCCAAGAGCAATGGTATTAAGAATTTGAAGAGCGTCCTTGCCGACACGATCTTGTCGGCAGATTTTGACACCTTTCGTGAATGCTGATTTCCTTGTGAGGCACCATTAAGGGAATTACCAGAGTCAGTTAATGTTGTGCAAGCAAAAGCCAAATACAGCTTCCACTGCTCAACCAGCACATCAGGTTGAGTTGTTGGTGTCCTTCCCGTATACCGAGCACTACCAGGATCAGATCCGTAGTAGAGGCCGCGGGTGGGTTCTGACAGGACTACGATGCCCTTGTACATCTGTAGGATTCGATTGCAGACCAAGTCTCGACCGATAGTCACAGTAAAGGGGCATCGATCGTAAGCGATGCGTATGAAATTGGGAAATATTTTGAACCAGAGGGTTGTATCGTACGAAACATCGCTGGTGCAGAGTTCAATCAGAGCTCCTTTGTTGTTGCTATTTTGCATGCCTCTTTGCAATCGACTTCGCTCCGCTACAGATAAGTGTTCGTCTTTGAAATTCATCACTTGGACCGAATCATTCTCTAGGATGTCAATAAGGCGGACATTCTCTTTCTCTTGTGCACCATCTTTGCCCAGCGCAGTATCGAACTCGACGATCAGCCGAAGAACAGTAATCGCGAAGTGCCGCACTCTTCGTGACTGAGAACATAAGAAGAATAGGCCGCGAGCTTCGACGTGTTCGACCTCTGCCCAGATACTGGACAAGTCCAGCTTCATACCTCGCTTGTCGGTACCATTGAGATCTGCGGGATCGGACGCAGCGTCTCTGGTTTTCCGTCTGATTTCGTCTCTCCATATCTGCAAGAGTTCAACGTAAAGTCGTAGGGTGCTTTCAATGTGGCCTGGGCCTAGCATTCCTCCATCAGACATCGTGGAGTAGCGGTCATCGAAGTTGAAGATGAACCGAGCAAATCCCACCGTGACTTGGTGTGCGTAGGACTGCCGAGCGATCGATTTCAGAGACTGGGCTGAAGACTCGGCGATGTTCGACTGAACATGCGCGGTCCCTGTGCAAAGGAGGTTAATAAGCGAGTTAAACGGTATGTCGGCAGAGAGACACCGTGGAAGTGCCTGAACTGCAACGTGGAGAAGCTCGTAGAAAGCCTGTTTCTGGTCGGCAGGACTGGGATGATCGTCGCGCCTTGAGAAATTGAATGTCTCGGTGATAGGCGTCTTTGGACCCGCTGGGCTGTTGAACTTCTCATCGAGCGCAGCTTGGCCTCCAAATGTATTATCGCAAATGATTGTGATTTTACCGAGAATCTCCGAGAATTTCTTGTAGTAGTCCCTTGCGCCGTCGCTCAAAGCCCCCAGCTGAACTGGTCGCGACAAGGATTCATCTCGGTCGGATATAAGAGGGCTTGCAGGCGTCACACTAGAGGTTGAGGTCGACGCCGGTGAGCTCGGAATACGATCAGAGGCGGACGGAGGAGGGTACTGCTGCGGGAACGGAGGCCGCCCATGTTCGCCCTTCTCTAGGTCTGACATGACGACGAGAAATGCCCTAATCCCAATGACCATTCTATCCGGCTCCAGTTGCTCGACTTTAAGTTCCTTGTTCAAATTGAAAAGCTCAGCATTGACTAATGGGAAGATAATAGTCCTGCAACAATATTCCGGGTATTTAAAGCCAATGATTCTAATAATCTGTATCAAGGGCCCAGTCGATGCTGTATCCACAGCTGAAAAGGTGCGCTTGGAGGTAGGCAAGACAAGCACCATTACCTCGTCTAGTTTTCGCATAGCCCCGGCAGCGGTATCAGTCGTTCGGTAGAGATAGGCCCAAAGTAACCTCGAGATGACTTGCAAGCACAGAGGGCGCATGGAGCGATCCTTAAGCTTTGGCTGGAGGGTTCGAACCAGCTGAAGCCATTGGTTACTCAGGTTCTCCGGAGGGGATACGCAAAGCATTGTAGCCGTGAGCGGGAAGGCAGCCAGCCAATGGCGCGGCTTTACAAACATAGATGCTAGACGGGGGCTGGCACTGCTGAGCACTTCCGACCACTTCAGATATGAGAGATGTTTGTTGGTAGCTTTGGCAGCAATGGGGATAAGAAGCGTGTCTAATATCTGGCAAAATGCCGATTTCACCTTCTGGCCGTGTGATCGAGCAAACAGTTGACCTAGAGACACCAGAAAGTTGCAGGCTTGGTCCCAACTTTCATCGGTGTCGATCCTGATATGTAGGTGCTTCATGCCTCCTAGTACCAACTCCACTTGGCCCTCGGGGTCTCTGATCTGGGACGTTGGGCTTCTCATGGTAAGGTCCTGGAGAGAACGGTCAAGATCATTAATGAATCGATCCGTAACACTAGCAAAGTTGATCTCGCTCATAGCGCCGAGCAGCTGGGCGAACAAGTTCCAGTTGGCCAATTTAAGAGGAGACAAGTACAGCTGTTCTACGTCTGCAATCGTGAGTTGACCAAAAATGATACCCTCAAGCTTGTCCTCCATCTCAGGGGTGATAGAGGTAAGGCTGCTCTGAGTGATGACTTCTAACAAGACCCGGCATAGGATATAAATGGAGACGATAGAGCGGCGTTCGGCATGAGCTGCCGCATTCTGTTTGTCGGCAAGAGAATTCGAAAGGCCAGACGCCGTGTCTGCCTGGTTCCCGGTAAGAAGCTGTAACGGCTCGGTATTTCGTCTTACGAGAGCCGCCGAGGGAGCATTAGATCTCAACTGCTGCAACAAGCTGCGTGCCTCGTTAGCCGCTTCACTTTTGTGTTTCCTCCAGAGCATAATAGAATCGATCAACGGTCTCGGTTTTTGACTGGCAATGTGACCAAGAGCGACAATGAAGCGGTCAAACGCCGGATCGGCTCCGGGGCCACATATTTGTTCAATAGGTGGCTCGGGGTCGAAAGGCACTGTGATACACTCCTGGAGCTTATCCTCGGCCATGGCAATAAACTTGCTGCATGTCAGCACATATTCTAGAGGATAACGAACCTGTTGTTACTAACCGACGTAAACAATACGTGCATGGCGTATTCGCCCACAGTCTTTTGTTCATCCCTGTGATGCCTCGACGAATGCGAGTGATGGTGCGCATGGTCGCGCCGGGTTTTGCTATGCATACGTTCAAGCTTCCTCTGTGTGATAGTACCATTTGTAGGACTATCCTGTGTAGACTGTGACTTGTCATGGGAGTGAATGGATGCGCCGACCGTGGTACCTGACAAGGCGGTCGGTGGCCTGGAGGCTGTCGAAGCCATACTCGCTGCCAGTTCTGTATCTAACCGATTCATCGTGGGAAGGTCAGGCCGTTCCGGAAGAAGCCCGGCGCCAACCGCCGCAATCATCTGCGGGCTAAGAGGACTCGATGACGAGCTTGCGAGACTTCCATTCCTCGAGTGCTGAATGCCATGAACGATAGATGTCTGGCGGTGATGTCCGTATGTTACAGCCTTCGGATCGGCGAGACGCTCAAATATGCCACCAGGGCCCGGACGTGGCGCAGTTGTACGGATGGTAGGGGACGTCGTCGAAGACGAAGGGGACCGAGGGGATTCGGGGATACCAGCAAGCGCACCGGATTGCAGCTTCTCGAGGGAGGACTCGCGTGAGTGGGCAATGGCACGGAAGATGGAAGAATCGTGAGGTATAGGTTTCAGAGTATTATCCCACACGCCGTTATCACCGTCATCATCGCTGCCGTCGTGGGTATTGAGTCGAGGGACTATTCGGGGAGAGAACTTTAGGGCTTCGTGGAAGTGGTCTGGCAGCGTCTGGGACGGAGCTACAGTGGTGCGACAACGTCAGTAGGCGAAGTAAAGGGTCATCAGAGCGGCAGGGTGCAATGGGTAACAGGGGATGTTGAAATGCTGCAGCCCCCTCCCGTGAAACTAAGAAACAAAACGCAAAAGTGGGAACATTTATTCGTCAACGTGCGTGTGGAATTCCAGCAGAAGGCATTCCATTAGCCAGCCAATGTGTTGGCATATTTTGGCGCGAGATGGTCCAACAGTTGAAGACCCGTGTAAGGATCGAAGGGAGGGGAGGAAGCGCGTGGTGTCAGACTCACCCATTGTTGAGCCTCGATGCCCATGATACGTCGGTACTGGAGGAATACGGAAGGCTTCACAGACCCTGAAGGCTTGGGGCTTGGGCTTCGGGCTTGGGATGGCCTAACGAATTGGGTTGACGATATACGAAAGAGTTGTTTATGATGGTGGTATTTCTGGACCACGATGCTTCCCTGTCTGTTTTTCTTATCCAGCCTTCCCCCTCAGGTCCCCTGTTTTTCTTTTCTTTTCTTTTCTTGGTACGTATTATTCTGACGCTCAGCAATTGCAATGGCCTAGAAAATGTGATGTGCAATACCTATCCCATGCCTCAAGTCACCGCATAATGCGAATGAGCATCTCTGTAGTTGATGCAGCTTGGTCCAATAATGCCTAATGCCTTTACCAGCTACTCGTCCACTGGTCAGCTCTTCAGTCTCGTGGAGACAGCAGAGCCAGACGATATCCAACTGAAGTCTATTTCTGCCTTCGTCGTCAATGTCGCCAATTAGCTGTCTTTACTGTATGTACTGTATTGCCCTTTGTGAAGTCCCACCGCAAACTTTTGGTCAATTACAGCCTTTCTGGCGAGATCCTCTATGCAGAACAAGGGTCCTCTGCAAGGGCCGTGTCCTATTACGATCCACCCGCGGGAGGTTGGGTTCAGAGACTTCAGGGACTTCAGGTACATACTGTACGGCCTATATCGGTTTACATACTGTATTCCATTTTTCAGGTTAACACTAGGAGGTAGCACGTGGCTTACGGGCCTCTAAGTGCATAATGGATACCAGCATATTTATATATGTCTTGGCTGACCTCAGTTACGACGGCGGGGGCATCTAGATTCAAAAGACCAGGCAGGCAGAGCGTCAAAGAGTTGCGTCTTCATCATATAAATGCATTAGACAGCTAGAAGATATATCCAATATCAACGTGCGCTCGACTAATTCACCCAATTCTCTCGTCACACTTACAACTGCCAATCCACCATATAAAGGTGATGGGACAGCTTTATATCTTACTTTTCATAGATGACAGTTGTTTAACGGATGATCAGTTACATATATCTCAGTCATCATATTAAAAGCGATACTGATACATTTATTAGTAAGTTAGTCATTCTATGCAAATGCCGTAAGCTGCCTGGTTGGTCCTGGGCCTTGGAAGTAAGAAGCGAGATAGTCGTGTTTGTTTCTCGCTTGATTCCTTGACTAATGCGTGCATGTAAATCACATGCCATAATCCAATGTGCTACCTGAGTTGTCTCCCGGTTTTTATCAGGCGGGGTTATAGCTCGCCTTCGCCTTCATGTTCTGTTGAGCGCGGTGTTCTCAGAAATCCCGCTTAACCTCGGATGGTCCCGACTGCTGCCCGGGTCCGTCGTCCGGCATCTAAATACTACGGTGTTCATCGTTCTCTCGGGTATACCTGTAGTTTTGTCATTGTAACCACAACGGGAATATCTAGCTTGAGTGTTGCACGCATAGCCACCATCGGATTTTCATCTTTATTGCCTCATGTCAGCGATATTTATCAGCCCCTAGGAGTAAGAAATACTCATGCGGGTAAGCAATTGATCTATAGACGCTGCAAACTTCCTTACCTATCGGGGTACCTATCTAAGACAAACGTACTCCATATGTGGCCTATGAAGATAGGGCTTACGGGGAGATCGTGACCCAAATTCCTGTATATTAAATGGGTTAGGTGAGAGAAAGGAGGGTAGATATTTAGTCCGTTCTACCAGCACGAGGAAGACATAGATGCCGAACATTTCTCCTGTATAAGAGTTAGACTATACCAGAGGCGCATGCATTTCACCGGATAGACGACTAGCCGATCGTGGCAGAGAGTGCTGAGTGTGCCGCTGTAAGTATAGAGCAACGCAGAAAACCACAGAAGGCTGTAAGTTATGAATTGCCGAACGGGGGGGACCAACACCACTTAGCATCCGATTGGATATTTCCCGAGTTCAGTGGGCGAGTCAGGCTCGGCGCATCTCCTGTCGGGTTTTCGGGGGGTTGCTCGCTCTGCGAATCCCTAGACCGGCATGTTACGAACGGTATTCAATGAATTGTAGAAATGACGAGGAGAAATTGGATACTAATGACTTACAGACACAGCGCGGCTTTCTAGGTTACACGTTTCTTATTGGGAATCCTATAGGTTTTAGACTTGAACTTACCAAACACATGGTAATTTCGGGAACTAAGGGTTTGAATTCATGATTGCAGCCCGCACTTCTGATCTTGAGCAACACAAAAAGAAAATATACCTTCTCGGGTACACAACTTGCGAACCCTTAGCCGCTAAATCCTAGGTACCTAAGGCCGCTAAGTAAGGTACCTTAGGTCCAGGTAGCCACAATTGTGCTTATCTTAATCCCCTTATGAAGTTTAGATCCACCTACCAACGCCGCCAATTTTCCTCCGATTCTTCTCCAATCTTGAACCCACCACTTACGAGTCTACGCCACGCACACATTTTTAAGTCTGGGTTTCGCTCCCTCTTTTTTCTTTTTAAGTGCAATCGTACGATTCCGTGTTCATCGTGTTCGCATTTCGTACACTGCGGTCACCCGTGCGCGTTTCTTTCTTCCTAATAATTATTCTTAGAGCCGTGGCTGCGTTGTCCGTCTCGCGCCGCTTCGGTCGATAAATTTCGAGGAGTTCCCCAAACTCCCCATTCTTTTTCAGTTCAGCAGCCGACAGCGCTCCCAGACACGTTGCAGCGTTACAGCGCCACAGCGCCTTTTCTGACAGCCCCGAACCAGTAGGTCTGGTCGCACGGCTCAGGATAATCTAACATTATAGGAGCCTTGTCGCCTTCACCTTTATTCCGTTTTCCTAGTCGACGCTCCGCACCACTATAGTGCCATATTTTTGCCGTGTGCTAGAAACGACCCTGCATACCCCAATCAAGTCCGACAAGATGGCTCAACTCGATACCCTGGACATCATTGTCCTCGCCGTCATCCTCGTCGGTACAGGTGCCTATTTCACCAAGGGCAAATATTGGGGAGTTACTAAGGACCCGTACGCGAATTCGTTTTCCAACACAAATGGACTCAAGGCGGGAAAGACAAGAAACATAATCGAGAAGATGGAGGAAAGTGGCAAGAATTGTGTCATCTTCTACGGTTCTCAAACTGGTACTGCCGAGGATTACGCTTCGCGACTGGCCAAAGAGGGCAAGAGTCGATTTGGCCTCGAAACTATGGTGGCCGATCTCGAGGACTACGATTACGATAATCTCGATGAGATCTCTTCCGATAAGGTTGTCATGTTTGTCCTGGCCACGTACGGCGAAGGCGAGCCCACTGACAATGCGGTTGACTTCTACGAGTTCATCACTGGCGATGACGTGGCTTTCTCCCAAAGCGCGGACCCTCCTCTCGGAAATCTCAACTACGTCGCTTTCGGTCTAGGCAACAATACGTATGAGCATTACAACTCCATGGTTCGTAATGTTAACAAGGCTCTTGAGAAACTTGGAGGTCATAGAATCGGTGATGCTGGCGAAGGTGATGATGGCGCTGGCACTATGGAAGAGGACTTCTTGGCATGGAAAGACCCTATGTGGGCTGCACTGGCAGAGAAGATGAGTCTCGAAGAGAGGGAAGCCGTCTACGAGCCCATCTTTGGCATCGTTGAGCGGGAGGGTCTCTCCAAGGATTCTCCCGAGGTCTACTTGGGCGAACCCAACAAGATGCATCTCGAAGGAACTGCCAAAGGTCCATTCAACGCCCACAACCCGTACATTGCGCCGATCGCCGAATCAAAAGAGCTGTTCTCCGTTAAAGACAGAAACTGTCTTCATATGGAGGTCGATATCAGCGGTTCTAACCTGACATACCAGACTGGGGATCACATTGCGATCTGGCCGACGAACGCCGGCCTCGAGGTTGATCTATTCCTTGGCATCCTGGGACTCGACAGCAAGAAGGATACCGTCATTAGTGTCAAGGCTCTTGAGCCCACTGCCAAGGTTCCGTTCCCCACTCCCACGACCTACGACGCCATCATCCGATACCATCTTGAGATCTGTGCCCCTGTATCTCGTCAGTTCCTCGGCACACTAGCTGCGTTTGCCCCTGATGATGCTACCAAGGCGGAGATGGCTAAGCTAGGTAGCGACAAGGACTACTTCCAGGATAAGATCAGCAAGAACCACTACAACATCGCCAGGACTTTAAGTGTTGTCAGTGGTGGGAAGAAGTGGGAAAATGTTCCGTTCTCGGCATTTATCGAAGGTCTCACTAAGCTTCAGCCTCGATACTACTCGATTTCGTCGTCCTCGCTGGTTCAACCCAAGAAGATATCTATCACTGCCGTCGTTGAGAATCAATTGATCCCTGGCCGTGCCGATCCCTTTTATGGCGTGGCTACCAACTACTTGTTCGCTCTCAAACAGAAGCAAAACGGTGACCCGAACCCCGAGGCGTTCGGACTCACCTACGAAATCCACGGCCCGAGAAATAAATACGACGGTGTCCACGTACCCGTGCACGTGCGCCACTCCAACTTTAAGCTGCCTTCCGATCCATCCAAACCCGTTATCCTTATTGGACCGGGCACTGGTGTTGCTCCGTTCCGCGGGTTCGTACAGGAACGTGCCAAGCAAGCCCAGTCTGGGGAGAACGTTGGCCGTACGCTGCTTTTCTTTGGCTGCAGAAAACCTAATGAGGATTTTATGTACAAATCAGAATGGGAGGTATGTATATTATCACTCCTGTCCTAGACACATTACTCACAGCTCGACAGGAATACCAAAAGGCTCTTGGCGACAAGTTCGAGCTGATCACCGCATTCTCGAGAGAAGGGCCCAAGAAGGTATATGTGCAACATCGCCTTAAGGAGAGAGCGCAAGAAGTGAACGAATTACTCGAGAAGAAGGCATACTTTTACGTATGTGGTGATGCCGCAAATATGGCACGGGAAGTCAACACGGTGCTAGCTCAGATCATTGCGGAACAACGAGGTATCCCTGAGGCGAAAGCAGAGGATATCGTCAAGAATATGAGAGCGTCGAACCAATACCAGGTACGTCATACTGTTTTCCTCTCCATATTACGTATAGTTTTGCAATCAACGCGAAGCTAGCTCTTACCCCTTTTTCATTACTCTATCCATTCTTGATACTAACAACCATTCCAGGAGGATGTCTGGTCATGATCGCCTTGCCATTATCCGGCATGCTTTTTAATGCATAGCAGGGTGAGTGTTGCGAATAGATTTGCATATAAAGGGTTCGTTGCCAGCCTTACTTGGAGTCACGGGGGGCCTGGGCTTTCACTGGCGTGGATTGCACGGTAGCAAGATCTCGGTTCAGGCATCTATGCACATTGTAATACAGCAGCACCTTTTCTCGGTAAATATATTGTACGTAATGACTTGAATAGATTGAGTACAACCTTTTAATTACCAATGTGTCTCGGTGTTCCAACAGTCAACATGAGTGTCCAGGCATTTAAGTCTTGTATTGTCAGGTTGTTAGGCGCAATTACACGCTCGCAATGGCAGCGTCCGTTTTGCGACTTGTACGCATAGCGAGCTCGAGACAGGAACTGGAGTGAGGACTCAGCACTTTGTTCCTCATATCAAAAACTTAAGACCTATTACCCACGGTATTAAAGCCTGTATGGAAAATGGTCGACCTCTATTGAACGGTCAGGTAATAGCTTTCAAATCCCAATACCTACCAGTTTGGCCCAATGAAAGACTAGTATAGGGAGAATAAGTTCTAGCATCCTGCCTTGCCCCTTTTATGTGGAAATAGGGGACAACATCATGCTGGAAGTTAAATGCCAAAGACTTCGCTCTTCGTACTATGGTGAACCGTGTCTATACCGATAGCACGAGTCTGCCTAGGTATATTCCAATGCCTTAGAATAATGAAAGCCTTTGCCCATGTCAATGTGCTGGCTGTTCTCGTCTTTCCCTTGAGTATAATTGGTATGTATAGAAGTATAATACTCTCTATTATGAGTTACAATTATAACTAAAGCAGATGATAGCGTGACAGTCAAATTGTTTTTTTACTATCTATTTTTTAAAATACTACATATAGCTACCAGTTATATTGAGATACTAGCAACCAGGATTTGTTAAACATAAAATCAACTTGGCTGCGTTGGTTGGTCCTTGTAACACATTTACATATCGGAACTCAAATATACTTACTTGGTACGACATAGAGATATACATCACTGCCGCATCCGCTAGTTTCATCCTCGTGTAGAGCTATCCACTATCTAATCAAGTTTGTAGACTCTCGCGAACCCCTTACACCGAGGCTCCAAGGTCATAGCCTACTTGCGTAAAAATTCGCTTCGGTCTGTCTCTGAATTATAATAGGGGGCTTGGTGGATGTCCAATCTTTACTTAACCCCTTGGTCGTAATTGTATTCGACACTTCACTTTGTAACTGTCCTTCTCCAACCATTAGTCCACCCTATGCACGTTTTCAATCACCAACAAGGGAAGCTTTTTCTTGTTCGTGATCTCTTGTGGTACGAAAAATCACGATAGAGTATTAAGTTCATGCATACCAAACGTGGCAACCTCATATTCAAACTAGACACCAATGATTTCGAAAGAAGTTAGGGTGTTCACGGGTTAGGTGCGCTGCTTTGATCTCCTTCGCCGAATTGATTGTGTAATTCACTATTTTGAGATACCATATGTGTACATGCTTTAATTCCTTTGGTGTCAGGTATGATTTGTTGTAATTTGCATGCCTGAATTCAAAGATACAGCTAAACAGGGTTCATGATTAGGAATATGGGAACTGCAGTCTGGAAGGAACTAAATCTATGGCAATATCTGTTGCCTAAGGTACCTCGTTACAAACACCCAACCTTAGGTCTTCCATGCTGTCCTCCTAACAGGCTGTTGTCTAGATATTGTCTACATAAGATAGGGGCGGTGTGGTATATGATGATGTGTAGCTCCTTCCAATATTGCTGGCATTTGATCATGTCTTGATCCTAAGGCAAATATTACTGATCAAAGCTGCCATGCTTATCTTGCACTTGCCAGTTAAATTTCACCTGCCGGTACTCATGTCGTCGTTACCCGGCAACGTTCGGTGGGTTGGTACCTGAGATACCTAGCGTGCCTGCCTCCTTCTACTTATTCACCGTATCAGCAAGTGGCAGTATGCCCAATTCCAGCCTGCCAAACAGCAAGATCAGTCACAATGGGCAACAGCACAATACAAGGCTGATTAGAACCATGTAATTACCTCAGTCCAAAAAGTATTTAAGACCGGCTCCCTTTCCCAACATCCCCGTCCATCTCTCATCATCCACCTTTCAACCACAACCGCCGACAGTTACTTTTACTATTGGTCTTCAATACCAACTTACTTTCCCCGGCTATTCTGCACTTTGCCATTCCATCATTACTTGCCGAGCATACGTACATACGCATACTTTCACATAAATATTTGGTGCACAGCCCATAAGTCTTCCATCACCAACTGCGACTACCTTGGTCTACGAAGCTTATACAAGCCCACATTTGGTGTACCCTTCTACCTTCCAGGATTGTACTCAATCATATTGGTAAGTACGGTAACTTCCCATTGACGCAATCGTGTTTTTTTTTTTCCTTTATGTTTTCTTCACCTCCCACTCTGCCATCGTCTTCCTCTCTTCTTCTTCCCCAGACCCCAACATAGCATCAACTCATCCACCACAATCTCTTCGGGTTCCATCTTGCTCTCTAGCTACTCTATTTTACTCGGGCCCATTCGCTTCATCATAATCCTCTTGGTACCAACAGCTTTTGGCAATACCAGCCAGAATTTCCAAGGTTTGGTTCCATTTCTACCTTTCGAACAATGGCTTGACGCGACGCGATCCCCTCTACACGCCCAACTGCAGCCTATTTAACAATTTGAAGATTCAAAGCTGCTTCTCCAGCTGCCATCAACTACATCTTCTGTTCTCACTACGACCAATCCCAGACTGAGCCTTTACGCCCTACTGCCTCTTACCACCTCTCCATTGTTCAGTACATGACTTCAATCTCACTGCAGCCCAGCGTCTACCTTTATCCACTATCTCATTCAACTGTCCACCATCCAAGCAGAGCCTGTGTTATCCTATTCACTTGGCAGTCCATTGTTAACTTTCCTTCCCACAGGTTTTCTTCTGTTCGTCAGATTTGATCAAATCAACCATTGTATCAGGTGTGTATATTCCGCTTCCTCTTTATTATAATTGCCCCCGCGTTTGCCTGTACAATGCGCATCGTTATTGCTGCTCATTTCATGTAATTCTATCTGGATACCTCTGCCAGAGATTAGAAATTTCACGCAGTATGTCTATTTCTGTTTATGGATAACTTGCTAACAATTTATTCCTATACAGAAGTCCACAGGTTACTCGACTTGACATATCATCATGTCTCAGGACAACGTATCTAACTCCGATACCCCTGCCGTCGAGGCCGCTCTGCTTGCTGGCTCCGTCCATTTCAGTAAAGACGGCACTGAAGGCAACGGTGCCCAAGCCCATACGATTGCCGACAACAACATGAGTGCCATGATGAGCCAATTCGGTGGCCTCGGTATCAATGGCCATCCCGCCATGCCCGGAATGATCCCCATGGCTACCCCTGATGGACGCATTGTTCATGTGCCTGCTAACTATCCGACTCCTGGCGTCCCCTATGGATTTGCCCCTGAGGCTTATGCGGCCGCCTATAGTGCTCCGTACCTGGCTTACCCCGGATATAACCACTTCATGCAACAGTCCGCCCTTGGACCGTACACCCCTGCCCGGCTGAACGCTGCTCATGACCGCACTGAGGGTAGTTCTCAGTCTGTGCCCGACCTTAACATTCGCCGCTCTTCTTACTCGACCAACGAGTCGACTCCCGCGACCCCCTTCTTTGGAAGCATGCTGGGTCGGGACCAGGGAGTTCGCGTTGCTGTCTTCGACCGGTCCAACTACAACACCCCGTCGCCTCAGCAGATCATGACTCCTAAAGAGGAGGAGGAGGCTAACCGACGTCAGGCTAACCAACTGATGGAGCTCCGTCGTCTGGCTGACCTTGACCCCAAGATCCCTCCTGCTATCCCCGCCATCTTTACTGACCCCAAGAGCATGAAGACACTGGAGCAGAGCCTTGAGAACAAGATGCCTGGTAACCGTAATGTCTACATTCGTGGTCTCCACCCCACTACTGATGACGCTCTTCTGCTGAAGTATGCTGAGCGTTTTGGCAAGGTCGAGACCTCTAAAGCTATCATCGATGCTCCCACTGGAGCTTGCAAGGGGTGAGTTGCTCATTCACCCGTAACTATATTCGAGATATACTGACTGGGAGTTTAGTTTTGGTTTTGCCAAGTTCTACGACGTCCGCGACTCCGAGCGATGCATCCGGGGCTTCTTTGCAAGAGGTTACGAGGTTGGGTTCGCTCGGGTGAGCTCGCCTCGTGCCAAACGTCGGCAGTGTTGGCGTTGTCGAGATAGCCCCCAGCAGTGTATTGACTGCTATGAACAGGAATCGTTCAATGCTCGACTTCGGCGCGCTGGCGACGAGGCATCCACCAACCTGTATCTGTCGAACCTTCCCAAGGACTACGGCGAGATGGTAAGATATCCCTATCAGCACTATCATAGAATACATGATCTAACTGCCATAGGAAATTGGAGCCGTGTTCGAGGGCTATGCAATCATGTCTAGCAAAATTCTTCGAGACAACCTTGGTCAGAGCCGTGGCGTTGGTTTTGCTCGGTAAGTCTGATCGTAATGGTATATACAAGTCTGCCGAGTGCTAACATTTCTTACAGCTTTGAAACCCGGGAAATCTGCGATCACATCATCCAGGAATTTTCTGGCAAACGACTCGGAGAGGACCGCATGCCACTGCAGATTCGCTACTCGGACACAGAGACTCAGAAGGAGATGAAGCGACAGACGGCTAAGCGCCGCCAGTACCGTACCAATGAGTACAACGCCAGTGCTTACGGTACGCCCCTTGTGGGAATGGTCCCTCACAACAACCAGATGTTCCGACCCAGTGGTGGCAGTTACGGGTATGTTCCGGTTACTTGCGACGATTTGCTACACCTCAGCTAACTTATAATGTCTAGTGCTACACAAACCGCCTCTCGCATTCCTCGCCCCATTACTCGCAGCCATCAGGGCGTCTCGGGAGGTTATGGTGGTCATGGTACCCGGTATGAACCCATTTTTCTGGGTGCTTCTTGCCGTCGCCACCACTAACCACCACTAACCACCACTAACCTACCCGTAGACCGGCGTCGCAAGGGCAACGTTCTGGTAGCGATGGGGTCGAGATTCGTGTCGAGTCGCCTTTGGTTGCTCACGGAAGCAGCCAGTCGTCTCCGGTGAAGGAAGTCAAGGCATAGACTGGTTTTCCTAGTCGTGCTACGTGTTGCCCACCATGTCGAACATCACACTACGGTATCATCACGCTGTGATGCTGTCGTTTCCGATGGGCATGGACACCCAAGGTTATTTTCGAGTTTTTCCCCCAGTTTCTTGTGCACAGGGTTTTCTTTTCAGAGTTCTAGAGTTGAGTCAGCATGTCCACGGCTTACCATCATGTACCATGGCGGTTATTGGTGGATGATACGAGAGAGAGTGTGTGAGACACCTTGGACCTTCTCATGTTTACTAATACGTCTTTTAATCTCCCTTTACCCCGTTTTCTAGTTGTAATGTTCTCTTACTCTCTAGAGTATAGAGGTTTGGTGGTCTAGACCAAAACAGAAGCCTTAATATAAAGTCTTTAGACAAACACTTTCGATGAACCATTTTAGTTGTGCGAGTATTCGACTCGGCCTAATAGTGTGCTATGTATGACATGAGTTATATCATTAACGGTTTGGGGGAGGGGGGATTCATGAGCTTGGGTAGCATGGTATTTGAAAGGGGTATCAATTAATATCATCTTATACACCTGTCTGCCTGGCTATGTCTCATTGCTGACTGAAAGTGTTTTCATGCTTATTTCTGATTTGTAAGTCTTTGGACTTCTTCCTCGCCATCATCCCGATCTCCATCGTCTTCGTTACTCTCACTATTTTCGTCTTGGTCTTGGTCTTGGTCTTGGTCTTCGTCCTCGGATTTGTCGTCAAGCTCTTCTCCCGAATCAGCGTGTTCACCACGTGCTTCTTGCTGCTCCCTAATAGCGGCCTCGAGATCTTTGAGCGCCTTTTTGGAAAAGCCCGACGCCTCGACCGCCGCGTCGAGTCTCTTGGCTCCGTCTCTACCTACCGTCTTTTTGGCATCTTTGAAGAAGGGCCCCGGCTGCGTGCTGACGAAGTGGAACCGACTCTCGAAGAAGCGCTTGACACAGTTGACGTCGCGGTCGAAGTACATCTCGGCGTTCTGGTGGTCCATAGATACCATCTGGGGGAAGTCGATCAGGATGGGCGTGATGACGAGCTTTCCTTCGGCCGTTTCGACCTCCTTGTCATTTTCTTCGGCCGTCTCGACCTCCTTGCCCTTTTCTTCGGCCGTCTCGACCTCCTTGCCCTTTTCCGAGGACGGCTCCTCTTTCATCCTCTCTGCCTTGATCAAGATGTTGAACTCGTTGAAGTCGCCGTGGATGAGCCCGTGCCGCGCCAGCCGCAGGATCATGGATATGAGCTCGCCGTAGAGGGCGGCGGGGTCGGGAACCACGGAGATATGGCGCAGGGGGAAGGCTTCGACCAGGTGCATGAGGACGGTGTGGCGGCTCTGGGCGATGGGCTGGGGCACGGGGAACCCTTCGTCGCGCAGGGCGCGCATGAAGGCGTACTCCTTCTCGGCGGCGAGGCGCGACAGGTACATCCAGCTGCCGCCCTGGCGCCGGCGGAGGTAGTCGCGGTTGGCCTTGACGGTGCGGAAGGAGATGCGGCCGAGGCGGTGGATCTTGAGGACGCGCTGGGTACCGCTGTCGTCGGCCACGACCAGGATGTCGCTCTCCTTGCCCACGCCGATCCGGTTGCCGACGCTGTACAGCTCCTTGCGGCTCGCGTACGTGTGCAGGGCCAGGTAGTCGAGCCCGCCGTACGTCAGCCGGTACCCGTCGTACTTGGCTTCCTTGAGCCGCGCGATCAGCCCGACCTTCGCCAGCGCCGAGATGGACTTGTGCACGCGGCTGCTGCCGCCCCGCAGCTTCGCGATCGACTCGATGAGCGGCGTCGGGACCAGCTCGTGGTTCTTGCTGCCGATCTCGACCTGTTTATCCGGGGTCTTGGTCAGCCGAGTTCAAAGCAGACGGGGGGTGGGAAGGGCTCCGTACGGCTGTTAGGACTCGCCAGTCCTCTGCTGCGAGGTGGCGCATGGCCTTGGTGTCGAGCTTCATGGTGACGGCGTCGGTCGCTCGACCTTCTCGAGGTGGTAGTCTGGTTTCTGTCTGTTTTTTGTCTGCTGCAGAAGAATGAGGAAGGCGAAAACTAAGAATCTTGTCAAATAGTCTAACACTTCTTACATGCTTCCGTTACGATGTAGCCTTGGATGATTGATATTCACCCCACCAAAATTCCAAGTTCTATCCAAAAATCACAGCATCTATCTAATCAGAGAGATAAGATAAGATCTCGACTTGTGGATATTGTACAGGGGCTACTATTGGCCCCTCTTATTTCACTTCTTCGTATTTTGATTGGCTGTTTTAACATCAATAGAATCGCAAGGCTCTGCAGAAGCACTGACCACCTCCATACAGTTGCTGAGCAAATAGGCGGCAAGAGCTGTCGCGTAAGGCTTGCCTAGAAGTACAGCACCCAGAGCTCCCGACCTGACCAAAAGCTTCCCTTGACGAAGAGCCCCATTACCAACCATCCACCCTCCACCATTTCACCATATCCGCCGCAGCCCCCCAAACAATACTTAAAAACTACAGCACTTATCGGCGCGGTGCATATCGACCGACTCCGATATTTCACAGTCGACAACGCTGGAGATATTTTCATTTTAAGCCGTCTGTTTAGAGCTTACCTTCGTAATTAGTGTTAGCATCCATATTCGCCGCTTCGACCGTCAACCACCATGGCACCGAGCAGTGATCAACCTACGTCGGCCGACAAGGGAAAAGGCAAAGCTGTCGGTAACCAGGCCGGCGACGAAAAGAAACCTAAAGATGGCCAACCCCAACCTAATGGGAAGAAGGATGAGGATGACTGTGCGTTTTCTTCCCCTCGGTTGGTGTCGTGTCCCACGTTAACAGCCGTTTAGCTGCGGAGGAGCTGAGCGAGGAAGACCAACAGCTCAAAAGCGAACTCGACATGTTTGTTGAGAGACTGACGGTACGATTCTGGTCTTTTCCAGGCCTTTTTCTTATCATCCGAGTGCTGACGTAGTGCATAGGAATCCGATGCGTCCCTCTATAAGCCGGCCTTAGAGGCCATGAAGACTTCCATCAAGACCTCGACATCCTCGATGACCGCCGTACCCAAACCACTCAAGTTCCTAAGACCACACTACGAGACCATGACAAAACTCTACGACGAATGGCCGGAGGGCGACGACAAATCCTCGCTGGCTGATGTTCTGTCAGTCATTGGCATGACCTTCTCGGACGAGGACCGCCAAGATACCCTCAAATATCGCCTATTATCACCAACGCAAGATATAGGGTCGTGGGGTCATGAATACGTGCGTCACTTGGCTTTGGAGATCGGCGAGGTCTACGGAAAGCGGGTCGCCGCGGAGGAGCCCGTCAAGGACTTAATAGACCTTGCCTTAGTGCTCGTGCCGCTGTTCCTCAAGAGCAATGCCGAAGCCGATGCGGTTGATCTGATGAGCGAACTGGAGATTATAGAACAGCTTCCCAAGTTTGTCGACGAGAACACCTATTCCCGTGTCTGTTTGTACCTCATCAGCATGGTCAATCTCCTGACGTACCCGGACAACGAGCAATTCCTCCGAACCGCCCATACCATATATCAGACCTACAAGGAATACACCCAAGCCATGGTGATTGCCATCCGACTTAACGATATAGACCTTGTTTACGCCGACCTCGACGAGACGGATGATGCGGCATTGAAGAAGCAGATGGGCTTCTTGGTTGGTCGCCAGAAGATGTGGTTAAATGTCCAGGAGCCAGCCGGATCTAAAGAGGACACCCAGGAACTCGATGATGCTATTTGCAACGTGAAATTGGCGGAGTACTTCAAAGTCATGGGCAAAGAGCTAAACATTCTGGAACCCAAGACCACTGAAGACATATACAAGAGTCACCTGGAAAGTAGCCGAGTCGCTGGCATGACGAACCTCGATTCGGCGCGGCATAATCTTTCTGCCGCTTTTGTGAACGCTTTCGTCAATGCTGGGTTTGGTAATGACAAGATGATGCTCGTGGACCAGGACAAGGAGAGCTGGGTCTGGAAGACGAAAGACGAAGGTATGATGTCGACTGTGGCTTCACTCGGTACTCTTCTCATGTGGGACGTGGAAACTGGGCTGGACAAGATTGACAAGTTTACCTATGCGTCTGAACCTCAGATTGTCGCCGGTTCCATGCTTGCCATCGGCATCATGACCTCGGGCGTACGGCTTGACAGTGAGCCTGGCCTGGCACTCCTGGGCGACCCAGACAAGCTTGAACACAAGAATCCTCTAGTACGGGTGGCATCCATCATGGGTCTTGGACTCTCGTATGCCGGTTCTAATAAGGATGAAATACTGGAACTACTCTTACCCATCGTTTCAAACTCCGACAATGATATGCAGCTCTCTGCCATGGCTGCTCTGTCTTTAGGCATGGTTTTCGTCGGCTCCGGAAACCCGCGAGTTAGCGAGGAGTTGATGGCGCTCCTCCTAGATGAGGACCGTGGTGCTCAGCTCTCCGACAAGTGGATTCGCTTCTTGGCGCTCGGACTCGGACTTCTTTTCTTTGGACGGCAGGAAGAAGTTGACGTTGTCTTAGAGACTCTCAAGGCTGTGCCTCATCCGATGGGTCGGCCTACTGCCATCCTCGCAGAAGTCTGTGCGTGGGCCGGTACTGGAACGGTATTGAAGATCCAGGAGCTGCTGCATATCTGCAACGAGCATATCGAATTGGAGTCAGAAGAATCGAAGTCCGACGTACTCTCTCAAATGTATGCAGTCCTCGGAATTGCGCTAGTCGCCATGGGCGAAGATGTTGGACAAGAAATGGTCCTCCGACAATTCGGTCACCTCATGCACTACGGCGAGCCCAATATTCGACGCGTCGTGCCTCTAGCCATGGGTCTGATCAGCCCCAGCAACCCACAGATGAAGGTGTATGACACGCTGTCACGGTACAGTCACGATAATGACAACGACGTCGCGATTAATGCAATTTTCGCTATGGGCTTGCTGGGTGCCGGCACCAACAACGCCAGATTGGCCCAGCTTCTCCGACAACTAGCAAGCTACTACCACCGTGATCCCGAGACTCTATTCGCGGTTCGTATCGCGCAAGGTCTCCTGCACATGGGCAAGGGTACCATGTCTCTCAACCCTTTCCACACCGACCGGCAGATCCTGTCCAGAGTAGCCACCTCCGGTCTCCTCGCCGTTCTCGTCGCCATGATGGACGCTAGGCAATTTGTCACTAGTGATTGCCATTACCTCCTATACTTCCTCGCCGCGGCCATGCATCCCCGCTTCCTCATCACACTCGACGAAAACCTCAAGCCCCTGACGGTCAACGTCCGTGTCGGCCAAGCGGTCGACGTGGTTGGCCAGGCCGGTCGCCCCAAGACGATCACGGGCTGGCAGACGCAGAGCACTCCCGTACTACTTGCGTACGGCGAGCGAGCGGAACTCGAAGACGAGGAGTACATCAGCCTGAGCAGTACGATGGAAGGTCTCGTCATCCTCCGCAAGGTAAGAAAGACCCCAATGTCCATGATTTAGTCGAGTATTTTGAAGAAAACTAACATCGTGCTAGAATCCGGACTGGGAGGATGGAAAGTGAGCATCTACTTGACGTAATTGAAATACTCTCAAGTCTGATAGTGAGGGTTCGTGGCAGACAGAGTTGGCCACAGCCAGGTTCATAGCCCGGTAAAAAGAATTGTATTATTAAAGCAGAACAAATAATGCACCGCCGAGGCGTCGCAAATTTAGAGGAGCGGCCCTTTTTTGTTTGATCTCCTGCAATAGACAGTGGAAACACAACACACTCCCAACATCTTGTGCACGCTTCTTGAAATTAAGCCCATGCGAGCCCCTTTGGCACTATCATATCTACATGACCTATAATATGCCTATCTTCCCAAACCGTAGCAACCCCATCATCTCCTCGACGGCCTCGTAGGCCTCGCGTTCTTAGCCTTGCGCTGCTCCTTGACCACGCGCGCCTTGCGGATATCCTCGGCGCTCTTGACCTCCTTGCGGCTACCGGCGCCGTCGCGGAAGCGGCCGACGCGCTTCTCGCGGGCCTCGGCCACGCGCTTCTTGCGGTCGTGGTAGTCGTCCCTGTACTTGTCGGCCTCCTTGGGCGCCTTCTCCTGCTTGTGCCTGTACCTCACATTTCCTTTTCCTCCCGGTCCTCCAGCGTCGCCGTTGCCGTTGTTGCCAGACGAAGTGTTGCTGAAGCCGCGCTTCTCGAACTCGCCGACGCGCGGCAGGCGGCCGAGGCGCTGGGCGCGGCGCCACTTGTCGAAGCGGCCGCTCTGGAAGGAGGCGGCGATCTTGACGCCGCTCTCGCCGCGGATCATGCGCTTGCCGCTGGCAGAAGTGCCGGCGGAGGCGAGAGAGCGGGAGCCGTCCTCGTCGTTGTCGCGCGACACGTACCGGGCCGACTTCTTGTCCCAGCGCATGCGCGCGCGCGTCGGCAGGCCGAAGTTCTTGGCCCCCTCGTCGTTGGTCAGGTCCATGGTCGCATCGCGCGCCGCCTCCACGAAGGTCCCGCCGCTGCCGCTGCCGCTGCCGCCGCCCGTGTGCACGCCGTAGCCTCGCTCCTCCGCCGCGTTTACCGTGCGCGGCGTGTATGACATGAAGACCTCGGTGTCTTGGTACGACGAGAGGCCGTCTTTGGATTTACTGCTAGATGCGGCGTGGTTGGATACGGTGACTTCGAGGTCGGAATCATCGTCTTCGTCACCGTGAGACGATGCCACGTCTTCTTCCTGCTCGTCGACTGCCATCTCCTCGTCCTCTTCGTCGAATCCATCTGCGCCATCGAGCTCCGCCGCCTCGTCAGATTCTTCGACGTCTTGGTCTGCCTTAGCTGTTTTCCTGGGACCGAAGCGCTCGCGTATCGTCTTCATAACTTCGGCGGCTTCGTTGCGGCCGGCCTTGGTCGATACGCCGATTTCAAAGATGGTCTCTTGCGGCTTGAAGCCACTGATCTTCGCCAGCATTTCGGCGCGGGCATCCTCAGCAGCGCCGAGCTCGTCGCCGAAGATGGCATGTAGTTGCGCCCAAGGCTTCGAAGCAACGATTTCCCTCGCCCGTCGTGCGCTCTGGCTGGAAGCTGAATTGCGTGTTTTTAGATACAATTTCTCGGCTTTCCCCGCAACCCTTCGGAGGGTGTTGATGTCTTCGCTCTCGCCCAAGATCTTGTTAAGCCATTCTAAGTTGGTTTCCACTTTACTTCGAATCGGGGCTCCAACGGCTATGTCCTCTGCGAAATTGGCAGTGTCTTTGCCTTCTTTCCCAAGAACAAGCTTCTTTCCCAAGAATAGTTGCAGGTCCAAAAGGTATGGCGCATCTGTATCTCTGACTAGACTGTAACTCCAACCTCTCTGTCCGGCTCTTGCTGTACGACCGACTCGATGAACGAAGACCTTGGGTTGCGGAGGGAAATCGTAGTTGATAACATTAGCGAGAATAGGAATATCGATACCTCGGGCAGCAACGTCCGTTACGACTAATATGTTCGAACGACCACGCCTAAAACTCTCGACCTGATCTTTTCGGGCCGTCTGGTCCAGGGATCCGTAGACATACGAGACTGCAAACCCTGCTTCGTTAAGTAGCGACTGCAGATACTCGACGTGGTGCTTCGTGGCAGCAAATATGATTGTCGAGTGTTCCGTCGGCTTCTCCTTTCCCCTGGGAGCATCTGACCCTCGCTTTCGCTTTTTTGAGAACTTGTCTGATTCCGGCTGGACGCCTTCTGGTAGGCCGGTGGGCATTTTTATGATATCTTGTAAGATATGCAGAAGAGCAGCTTCCTTCTCGGCACCCTTGACACTGAAGAAAGCTGACTGAAGGTCTGGAGATATCTTCGTTTCGGCATCTAACCGGACAAGGCTTGGATCCTGTAAACCAGCACGAGCAAATTCGACTAAAGATGCTGGTAGAGTAGCCGAGAAAAGCAAAGTTTGTCTCGATATGGGCAAGGCGTGCAGGATTTCCGTCAGTTGCGCCGCGAAACCCATTTCGAAAAGCCTATCTGCTTCATCAAAGACGACATATTTAATAGAAGATAGATCAAGAGACATCTCGACCTTAAGATGCAGAAATCGACCAGGGGTGGCAATCACAATATCGGGATTCGACGTCATGGAACTGAACTGCTCTTCCAAACTGTCACCGCCAACAAGAAGGACGCACTTCAAGTCGGTCCCACGGCTAAACTCCTTCACAACCTTCAGTGTCTGGATAGCAAGTTCTCGAGACGGCGAAAGGATCAACGCCCTCGCGCCAATGGTGGCACTATGAGCCCTCAGACGCTCTATCATGGGTATTACGAACGCGGCAGTCTTTCCGGAACCTGTTCTTGCCATACCAACCACGTCCTTTCTTTGCGTAATCAACGGTATGGCTTTGCGCTGGATCGGAGTCGGAACTGAGAACCCTTTTCTCGTGATCGCTCGTAATAGGTTCGCATTGAGTCCTACAGGCCTTATAATTAGATATTGAAAATGCAATGACTTGTGTAGTGTATACGAACCCATAGCCTGAAAACCACCACCTTTCTTGACAGACTTCCCCTTTAGGTTTCCGGTTTTGCGAAAAGAGGCGGCCTGCTTAAGAGCAATGAAAGCCTCGTCGCCGTCGTCTTCTCCATCGAGGAAGTCAAACCCTGTGTCTTCCTGTGCAACATTCTTTTTGCTTTTCCGGTCTGAGGTCCTGCCATTGGTGAATATGGATCCTAGGATATCGACTTCGTTTTCGGACGGCGCCGGTGATACTGCGCGTGTAGCCATGTTGTCCGTCTAGAATCAGAGTCAGGATGCTTGACTTGATGCTATTCCATGCTACATGGTAAATGCTATCGTGGGGCAAAGTCAAGAACTTTTTTTTAAGATACAGGACCCCTTGCAGGCTTATCGGCTAGCGTCGCATGATAAGAGTTTCCCCCCACTTAGGTAGGACGACTGGACGAGGGTCACGGATCGCATCGGACCTCATGGTACTAGGTACTTATCGCAACTCCCTATCTCCCGACTCGATCATCCACTTTCAATTCCCATCAACATTAGCTCCAATTTGTCACGATCAACATGGCGGAAAAAGAAGCTAAGGAACCAAGTCCACAAGACGACAATGACGCTCTCGACGTCCTCGAGAAGGAATCCAAGGAATTCGACAAGGCAAGCTATTCCCCCTGTCGCGCAGTGTATACCCGCTAACGTCACTCGTCTTAGGATGCCGAGATAGATCGCATCTTGAAAGCGTTCCGCTTAGATGCGTAAGCACAAACCCACGCCGATCGAAATTGCCGATATGCTAACATACGAGGGCGAAATAGCTACGCAGTTCTGGACCTGAACCCGGGCGTGGCGGAATCCGACATCAAGGCGACGTACCGCAAGAAGTCGCTGCTGATCCATCCGGACAAGACCAAGAACCCGCAGGCGCCGGACGCCTTCGACCGGCTGAAGAAGGCGCAGACGGAGCTGATGGACGAGAAGCACCGGGAGCGGCTGGACGAGGCGATCGCGGACGCGCGGATGCTGCTGATCCGGGAGAACAAGTGGACGGTCGACAGCCCCGAGCTGAAGACGGAGGCCTTCGCCCGCCGGTGGCGCGACAAGACGCGCGAGGTCCTCATCGACAACGAGCTGCGCCGCCAGCGCCAGACCAAGGCCCAGATGCAGGAGGAGGGCCGCGAGCAGCGCCGCGCCGAGCAGGAGCTCGACGAGCGCAAGCGCAAGCGCCAGCACGAGCAGGACTGGGAGAGCACCCGCGACCAGCGCATCGACAGTTGGCGCCAGTTCCAGAAGGGGAAGTCGGGCGACGACAAGAAGAAGAAGAAGAAGCTGAAGCCGATAGGCTGAAGTACGCGTTGGTGTCGCGGCGTGGTTGTTGGTGGGGGAGTGAAGGAACTGCTACTAATCGAATGAGGACTGAGTGATGGAGAGCACATCATCATGGGCTACGACGTGAGTTTTTATTAATAGGCCACAAATACTCTATGAACCTAACTCCCTTAGTGGCTTCAAGACCGAGTGTGCCATTACCCTTATGGTCTCGCCCACCAAAGTCCACGTTATCGTTATGCCTTTCCGAGGCAGATTATCAAGGTGAGTCTGCATACAAATGGCTTCATACATTCCCGAGCCGTGATGACTACATACAGCAACTTGTAGTAAAGCAACGGAGCAAGATCTCATCTTGCGAGTGTCTCGCAGCATTCGAGGGCCAAAGGTGGATGTCTACATTCGGCAATGTACCTCTCGACCCTGAACCATTTCCGATACTTCCAAACCCCTATCAAGAAATGTTCCTGGGATACTCTTATTCCTGATACCGTAGACCTGAACGCCGTGTTATCGTAGCCGGCAGCCCCTGGCCGTGCCCCATCCCGTCCTCAAAGAGGGCCTTTGCATCTCAAGGCCGGTGCGCCTGTTTATACTTGATGAATCTTGCGAGATTCAAGTTCACTTCTTCAGCACCATAGCGCAGTATGGGAGACTTCCTCTTGTCGATGGCCTTCACCATGGCCTTGACGCGTGGCACGACCTCCTCGAGGTGCTGCAGGAAATTGTCCTTCCAGAAAACTTCCTTGTCGCATTCCTTGCTCTCATCGCCATAGATCTCGAACAGTTGGTTCAAGGCTTCGATGGCGTCCGCAGCCGGCGTCTCGGGCAGTAATTTCACTCGAGTGAGGAGAAACTCGCCGATATGTCGGTTCACTTCTAAGTCTGCCACGACTGCTAGCTGGCCCAACGCTCCTACACACTTCACCCCGAGGCTCTGGAAAGGGTCGTCCTCTTCGGGATTGAAGTTCTGGGATGCGTGGAGAAGCGACATGAACTTATTATGCTCATCTCCGCTCAGGAAGGAATGTCCATGGAGAGTTCTCGCGACGGCCCACGAGAGGCTCGTCACAATTGTGGCGAGACCTACGTCAGATGTGTCACTGGCAAGGACAGGCGTTATCGTCTCTTTCCAGATCGTCTTCGCTACGGGAGCCCATGCTTGCAGTACGGCCGAGTTCGATCCATCGGTGAAATCCATACAGCTAACGGTCCAAGCAATATTATTCAGGGCTGAGAACGCATGACCTCGGATCAAAGTCGACGCCTCGTCATTACCCGCATCACGAGCTAACTTGACGAGTTGCGGGATGGCTTTCTGGATGAGCTCCTTGAGGGTAGGCAAGTCGTCAATGCCTTCAAGGTCACCCTCGTCTTCTTCTGCCCCGGTAACCATATCCATATCTGCCTCCATTTCATCTTGGTCCATCTCGTCATCCCCCGTGGCTGAATCATTGTCCGAAAGCTTCTCCTCCTCGTCACCATCGGCATCCATAGCATCGTCATTACCATCGAAACCCTTGAATGATCCGTCCCTCTTAGCGCGGCTGCCATATTGAAGAGTTTCCTGCAGGACCGTGCCGATGGATGCTAGAATCTCCAGGGCTAGCTGCAGAATCTCCTCGGGTTTGGTTGAGCCATGCCCATTCGTCATGCCTCCATTCAGCTGGGTATACTCAAGGGCTTGAGAAAGGGCAGGAACAAGGATAGCGTCGCAAGCGCCCTCCTTGCCAGGGCTCTGGTCATTCCATTTCGCCATGGAGAAGACGTTGTGCAAAACGCCACAAGCCAGGACTGCCTTGTAGCCATCGCCGTTTTTGAACGCGATAAGCTGCTTATAGCAATTGGAGGTATGCTCTGTGAGAATTGCTTCCACAAACTTCTCGTTGTCCTCGGACAATATTGTCATACAGGACAAGGTACTTTGCAGGACTGGCGTGGCAGGATCGAGTACGGTGAGAGTGAAGAGGAACTGAACAATCTGTTCGTTGCGCACAATTGCATCCAGAGCTTCATCCTGAGCTAGAGCTAGAGCCGAGATGATGATGGTAAGTGCCTCTGCAATGCTCCAGGCGAAGCGTCGTTCCGCGGTCTTGCTGAAACCCGGGTTAGCCGGGTTGGATATCGTGAGGATTCCAGTGACCTATGTGGTTGTTAATGAATGGCAGGTCAAAGCAGGGCTTAACTGTGAAGTCTTACCTTTGCACAGGCGTGCTGAATAGCAGTTGTGATATCCATTCGATACAGGTGAATGCAGAAGTCGGGCTCCTCCTTGGCTGTGAGCTCGCGAAGGATCTCCCATCCAGCAGCTCGGCTCTCCAGGCTCGCATCAGTCAAGGTCTCAGTGAGAAGGATATTAACGATCTTCTCTCGCAGAAGCAGCTTTCGGCACTTGGCGTCCTGGACGATGTTGGCAATAGCTCCAGCAGCCGCAGATCGAGATTTGGGCTCGGCGCTTTGAAGATCTTTAAGGACAGGCAAGATACTCTTCTCCCGAATAGCTGCCAGCTCGGGGTCGGAGGGCGGCTTGGCCGGTTTGGCGATGGGATCGGACCGCTGGCCAGTTTTGGCCCTGTTGCGGCGGCTCTTAGCCATGATGGAAAAAGTTGCACTAACTAAAAAAGTTGATTTCCAAACGTGAAAATTGCAATACGTGCAAGACGTAAACAGTTAAGAAAATGCCGGCACTTGTAAGTGATATGCTGGTGAATTTTATCGTTTTATCCAGAGCTAGAATTTTTTTTTTTCTTTCCCAAATGCTCCTACGCAACGGCGTTGTAAGGCTTAACGTCCCCCACCATCCAACTTGACGGCGAGGTTACAGTACAGAATTGGATCTTTTGGTGGGGTCGATCTGCCAAGCTTCAAAGTCAGCTCGCAACCTCGTATCTATTGCATTATACATGATGTACTTACTAACCCATGCAATATAACACGTCTTCTTCGTAGCTATACAAATAAATCTCGTGACAACTTACCTCCCAAGATCGCCCTTTACGCCTTTACGAATCGCTCCACTGCTCTAAAGCTAAAACTGCTGAAGTAAATAGGTTCGGGGATCGTCGCATTGGCGAGATTCATCGTCGCTCAGCCCCAAACGCCCAAACGCCCAAACATACCAGACACACACGTCGCACCTCGAATCAACTTGGCCGAGCTTATCGAATCGGGCTCTAACGTACAACACCTAGCTTCCTATCGACCTCAGAGTCGCAAGTTTGAAATGCAGCTTCCGATGCGCACTGCTATTTTCAGGATCGTGTCTTAATATTTGCCTCCAAGCTTAGCTTGTCCTTTTGTCGCTAATACGAAGCTTGCGCTGGAGCTCTGACATGTCTACATGAGGGAAGATGCGAGGTTTCTTTATGAGCGACGAGGAGCTGGGCAAGAAGGATGACGACCATAAGAAGAATGGCAGCGGTTTGCGACAGCCTAATTGGCATCCTGCCAGAGTGCCTCCTCGACGGTCGCTTAAACGTATAGGAGTCGTGCTTGTCGTAGCTATACTCGTCTACCTCTTTTTTAAGAACATACCGGTACTCGGCCCCGATCCGCGAATGCGCCGTCCCACCTATCCATATCCCGAGCTTCCTACGAACGGCAACGGTCGTTCTTCCTACAATCGAAACCCGTCGTCTTTATCTCGACCCAAAACCCAGCCAGCGAATGCGCCGGAACGTATCTATAATGGACCTGTCAGGTTCCTCGAATTGGCGCAGACGTTGCACGCCATCAGCGGGACGAGAGGTAGCATGGTGACCAATAGAAATGTTCTTTTTGCGGCCTCAAGTCTCAAGAGCGCAGCAACGCTGTTGCCCATGGCCTGTCAGATGGGAAGCGAATTGAAGAGTTATGTACACTTCACCTTGATGAGTCGAAGTGAGATTAGCATACGAGAGCTGCGCAGAATCAACGGGATTGATGATTCCTGCCAGATCATATTCCATGGTATGGTATCACGAAGGAGTAGGGTAATACGGATAGCTGCTGACTTTGTTGTAAGATGCGCGTCCGGATTATGCCCAGATATCGACAGATGATCGGATGGAAAATGCGGTTTTCCGTGCATTCCGTACGTATTGTTGTTATTCCACGCGTGCTATTTTATACTCATGTGTTACTCAGATCATGTCTTCAACTATATGCATCCCCAAGCCATCTTGGTAGATGGTTCGAGTGACGAGGAACCCTTCTTTTTACGAGGCGCGCAGCAACACTCTAATGCAAAAAAGAACACCTTAATAGAACTGCCACGAAAAGCTGCAAAGAGGCTCGTATGGCTAACAAAGCTAGATAGCCAGGCCTTGCGCAGTAAGATTGCTCATTTCTCTATCGTCCCTCGGTGTCGCTAACTGGCTGGTATAGTGTGGAACAAAAATCATATTGATATCCTCATCCATGCGGTGCCAGGGGCTTCAGGAAGCTTGATCCGGCTGCTCAGATCCCTCAGTGACGCAGATTATACTGCAAGCTCTGTCCCTCATCTCACCATTGAGCTCCCTCATGATATAGATTCTCCCACTAAACGCTTCCTGGAATCATTTACCTGGCCACCTGCTCACGTATATAACCCGACTAATGCTCGATTTCTTTCCCTCCGACATCGTATTCCTCACCAACTCATGAATGAGGAAGAAAGCTCTGCTCGCTTTCTCGAGTCGTTCTGGCCAGCTCAGCCAGCAAACTCTCACATATTAGTACTCTCCCCTCAGGCCGAATTATCACCTGACTTTTTCCATTGTAAGCCGCGTCTTCCTAATGTCTTCCATAAGTAGGTGCATGTTACTAACAGATTTCCGCAGACTTACGGTATTCTCTATTGGAGTACAGATATTCAGCCACGTCCACCTACCAGCGCTGGGATCTTCGGCTGTTTGGCATCAGTCTGGAGCAGCCACTCCAGCTATTGGATGGAAAGGAAGCATTGTCCCTTCCATCTCTACTAAAGAGTAGTCCTTCTGGTGATCTAGCTGAGGGAGAGGGAGAAATATCGACTTCGTTCCTATGGCAAGCACCTACTAGCAACGCAATGCTCTTTTTGGGTGAAAGATGGATGGAACTCCACGATTTTGTCTCTCGGTCATTGGAAGCCAAACGAAATTCAGATCCCGTTCCGGAGCTCTTGACGGAGAAGGTCGTGAGCACACAGTACCCCTCTTGGTTGGAACATGCGTTAAGATTAGCCCGAGCTCGGGGTTATTGGGTACTATATCCCGGCGAGGATACGGCTAGGAATTTAGCAACGGTCCATAGCGAGCTACATCCTATGCCGGAGGAATATGCTAGCCAGGACAACTCGAAACCGCTCCTGGCCGAAGATTCCACCGAGGAGGAAATCGAAAATATCAGGCAAAAGATCCGAGCTGGTATCGAGATACCTCTTGCCCCAGTTTCTCTACTAGACAGTCTCCCTAATGATGGGAACCTCCGCGCAATTAGCGATCTCCCTATACTAACTTGGGACGGCCAGGCGGCGGAGGTCGAAAGAATTAACTCGCTCGCTACGAAGTACGCAACGGAGTTCAAGGAGAAAGTTGGTAAATGCGATACCGCATCCAAAGAGAAGCAGAAGCTGAGGGATAATCTGTCCACGCAAGATCTGTTCTGCACAAACGAGTAAGGGGTGTGGGATAAATAGGTCTTAAAACCTTCGATATGCCTCCTATATGATCATCGGGACTAGGGCTGTGTTTGGGATTGTGGGAAAACCAAGGAGATTGGTCATTAGTGGTTAGGTTTCGACGCACTGAAAGAGTGCAGTATATATAGCAGACTTGTTCAAGCAAACCATGTACAAACAACTTCTCAGATCAACTACGAATGCTGACGGCTGAAAATCAAGTATATTGTGATTAATCGCCATCGGCTTCCACTTTTGTGATTACCAGTAGAATTACGCAGGTCCCGACAATAGACAACGCAATAAGCGACATGATCTTCACAGCTTGTTAGTTGAGAGCTTACGACGAATAAGGCGGCACCCACCGACTGCGTCCTCCAACCTGTCTGGACTATAGCTACTTTCTTGCTATACTTGTCCAAAGTTTCTATGGTTCGTCAGGAACACACGGCTTTCACGAGAGGATGGCTGTGAAGACGAACTGATGTAATTGCCAAATCCTAGGACCAGGCAAGAAAGCGACAGCAGCCAGAAGACGATGCCGAGCGGCTGTGCCATGCGCAGCTCCAGGGGCGAGGGCTGCGACTTGAGGTGGAACGACAGCACGATGGCAATAGCTACGATGGCCATATATATCGATAGCCTTAGATAGGATAGGAAGGCTTTTTATTCGTGGGCAGTTTTGTTAGCAGCAAAGAAGCAATTGTCTCTCATGAAAGAAAACCTACTTCGCTCATTAGCGCAATGGTCTCGCGTGTCGCTGCTTTCGTTCTCGACGAGCAGCGGGCCCAGGATCGGCCACGTCCAGAACAGATTGCCGGAGCTGGTGTCCGGCACTTCTACTGGCCGGGTCAGCTCCGAGAGGGAAAGGGCGCCGCCGCATGAACACGACGCCGGGTTCTCCTCCAGATCGCTTTGAGTCGCCGGCATTGGTATAGTTTCTATTCAACGTATATAGAGCGCTACCGTATTAGTAGTAATACCTCGTTATTATGGATCAGGTACCATGTCGTAGCGTTAGGCGAATGAAAGTACGTTTGTCTCAGATCCGTGGATGTCGAGTGGATCGGAGGCTCAAAACAGGAAAGCCGGGATATGCGTACCAAGGATGTGGGGGATATGGGATATTGATATTGTCTCTGCACCGAGTTGGATGCACATTGCTTTATTAGGTTATTGTTGTATCCGACACGCATGCGTTCGATCCCGACGCCAATTTGCTAGCCTACGGCTTGCGTATGACATACAGTATCTATATCTCCCTCTCATATCTCGACCTCTAATCGTGCGACTCGCCACGGAGCTAGTCCGAGACAAGATGACGAGCTCCGGTAGCCGGCTTCAATTGCAAGCGGGGGACCCTATAGGTACTTTCTGCTGGTTCATCACGTCCACCCCGGGAGCAACCGCATATTGCGTTATACCTACAAAATTGGATCCGAAAAGTCTTATCAACTTACGAGCTGGAAGGAAACTAAGAAGTGCATTGATCTAACCTAGGTATCTAGCGTAATAATCTTCGTAGTACTACGATCTAATTCTAATAGAAATAGAGATTGTCTGAGGCTGGGGGGAGGGTTCAAGTGGAACCGGTCTAGGTCTTGTTATCTCGAATCTGATAGTGTGTCTCGACCCCTGAAAGGCTACCCTCACTCTGTTGAAAGAATCTTCTGTCTCACCTAGATTTTGCTTTTCTCTCACTCTCGATCCGAGTCGCGTCTGCCCAGGGGTTACCGTCGGCTTCGCTACGCGTCATACTTTTAGCCCCAGACAGCAGAGATGCCTAACTCGAAGCCTATTCCGCCTAGAAAGGGCGTGCTGGATATGGCGTCGTCCTTCGCGTCTTCCTTCCGGTCCGCCTCGCCCATAGCGCAGGAGATAGTAGCCCGTGATCTCGCGGAGTGCTCTGCGGACGAGGACGACGTTGACCTTCTGGCCGACGACGATTACGACATGTCTGGGTCGGAGGCTGAAACCGCGGGTGGGCCGGTGCTGTATCAGCAGCCAACCGGCGTCGTTTTTGATTACAGACGGCCCAGCGTAGTCACCGACCAGGTGACCGAGCCCCGACTGACGCGGATAGAAAGGAAGCAGTCCCGCAATGCCGAGCTCAGTCTGCTACGGGACAATCATATCCTGCCGCCGAAGCACGCCCCAGAGGCGCGACCCGGTGCATTCACTAGGCTCTACAAAGCCCTGTTTAGCACCAAGGTCCGCAAAGCCCCACATGACGAGGAGGTGCCAAGGATCACGCTCCAGCCGTCGGAGGAGTCGCCTCTGTTACCCGACGGTGCTGCTAATCGAGGCACGCGGCCGCATGACCAAGTCGACGAGCAATGGGAGGCGGCCGTGGCCTCGGGCAAGATCGAGACCACGTGGCAGCGGGAGGCCAAGACGATCGCCACGTACTCGCGGTCGTTGATCTTGACGTTCCTGCTGCAGTACAGCGTCAACATCGCTAGCATCTTCGCCGTGGGACGGATCGGGAAAGTAGAGCTTGGTGCCGTGAGCTGTAAGTTGGGGAGACATGTCCGTTTGCTGTTTGTGTAGCTAATGGCGGGTGTAGTGGCTACTATGTCTGCGAATATTCTCTGTTACGCTCCGATGGTACGTCCGAAAATGACTCAACTCCTTTGTAATTCGTACCTATAAGAATTATTTGCTGACTCTCGTTACAGCAAGGTCTAGCCACTAGTCTAGATACACTGTGCGCTCAGGCGTACGGCTCGGGCCACAAACATCTCGTAGGCCTGCAGCTCCAGCGGATGTTATATTTCCTCTGGAGTCTCACCATCCCGGTTGCCATCCTGTTCTTCTTCGCCAAGGACATACTGCTACTCATCGTTCCCGACCCGCGGTCGGCTGAGCTCGCGGGTCTCTACCTCCGCATCGTAACTGCAGGCGTCCCCGGGTTTGCCGCATTCGAGGGGGGCAAACGTTTTGTCCAGTCGCAAGGACTCTTCATCGCGACGACGTACGTCTTGCTGATTGCTGCGCCCCTCAACATCTTGGTCAACTGGCTCCTGGTTTGGCACTTCGAGTGGGGTTACATTGGCGCCCCTATCTCCGTTGCCATGACACAGACGTTGATGCCTCTGCTCCTGCTGGCGTACGTCTTCTTCGTAGATGGCTCGCAATGCTGGGGCGGGTTTACTAAGCGGGCGTTGACAAACTGGGGTAAGTCTTGTCCGGCTTTCCCAACAGGCTCACCACTGACAGCGCCACAGGTCCCATGGTTTGGCTCGCGTTACCCGGCATGATCATGGTGATGGCTGAGTGGCTTGCCTTCGAGATCCTTACATTAGTGACGAGCCAGTTCGGAACGTCTTCTCTAGCGGCACAGAGTATTTTGGTAACGTTGACGTCAACAACCTTCATGATTCCGTTCCCGGTCTCTATCGCGTCTTCTACGCGAATCGCCAACTTGATAGGGGCAAGGTTGGTCAATGCTGCGAAGACGTCAGCGAAAGTTGTAAGTTGGAATGTGGACTGCATGGTGTGGTGTCCTCGGCTAACGGAAACAAGGCGTTCGCGGCCGGATGTATCATTGGACTGTTTAACCTCACGTTGCTCTCAAGCCTCCGCTACAAACTTCCCCTCCTATTCACGCAGGATGAGGAGGTGATTGCAATTGTGGCGAGCGTCATGCCGCTTGTCGCGGTCATGCAGGTGTTTGATGGCTTGGCAGCCATAGCCCACGGGCTCCTCCGTGGCATCGGAAAGCAGTCGTTTGGCGGTTACGCAAACTTGGTGATCTACTACCTCATCGCTTTGCCAATCTCGTTCGCCGCGGCCTTCGCGCTCGACTGGAAGATGATGGGCCTATGGCTGGGAACTACGATAGGACTAGCGCTGTAAGTTGACACACCGCCTGGGAGTATTTCCATAGATTACTAATTCGTTACAACAGAGTCGGTGCAGTCGAGTACTGGTACGTCTGCGTCTCGGATTGGGAGCAGTCGGCTCGGGATGCCGAGAATCGGAACGCAGCTGGCTGAGACACCAAGACCTTTTCACCACATACTTTGTAGCGGATATATTCATGCTTGGCGTTGGTGTAACTAAGGGGGAAAACTGTCCATTTAATACTGTACATATCAGGAGAACGACCAGAGGAATCACGACAGTAGACGCTCGTCCGTGAGGGTACGACAGACCGCCATTTGCGCGAATATGTTCGGGGGCACAGTCCCAAGCACAAGGAATCCAATAGTCTAGGCAGCTGGGTATGATCTGATGATATTGGGATGTAACGATATGCAAACGCTCAGGCCGATCTTCGCAAGCCGTAGGATGTCTGGATGTTTCGTGCAGAATCCGAGCGAATGCTGTTGAAACATCAGAGTAACCTTAGTTACCTAAGGTGTCCAACAGCCATGCAGCCATGTTGGTATTAAATCACTTCATGGGTTAATAGTGAATCCCAATGAAACGTTGGAAGCGAAGGATAAATAACAAAGTTGTTGATGGGGATATCGATATCTTGGGATGGAATACTTTTAAGCCTATCTGGGTAATATCTAGGGCTGCTAGGTAAGTAAATAGCTCCAGATCTCCAAAGTAGGCTAGTGGGTTTGATGTCATTTCGTAGCTCCGATTGGAAGAAACTATATGCGCCACCACAGCCATGCATTTCTCAAGCCAATCAGATGAAAACTGGCCTACCATTGGCGATATGCATTGCACCGGTGAGGCTGATGCTTATCGATAGGCTATTGGACGTCGAATTTTAAATTACCCCGGTATATGGCCTGTGCGCTAGCGACCCAGAAAATCCTTGACCAACACCCAAGCAAAACCCAAGAGTCTGGGCACTAAAGAGTCCGCTAAGAAGTCCGCTAAGAGTCTACTAACTCAACTAACCCTACTAACCCTACTAACCCTCCTCCCGAAGCACTGAGACCCCTTACTCGATAGTCGCTATCGATACCAAAGCGGTGGGACCCTAGCTATTTGTTTGGAAGTCCGCCACTTTAACCCACCTTCCTTTTTCTTAGACACCAGAGAGATAGAACAATTGTCACACTCTCGACGCCAATAGTCGCAATGTCTACTACGACAACGGTTACACAGGCTCCCACGGCGGAGACCATTCTTCGCCTGTTTCCCGATATCGACACGAGCTCGGCGGAGCTAGAAGGTCACGATGCCGAACAGATTCGACTTATGGACGAGGTGTGCATCGTCCTCGACAACGATGACAAGCCAATCGGGACTGCTAGCAAGAAGCTATGTACGTCGCAGACTAGAAAAAATAAGTCGTAGAACCATGTCTTACCTCTTGTAGGCCACTTGATGTCCAATATCGACAAGGGATTGCTACACCGAGCATTCTCCTGCTTCCTCTTCGACGACCAGAATCGATTGCTCCTGCAGCAGCGCGCTTCCGAGAAGATCACCTTCCCTGACATGTGGACGAATACCTGTTGTTCGCATCCCCTGGGAATCCCGGGCGAGACTGGCTCGAACTTACCCGACTCGGTCGAAGGCGTGAAGCGCGCCGCGCAGCGAAAGCTTGATCACGAGCTCGGCATCAAGAAGGAACAGGTACCCATCGAGGATTTCCACTTCTTGACGCGGATCCATTACAAGGCACCCAGCGACGGGAAATGGGGCGAACACGAGAGTAAGGAGGTCGAGGTCCAGTATTGTGACGATCAGGCGCTAACTATTGCGGAAAAGTTGACTATATCCTGTTCATCAAAGCGAACGTCGACCTGGATGCCAACCCCAACGAAGTAAAGGACACAAAATACGTCACCGCAGAGGAGCTGAAGACTCTATTTACTGACCCGAAACTGAAATTTACGCCGTGGTTCAAGCTTATATGCGAGTCGATGCTCTTCGAGTGGTGGGAGAATCTCGACTCGGGCCTCGAGAAATATACTAACGAGCAGGAGATCAGGCGCATGTAGAGCGGGGTTAAACAGATTAGAAGATACCTATGTAGAGTTGGGGAGGTTTTTTTTTTTTTCCCTTTTTTTCTTTCTAAGATGATTCGAGAAGGGATAGGCGAGATCTTAGCCCAAAGAGACCTCGCCTTGGACCCTAGCTCTAGTGGCGGACTGCGCATCCAATAGATATCCCTCCAATACGGTATTCAGAGCGACAGGTTTGCTTTTTCAGTCTCAAAACATGCAAATCTCCGTTAATATTTAATCCAATCAATTCTCCGCACGGCAGCAAGCCCCCCCGGCCGGTCCGGGGGTTGGCTGGTTGGTCAGATAAGTGTGTCCGTTCTACGGTTCTACGGCCAGTACGGCTCAGAGAAGCCCACTCATCTGATTGATAACCGTCAGATTTGGGCCCAAGCCTTGCAAGCTTGGGACGACTTCCCTGACCCTGGGAATAAACACCGCAACCCCACGCCCAGTCTGCCAGTCTGCCAGTCTGGGGGCCACACTGCAACGAAACATGTCAGGCTCGGATGGTTGTCTGACAATACAGTCTTCGGTGTTCGCTTGGCCGCGTCAGGCGCATGTGTGTGAGTGAACACAAGGTGGTCACTCCGGTATCATTGACCTCATCACCATCAGGCTAGCCAGAGGCCAGACCGACGTTGAAGTCCAGCGTCAGGTGACACTGTAGGTAAGCTGCAGCCATTGCTCCGGGGAACGTCCCTTGGTAACTCGAAGGCGACCCTTCTGTTGCGCTGTGGCAGGTAATAAGGTAGGATCGGCACAGCACCCTTTAGAACGAGGTATTATATGCGGCCGTGTCTACCCAAACGGCACCCCACCTTACCACACCCTCGACTCCTTGGATGACCCTTGGATATCCTTGAACACGACGTTCCCCTTTTCCTCCTTCGTTACCAATTCGTGCCAATGGCCGAGCAGGCAAACCCTCCTTCACACCCCAACTCCCGCGCACGGGACTGGCGCAGAATATATGCACACGAGCCTGGAGCATGGCAGCTCATGCTCCCTCCCAAGTCGTTGGGTCAGACGCACTGTGACCGAGAGCCCAAGACCCAAAGACGCCAATGGGCGGCATATAGTGCCCAGACGGCCGTTGCCGTTATCCGCCTTGTGTAGCGACCAACCAATCCAGCACACTGGCGTGAGAGTCCTTCCCATTGCTACGTAGTACGTCGTAGCCCACGAGGGGGTCATGGATAGCCATGGATGGGCACAGATGGGATGGTATAGCTGAATGCTGCCGGGTATAGTGTCATAGTGTCATAGTGTCTTACATATGAGGCCACTGGTGGGTGGTTGGTCGCTTCGCCGTGCTACGCCCTCTGCGGCTCCCTCAGCTTACCATCGACTATTCAGGCTTTCTGCATCTCATCCCACGCAACACTCCCTTGGCTCTTCGCCTCGCCCGGTTTATTATACACTGTGCTTTGTACACCGGGGCTCGCCACTCTTTAAGTGCCCCCCCAGGACGCTTAGGAACGCTAAATCCTCTTTCCTCCGCTTCTCTCACCAACCTAGGAAATTACACTTCTCACCAAGTCGCTTTCGAGGTTACTACACAAGCTACTTGATCCGTCTCTCTATAACGAACCCTTCACACGGGGTTGGTTACTTGCAAGAATACTCTTGTTCTTGTTTGCTACTAGTCTTATCTCTCCGTGCCCTTTGTCTTCTTCTTCCTCAACCTCAATCAAAACAATCACCTGTCGGACTCTTTAAGGTTCATCTCGTCTCTACTCTCTCTCCCGTGACACCATTTGTTGTCTGAAACCATTTACATCTCATCTTTTTTTCAAGAAGGACGCCTTCGTCAAGCCGATATTGATGTCTGTTGACCTACGCACAAGCCTCAATTGCCTAGCTCATCCCGCGAGATTTATGCCTATCTCCAGAACTCAATTATCAAGAGTCCATACGGGAGATAGTATACAAAATATATTAAGTAATAATAATTAAAGTGAGCCTCACCTCTCTCGATCTCATCCGCCTTCGGTGGTTGCTATCGATGTGTGACTAACAAGTCTTGTCGTCATGGTTCCAGTCGACAAAGGTCTGAGTAGAAAAGCTGCCCAACATGGAGCACGTAAGCAACAGTGTTTCCCTTGTTGAGTTCAAGAAGCGATCTCTCATCCCCGAGAAATGGGAAGACCAAGTCCGTGCCATCGGGATATCGGAGTACAAGGAAGCGGCACTGTCTCTGTCGCAAGCCTTTGCTACTGATGAGCTGGCACAGTACATCCTTGACTCGGACGACATGGCTGGCTACGATGACGAGACCAAGTGGAGGCTTCACGTCGACATCTTCAACTACATCGTGGCCGCCCACTGCTACAAGGGCATCGTAACCACCATCGGTCCGGACTACGAGGGCGTGGCGCTCTGGTGAGTCCCATCACCAGACCAAAGGGGGCAACGGGGGGGAAAGGAAAAAAAAAAGCTAGGGCCTAGGCTACGTATATTTTACATCGCAAGAATCATACGTGGTCTGTACTCTTGGTTTTTTTTTTCGACTGTCTTCCCAGAGCTTTCGAGTTGAAAAATTTTCATAAACAAAGAAACGGAACCACTAACGGAGCTCTTCGCGAGAATATAGGATGCCCCCCGGCAAGGAGATGGACGACCTACTGACCATCATGCGCAGTGGTATGTGGAGACTCTACTATCAGCTGACCGCCGAGGGCCGGAAGCGCTACTACAACGAGCTGCTGCCGGTGCTCCACGACGCCAAGGTCGAGACCATGGGCGACAGGGACAGCGAATGCTATTACCTCGTGTACCTGGGCACCAAGCCCAGCGGTCAGCGGCGAGGCTACGGGAGGAAGCTCATCGAGCATATGGCTGCCAAGGTACGTACGTGGACCACGCGTTGAGCAAGAGTAGCAGGGAGGGCGGGAAGGGAACGCCCATCAAGGAAGCGAGGTCGGAGCATCCGATATGTTGTTTCGAACGACTTTCCTCCCTTCGTGGACCGGATTCCTTTCCCCCCCTTTTTTTCTGCGATGATTGTGACGTCCGTCGGGAATCTCACACAGCAAAAGACCCCGAGCTGTGTATTATCGTGTCTCGTATCCTCGCGGTTGCTGAAACGTTTCTTTTTTTGCAATACAGGCTGATGCCGAGGGCCGGCCCATGTACCTCGAGTCGAGCACGCTCAAGAACAACGCCTACTACGCCAAGTTCGGGTTCGAGGCCAAGAAGGACATCTACCTGGGCGCCGACAGCAGGTCGCCCGTCCGCCTGACCATCATGGTCCGCGAGCCCCAGAAGCTGCCCAACTCCATCCCCATCAAGCTCCACGGCGGCTTCAAGATGATGTAAGAAAGAGGAAATCGCGTTGACCGGAAGAAGTGCATTGATTGACTGGTTTTCTTGGCGAATCGTCGATTGAAAAAAGCTGCTGCTGCTGCTGTTGCGCTGCGGCTAGCCCTGCACCCGGCGTTTGTTCTCGCCGTCCCCCCCCCGCTGACGTTGACGTTGAAGATGAAGAGACGAAGACGAAGTTGATGAAGTGTTGATGAGAGACGATCTGATGTTTCAAGTTATTTGAAAGTTCGGATTCGCCCGGTTTTTTTTTTTTTGCTTTTTCTTGCTCTTCGGTGTTTGCTGTGTTTTCCAATCACTCCTATGGGGAGTTTGCTTTCTCACAACTGCGTGGAAGACCAGATCTTGTTCCCGCAGAAGCCCCGGTTTCATATCGCCACGAGACTTGACAAGACTTTGCTCGGCCTGCTCTGATTTTGCTTCATTGTGGGCTGGGCTGCTTAGTCTTTGGATTTCGCGTAGCTTTGTGTGTCGGATTGGCAGGCAAAGAACCATGGGTTTTCACTCCTTGGAGAAGCCGGGGATTATCAAGTGCTTATTGCTATTGTTTTTATTTATTCGTTTCAGGTATCATTAGTCAATCGTTCCCCCATATCTAGCTAGGTAGATAGCCCACTAAGAGCCCCTCGTTTATTCTACACTCCGAGTTCCCATCTCAGTCTGACGAAGTGTTCCCGTGCGAGTTTCCGACCTTTGCTTCTGACCTTTGCCTAATAAGCGATCATTCCAACAATGCCATTATGTGGCACGCGACCGTTCTCGGTTTCCCGCGCTAGCTTGGCCCAGCTGCATAGGTGTCGTGTCGGTGCCTGGAAGAGCAACCTTAGAAGCCTTGCAGGACAGCAAACGTTTCGTCGTCCAAGGTAGTATAGATCTTGCCCTGCGTTAACAGCTCCTCGGCGGCAGATGCGACGTCCTGGACGGACATGCCGGTATTCCTAGCAATGACGTGTATGTTGACGCCCTCGTTGCTCTCCTCGGACTGGTTAAGGTACTGGTACATCTTTTTGGCCTTGGCCGAGGCGCCTTTGAGGAAGGCGCCGTCATTGTTCTCCACGAACATACTTTCTTCACCGCCGGCGTCGGCGTTTCCGCCGTTGCCGACCGCCAAGCCGCCCTTGGTGAAGAAGAGATGCACGTAGGTGGCCTCGAGCAGGTGGTAGTTGACCTCGTTGAAGTCGGGGACGGGCTTGATGACGTGGGCGCCGACGTGGCGCTTGTTGCCGAAGGACTTGAGGCGGCCCCAGACGCGCACGTACTGCTCCAGGGCGAAGGCGGAGGCGCCCCCTCCGCCGGCCTCGCCGTCCTTGTCGGGGTCGAGCCACTGCTTGACCTCCATGATGCCGGTGCCGTCGTCGATCTTGTAGGTGATGTTGGTGGTCTGCAGGTTGATGTTGCGCACCATGCCCACGAACGTCACCTGCGTCACGTCCACCTCGTCGATCCGGAACCCGTCGTTGCCGTACGCCTGCTTCGCGTCGATGATCTGCTTCACCGTCACCGGCCGCAGCGACTCGTCGTTCACCGGCTTCGCCGCCTGGCTCCCGCTCTGCGAGCCCCCGAAGAACCCGCCCCCGTCGTCCCCGCCCGCCGCGCCGTACGCCGTTCGCGAGTAGCCGCCGCCGCCGAATGATGCTGCGAGCACGTTGGTTAGTCAGTATAAGGTATTTTTGCTTCTTTTCAGATTGGTTGGTAAGCTCTTACTGGACATGATTGCGGTGAGAGGCGGTTTACTTTGTTTGTTGAGGTGTGGTAATATGGTTGTGAGTATGGAGAAGGGGCAAAGACGCGTTTGACGCGACTTGGAAGTTTTAATTGATTTTTCTACCTACCTACCTAAAAGGTTGCTGCTAAATCGCGGGGTAGTGGTCCCCTAAGCCCCCTGTGGCTTGTGTGCTGTGTCCAGGAAGCTGAGGTATTGTACCTAAGTACCTATCCTTATAGGTGCGTCCCAGCGTCTATTCACTCAGGTACCTAATTCACTTGGCACGATAAGATCATACAGTAAAATTTACAGTGCAAGACTATTGACTAGGTATTTCAATTACATAATAGACTGACGATAGATCAGAGTAAGGTTCGTGATTTGCGCAACTGCAGGATCTCTGAAGTGGAGTTGCTCGGCTGTGATGCCTGGCCGATAAACCAACCCATTGTATCCGTGGTGCTGGACACATTACCCCTAGTGGGCGAATCCGCCCCGTTGCCTCGGCAAGTGACAAGCGCTGATTGCCCGCAGCTCCCGCAGCTTCTGGAAGAAACGGCAACGCCCTGACCCCTGTACCTTGGGTGAGGTACTCGCTAATCTCAAGCAGGTAGAGTCTAAGCTACGTAGCCTAGGTACCTAAAAAGTGCAAAGCGGCGCGCATGTGCTTCCAGTCAGGTACTCTGGATTTCTGCTACTGTGACATCAACATTCGATCTTGCCATCTTCCATCTTCCACACAACATCGACGGCCTTATTAATTCCGGTCGAATAAATATCGAAAACAGACGACTTATTCACCGTCCCACCTACTCGGGTCTTTTTCCTGTAGTAGCTGTGCGACTGCCGTTATCGACGTCTTCGTAGTACTACCGCCGAATCGACCAATCGCGCGCGCACCCACGGGGAAACACGTCAACATGGCGCAGTCGGCAGTGATGCCCGTGATTCCCTTGGGGAAGAAACACGTCCTCTTCCCCGGATCCGTCATCCGAATATCCGTGCCTGCGAGCCGCTCCGACATACCTGCCTTGATTTCGAATGTCTTCACTCGCGCATCTAAGGGTTCGAGGCGCGTCGACCAGATTCCCGTCATATGCGTACCTCTAAACTCGCCGCTATTGAGCCGCCGAGGCCAGATGCTCCTAGAGCGAGACCCTAACAAATACAACGAATTGCTAGACGCAGACAAAAGCAACATTAAGAAGGACCAATTGTTTGCCTACGGTGTCTCGGGCAAGATCAATGCCATCCAAGGCCAGAATGGCGCCGAGTTCAACCTCCTCGTTCAGGGAGTCTCGCGGGTTACTGTCGAGAAGATTACCCAAGAACGTCCCTACTTCGAGGCTAAGATAACACCCCACACGGATCAGGTTGGACCTCAAGAACTTCAAAGACTTGGCTACCAAGAAGTCTTTGGTACTCTGAAGCGGCTGTCGCGCGAACTGGCTACTTACCTTCGCGTGTCCGCCCTTCTCCTATCCAACGGGCATCCGACTGTAAACCCGTTGCTAGCCCGGAGACTTGAGCAGTTTATTCTCAAGAAAACCTCTAGCGAGGGAGGCTTGCTAGCGGACTTCATGATGAATGTAGTTGAGGCTTCGTACGAGGAAAAGCTTCAGGTCCTCGCCGCCATTGACGTTGTGGACCGTATGCAAAAAGTCATCCAGCTGCTGGAACGCCAAGTGGACGATCTTAAGGGCAACATCAAAGTTACTACAGTTTCGAGCACGACAGTACCTATGCCAATTGGCCCTGAGGATGTTGAGAAGATTAGGAACAGACGGAATATTCCAGCGCCACATTCAGGTGCCAAGAAACCTCCGGCACTCTTCGGTCTCGGGGGTGGCTCACCGTTCAACCTGTTTGGTGGTGGCCCCGGAGACCACCAAGATTCGGACGACCTGCATGATCTCGAGAAGAAGATCGAGGCTGCCAAGCTCCCAGCGGAAGCTGCCAAAGTAGCGGAACGAGAATTCAAGCGGCTAAAGCATATGATGCCAGCGCAGGCTGAATATCAGGTTCTTAGAACGTATCTTGAAACCCTATCTGAGATACCATGGTCTATTATGACAGACGATCCCATTGGAGTGAATACCTTGGAGACCGCGAGGAAACAACTTGACAACGACCACTACGGAATCGAAAAGGTCAAGAAACGTCTTCTCTCGTACCTCACCATTGTCAGATTGATGCAATCGGCAAATGAAGCGGTGAACCAGCAACTCAAGCAGGCGGAGCAGGAGGTAGCTGACTTGGAGTCTAACAAAAACACGGAGACCGAGAAAGAGCCTTCGGCCATTGACTCCGAATTGGAAGAAAAACTCAAGGCGACTGGCCTCAGAGTCCAGATGCTGAAGAATAAGCGACGGGTTGAGAAAGCCCCTATTCTGCTCTTGGTTGGACCACCTGGTGTTGGCAAGACGAGCATCGCCAGATCTATCGCTACCGCTCTTGGGCGAAAGTTCCACCGCATATCACTCGGTGGCGTCCGGGATGAGGCAGAGATTCGGGGTCACCGGCGAACATATGTTGCGGCAATGCCCGGTTTGATCGTACAAGGCTTGAGGAAGGTGGGTGTGGCCAACCCAGTTTTCCTGTTGGACGAAATAGACAAGTTGGGCATGTCTAACCACAACGGCGACCCCTCGGCCGCCATGCTCGAGGTGCTTGACCCCGAACAGAACCACGCTTTCCACGATCACTACATCAATACTCCTATCGATCTCAGCAAAGTTCTCTTCATCGCCACCGCAAATAGCCTCGACACCATCCCGGGTCCCCTACTAGACCGTATGGAGACTCTAGAGTTCTCGGGCTACACCACGCTCGAGAAGCGACATATCGCCTTGCAACACCTGGTACCTAAGCAGATCAGGGTGAACGGGCTCTCCGAGGACCAGGTACGGTTTAACGAGGAGGTAATATCGAAGATCATCGAGTCGTACACCCGTGAATCGGGTGTTCGTAGCCTGGAACGAGAGATTGGCTCCGTCTGTCGTGCGAAAGCCGTCGAGTTCGTAGAGGCTAACGACCGTGGCCAGCCGGAGACGTATCGAGCAGACATCACGGTGCAGGACCTCGAGTCCATTCTAGGCATCGAGAAGTTTGAAGACGAGATAGCAGAGAAGACGAGCCAACCTGGCATAGTGACCGGCCTCGTAGCTTACAGCTCCGGGGGTAACGGGGGCATCCTCTTCATCGAGGTTCTCGATATGCCCGGCGATGGAAGCGTCGAGCTTACTGGTAATCTTGGAGATGTGCTGAAGGAGAGTGTCAAGGTTGCAAGGAGTTGGGTACGCAACCATGCTTTCGAGCTAGGTTTGACTCAGGATCCCAGGGAAAACATCATGATGAAGCGCAGTCTACACGTCCATTGTCCATCTGGGGCTGTGCCAAAGGACGGTCCGTCAAGCGGTATGGCTCAAGCGATTGCTCTCATATCTCTCCTCTCGGGACGGCCTGTTCCCCCGACTATGGCCATGACTGTAAGTACAACAGGGTTTCCATGTTTCGTTTCCATCAGCGGAATACTAACTCAGGGGTAGGGTGAATTCCAACTTTCTGGTCATGTGAAGAGAGTCGGAGGAATAAAGGAGAAGTTGATAGGAGCGTACCGAGCCGGCGTCAAGACCGTGCTCCTACCAGCACAGAACGAGAAGGATGCGAGAGAAGTGCCGTCGGAAGTGAGAGACGGACTCAACATCATCTACGTCAGGTATGAATTCTACGAATATGCTGCGGCACTCCCTATTTCCCTATGTTCTCTAGCTAACCGGGATATTCATTTCCTTAGTCACATTTGGGAAGCCATCCGCCATATCTGGCCTGACGTGCAGTGGCCACACGAGACCAACTTCCCACCGATCCAGTCTCGGCTGTAGCCAGCGTCTTCCTGGCATATTTTGTTTGTCTAGCGTGTATATCATGATACGGCGTTGGGTTGCGGTTGCCTTTCATGGACGTAGAGTATCAGCATAGGTTAGGGAGTCAATTAGGCATTCTAGGGCTGGCTAATTGACGTATCATCTGCAAAGTTGCCAAGTGCCACAATGTTAGTGCAATGCTCCTTTCATTAAGCGCAAACTGTTCCTTCGGGGCGGGTTCCTTTTTTTTTTTTTTTTTTTTTTTTTTTTTCTATCGTTTCGCCACTAGTATACCGAACGAGTGTCGGCAGATCTGGTGCTATACCAGCAGGGGAAACTAGATGGGAGTCACAAGACGTTTCCTGTCGTCCTCCACCGCATCGGACCACCAAGGGCCACCAGATCGTTGTGTATCCTCGCACGGCATAACCCCTTCGCCGGAAGAAGCGAGCGGACGCCTGGCACAAACATTCTCGACGTTCTGTGCCCAAAGCTGGGGGGGCACGAGATTATATGTCCGCGTGAGACAAAATGTTTCGTCTCGCCCCATCTGGTTCACCTCGGGGGAAGCCAGTCGTCGCCAACGCCCGCCAAGTCTCTATTTCCCCTTCCCATGTCTCTGGTATCCCTTCGTACCGTAGAGCTTATTACGTACCACGGAGGTGGTAAGACGGATGGCTGCATGTCTCCCGCGAAAGAGAGAAGGGGGGGGAGGGGGGGCGGTCTTATCTATCGGAAGATAAACGCGGAGACGGACAGGGTGCTCAGAGCTGGCAGACGACTTCGGTAAGACTTGCATATATCTCTTGACGTCGCCCTCCCGTGTCGTACCCAAACAGAGGATAGGCCCACTGCGCGACGTCGGCTCGAGTCATTACTGGGTAATCTTGTCAGTCGGGAACTGCCCTGGCTTTGGCTGATGAGGCTTAGATTTCTGTACTGTATACATGCGTCTATCTACATCCCAAAACGTATCGTAACTCTTCTATGTATCTACCTAGGTACGTTCTTACTTTCTTGCAGAATGGCCAGGCCATAGTGATCTTCGTCACGAGAACAGGGATGGCATGGCGACGCACTTTGCTGCTGTTCGAGAAGTTGAGGGAAAGAAAATTGGGCACGTCATGTCATGTCATGTCATGTCAGGTCAGGTGTCGACCCGAGACAACTTCGCCTAATTTTTTTTTTTTTTTCTCCTGGCCCCCCGGCAGACGGCAGAGAGAACGAAAGAGAGAAAAAAAAAATATTCCGATTTCCTAAAGCAAGCGAGCTCCCCCCCCCCCCCCCCCCCCCCCCCCCCCCCCCCCCCGAACCCGCATCGCTGATGTGGGAACCGTGTATACCTCCCAACGGCCGTAAGCAGAGCACGGGTGGGCCCCCAAAAGGGGGAGGGATTGTAGGTAGAAAATTACTACCCACCTGGTACAAGCTTTTTTTGGCGCGGCTACCGACGACTTGGGAAGCCCGCACGAACGGACGAGATGGTGATTAGCCGGGGGGGGGGGGGGGTTTGTGACACCCGAAAAAACGAGAAGACGGGTATTTTTCCTTTTTCTTTTTCTTTTTCTTTGTCTTTGTCTTTGTCTTTGTCTTTGCAGAAATTGTTCGAGATATTCCGCACCGGACTACGCCGAGTGGAAGAACTTACCTAGGAAGCAGCAATTCCTAGAGCCGTCCCACGGATAGGCACACGCACACGCACAAACACACACACACGAAGCTGGGCTCGCTGGGATAGGCAAGGCGTCGCCATCTGTCCTACGGACGACCGTGGAGCGGCGCGCCCACGATACTTGTTCTTTTTTGTGTGCGCGGTGTCGCAAATTTGTGTCGAGCGGCGCTCGTTTCAGGTTGAGGTGACGAAGGGACGAGGGCAACGAGCGAGGGAACTCGTCTCGAGGCTGGGATCGTCATTGTCTGCTCGACACCGTAAATGTACCTACCTATTCGCATAGTATACTATACAAGCTCTCTCTCCCTTCTTGGTGGTGTGTCATCCAGCGGTCCCAGCACATTGGATGGCTTACGAGCCGGGGGAAAGGTACCAATAACGATGCCGGCAATTACAATCCCTTCGTCACGGTGATATCAGTCTTTAATTCTCCTATGCCCGTTTCCTTTTCTCTCTCCCGCTCCTCTCGCCCCTTGTACCCGCGCCAGCCGCATCATCGTGAGACAGGTTCTCCCCTCCCATGCCATGTCTCTCGTTGACTCCGAAAGAGCTCCATAGTCAGGGCCCGGGGAGGGCCTTAGGACGTAAAAAAAAATTCTCCAAGGACCAGAGACGAGCTGCCGGGTGCCCACAGACCATAAGAATGGGACTTTTTTTTTTTCCTCCCCTGAACTGTGGAGGCCTCTGGTCTGGTCTACAGCTCTTCTTGAGATGAGAGACAGTTTGCGACGTGCGTTGTTGCTTTCGTGGGATCATTTCTGCTTGCCTCGGGGTACCCGGGTCTTCTCGGCGCTCACCGTCCCAGTGGCCTGGGTTTACCGACGACTTGGGAGAGGAAATACGCACACGTACACATGCATACACACGTACATGACACACGCCCCTCGTGATCATAACCCTCCTTTACGTCTATCGTCTGGTGTAGGCGTAGTCATTCTAAATAGGCGAGCAGCGACTGGTTACGAAAAACGGGGAACCCTCTCTTCATTGTTCTTCAGCTCAGGGGGGGTTTTCGTGGCATTAAACGCTATAGGCATTGCGAAGTCGTGTAACTGGGTAAAGGCACCGACGTACTATTTAATATGGACTGCTGTTTTTGAAGTGATATGCCCATAGCATATCAGGAGGCTCACTCAACGGAACGGCGTGACATACACTTCATACATGCGTTGGCTTGGGAGGAGACTTCCATCACGGTGTCTTAGCTATTGTGACTTTCTTGATACCAGGGAAAAAGTAACTAAATATGATCATTTATACTGTAGCTGCATATCCTGTCCACGTAATCGATCTATACAGAAAGAAAAGATGAGTCGAGACATCCATCACCTTACGCGGCAATGTTCGAGTCTCCTTTATCACATACTTTCCAACCAACAGATCATTGAGCGACCCAGCGACCAGCTTGCGTCAAGAAACCTCTTTGGTTGAACTTGAGTCCACATGGTTGCAAACGTAAGTCCGGTAACTACCTAGGAGGTACCTAATAACAGCATAGTTGATCACCTAGCCAGTGAACTACTGATGCTTAGGCATCAACCAAGTCTTCTGTCACATACACCTACGGACGTAGTATCTGACTGATCACAAGTAACTGTTTTGAGACCAATGTCAAGCCTACCTCTCTAGCAACTTGCGGGAATATCTTAGCTAACAGCAGGAAGCGATAGGGAGGGGATAGGGGGGTCGGAAAAGGAAGCCCAAGCCTTCTTTTCGTTCGTTTCTCGCGCTTGTTTGCTCAGCGTCGAGGCCCACCCTGTACGACAAAAGAAAATGACATCTGATAACGCAGACGAGGCTCACCTAGCTAGTTCTTCTGTCGGTGGGGACGGATTTCATTTCCTACAACTATTTTATTCTCCTTGCTTTGACCCGGTTCGTCGTTAAGAGGGCTAGGTAGAAACTAACGATGACTAACGGTTTACAACCGATCAAGGCGGGGGGTTTGTTATTACGTCTACCTATAGGAGGTAGGTAGTCCTCGCGAGCAAGATTCCCGACCTTAGGCACCTAATTTCTCCGGCTTTAGCGAAAGCGTCCCTCGAAGCTATGCGAGGGGCTGGGTGAGACCTTTCTGTTGGGCATGATAGTAACGAAACTAGTCCAGGAGCGCGAGGGGGAGCCCGAGGCTTAAACGATCCGGCACTGAGGGACTGCAAGGAGCGGGTCTGCGGGTTGGACTATGTACAATTGCGTCCAGGTTGGCCCCGGTTGAAGCAGACTTTCGTCTAATCTTAAGAGACGACAGGTAGGAATAGAGTTAGTCTCGCGGGCCAAACCTAGAGCTAGAGCGCAGCTAGAGTCCACAGCCAGCCGGCTAATCCCATTGTCGGATTCGTGGGCCGCTGTCGCGAATTGCTAATCTGGTAGTAAGGTAGTAAGGTAGTAAGGTAGCCAAACTGCCGGGTTGGGAGAGCCTAGAGGCGGGCGGACCGTTTCAGAAACCCACATAGAAGCTTCTTCACACTAAAAAATCCCAACTTGCGCGCGCACGGTTTCGTGGAGCTCATAACTATTCGCGGTGTAGTTGGGGCACTCTAGCGGCACCAAGAGGAGGGGAGGCTAACCGGCTTTGACGAAGTCGTCCGCGCTTGATCCATGAGAGGATGGAGATTTGGGGACCGGATGGCGATCCATATCCCGCTCTGCTGGTGGGTCACCGGTGAGGAGGGATCCATCCCAATATACCGGATCCGTCATCTCTTGCATCGCGCTTGCGGGCTGCCGGGGCCCAATTTCTGCCCGGCCCCCTGTGTCAACTCTAGACGAAAAGACGTAGCTTCACTTGACGGACAGCGATACGCATAACACGCAAGAGTCCAGCGTGCAGCTCGTTGTGTATTAACGTGTCTCCTTGGAACCCAAACCGCAGTTTCGGTTTGGCTGTTTGGCGACTTGACGATGCTGACCGGTCCGGGCTCCTGGCTGAGCTGCAGCTAAGACATGGCGCGACTCCGTTTGTGGTAACGCCATCTGCAGTGGACTAAACGAGATGCAGGTAAGCTGCGGCCTTGCACTAGCTAGTGTAGCTAGCTGCTGTACCACTTCTGCAGGCTAAATGCCAGCATTTCCTGATGGCATTGCTTCCACTTCATACATGTCATAACTCGACCTGTTGTGCTGGTGGCTTCGTTCATATTGCTCATGATAATCGACGTTGGTCCTCTCCCAGACCATGGAACAAGAGCAAATGACGACAGCGAGCCCTACAATGGTCTTCTGAAGCTTCTAGACCTTGCAAGGCTGGTGGAATAACCCAGGGGTGTCCGTTTCACAGAGTCCTAAAAGGTTAGATTTTCATCCAGGCTATGCCGTAAGAGGGAACCCCCAAATCATCCCAGGTCTTCCTGGCGCAGGCCTCGGAAGGAATAACAATTCGGCCTCCTTCCTACGTCGACGGGCTCCAGGATAGGCTCGATACGCAGCCCCCCTCCCCGTCCTGCCCCATTAGCTCGTAGCCGAGTCTGCATCGCGGACCATTCCTCTTACGGAGCGCGAGACATTTCGAGTAGTGGTCTCGTTGCAAGTTTCTGCTGCCGAATAGAAAAGCACGAGCCGCGAGACCGCACCGGTGAGAGGGGGAGTGAGTGGAAAGAAACGAAAAGGTGAGACAAGAAGAATGTCCTGGGGATAAAACGTGGTTCGGCGCTGCTCCTTTAATCTGTTTCAGGGTTCGACATTGTTGCTGGGTTTGGCAGACGCCCGAATGCAACGCTGCACACACATGAGACTGCGGTAAATCGATCGTGCTAAACCTTTATCCGCTAGAGGCAAAACGGGTAACCACACGTTTGGGAATAAAATTTCCAGAGTGTGGGGAGTTCGGCCAGAGTCCGAAGGCGGCGCCTCTTCTGTTATGGACAGGGCATCTCCATTATAGGGGCTGGGGGAGAGGGGGGAACAGGCCCCGGACAGATCAATTCGCAACGAACGTTGTCCTGTTACATACCTTAGGTAGGTAGGCTAAAATATACCGACTAGGGCTGGTGGTTAGAGCCGAATTTCAAGCTTTGGTAGGCAGAAGAACAAGTAACTGTCACGGTAGCTGCCTACCTCCTACCTAGCTAGCCACGGCCGACGAGACCGCGACTTCAGTGATGAGGTAGGATACGGGAAAAGAATCTGCGTGGAATGTTCTATGCCGGCGGTTTATCGGCAGCTTCTCCGGTTCTGGAAACTCACTCGTGAGGATCTGAGGTGTTGCCTCCTTGGGACTCGTGGACCACGAACAGACAGGTCCTGGGACGATGGAACGCGCCTGACAGCCGCCTCGTGTTCCAATCCAGCCAAAACCGACTGCAGGTACGCCATCTTGGCCATTGAAGCCGCACCTGGAACGGGCAAGAGGCCCCTTCAAGGTAATTTGTTCCACTACAGTAAGTTAGCGAATACCTACGTAACTCCCCACGTCACTTGGCAGCTCGGGCCATACATATGTACTGCTCCCTGGTCTTTAGCTGGTCGTATTAATTCACCGTCGGAAGCCTGGTTGGCAACCCGCAGTCCTAGCGTCTGCCCTGCCGATCTTCTTAGGGCCCAAGTGGGAATCGAAAGGGCCGCCCCGGACCTCCCAAGCCCCTTTAGTCTTGTACCGACCGACCGGTAACAGGTTCTGTCACCCGCTATGTATCTCCTAATTTCATTAGACCTGACTACTTACTTGTCGTGACAAATACTTTGGTCGCGGTCGAGCAACGCCAAACCCGCCGGGCGATAAGGATGCTGCTTGAGATCGTTGCTGTCGGATAGACGTCCATTCGCCTGACCTAAAGGGTCGGGGTAGTCGTGGGCCAGATCCCATCGGCATGACAGGTGAAATTGGTCCCTGCTGAAGAAAATCTCCGTCTGGCTGGCTTAATCGTCCGGGCGGCATTTTACGCATGAATCTTGTAATTACGGATTGATCGCGTGCGACGGAATCATCCTTGGATCACATTCTGATCAAGGCGCATGAAAATATTCCGAACTTACGCGAGATGAACTACTGTTCCCTCTCGAGTAATAATTCTTTCTGTTCGCCTTATCACATCGACGTGAAGCATCTTAGGGGGGACCTGCCTCGTCACCTCTCGTCACAAGCACTGCCGACTAAAAACGTTAGCATGTAGTAGCGTAAGAGACGAACCCACGAACCCACGAACCCACCCTTTACCATACCTAGTACCTAGCTGTCCTACCGTCATCTCCACTGTGACACGTCTGATAATAGCCTAGCCGCTAGAAAGTACCAGGGTTCTATGCATCTCGGTTGCATCTTGTGGGTTATGTATGGTGATACGAGCACGCCTGGTACGTTTGCCTCGGCTTCAAGCCAAAGACAACGGTTAAAGAATGGCATAACCTAGGACATGAAGGGCAGATGGACATGTTTGACGTTGGCGTAGATGCGGTGACCTCTTAGCACATCAGCATCATTAGGCATAAATGTTTTATATTTGATTGTTCCCAAGTAATAGATCAGAACCGAGATAGCCTCGATAATCTCCTAAGCAGTGTCACCATATGTTGCATCTGCCAAATTGTCGACATGCAATATTCTGCGAGCTTGGACGGCGATGTTACTACGGATTGATGTCCGCCTTGTGAGAGCGCTGCGCTGTGCTCATGAAGTAGATGTTGCTTTGACGGAATAATGTCTGTGCCTGTCCCACCCGGATGGTCCAAGAATCGGGGTTGGTATGAGGCAAAATGCAAATGATCTACGTCCCCGTCCGAACGGCAGCACTATGTGCCTAACCGCGATGGACCATCCAACATAAGTTTGGAAGAGCGCATTTATTTAGACTTGCCATAGATCCACTTGGTCACTGGTGACTCCTGTCCGTTCGCGAAGGCCATATATTAGACCTATTGTTCTTGGCTGGAAGCACGATGATGTAACGATGCCTCGCTTGGTAGAAGTTGGCGCAGAAGTATGTAGGTTAGTTATATGCAACGGTACTTAAGCCCTCCAGGGTGGACTATGTAAACGAGGCATGTTGCTATGCAATAATTGATACGAGCGAATGAATACATTTTCGCGAACAAGGGATGACGGAGCCAACCCCTGTTAGTAGACGATTGTAGCAATTCGGCATCTTGACACCATCTTGACACCATCTGATAAGAAACCAGCCAATAGTGAGTAAAGAGGGTCCCCGAACAAGAAGGGTCACTTGACCAAGCAGCGTGTTATTGCTTGACAAAACTACTATGAAGCTCCCTGCCTGGGAAGACGCCGCTTGGGTCCTTCGAAACCCGGCCTATTGGAGGTAAATATGTCATTCTATATCAGCAGGGTATAATGCAACGCTGGGGTAGAGCGGGACACGGACGAGATTTGTGCGCCTGCACTTACATACATAGTAGTACAGCGGTTTGTTGTATCGAGTAACCTGCGCGTGGGAATTGAGAATACATAATGGTGGCCCCTTTACTAATATTTGGACCACCTATTCCGGCAAGGACAAGGACAGGGATGTCAGCTGTATGCAAGGAATCTCGGTTGATGACCTTGGCGAACAAGAGCCTCTAGAGACGCCTATCCCGCACGATCTCTCATCTCTCGGGGTCGGGAAGAAAGGCCCTTGTTCGAAGAAAGAACTCGAGGTGAGATATGACACGTCTGAGAAGGGTTTCCTTGACGCACTGCCATATACCTACCTATGTAGGTACATAACGGTAGAGACGGGCCCACTTTGGGTATACATAACGACGAACAAGTGAATGAGAGCCCAGCTGAGGCGATACGTAGGCTAGATACGGCAGCCTTGTGGTGTTTTCCCTTTTCGGTGGCATTGAGGAAGATGACGTAAGTAAATAAGATGCGAGGTGCCTCTTGGGAAGTGAGTGCTGCATGGCTCCTTGCCATTGTGTGAGGTGCATCCATTCGGGGGTGGGAAAACCTCCATTGAATCCAACCCCCCATGCTGCCATGTAACGGGTACGCAGATGAGGGTATGATAACTGCTATGTTCTCGGGTACCTGGATACAACCTTGGAGCTTGCATCCTGCTTTCGAAGTCCCCGAAGCCCTAGCGGTGAACGGCCCCGAATTTTCCGGTTGTTAGTTGCCCGAGTTGCATGTGGCTGACGGGAATGTTCCGCGCAGGATGGACTATGTAAGGTGGCAGGTTGGCGTCATAATTTCTTGTAAGATCTCGAGGTGAGTTATTGCAGCTAGGAGCAGAGACACTGGGGAAACGCGGTCTGCTCCCAAAATTCTCCGAAGCTCCGGGTCAGATCTTGACAAGAACGTATGTAGCATGCTCTTATCGTCCAAACCATCGCCTATATTGTAGGATTTGTGCATCAAATCGGCATGTGGTTTATAATTCCACGTTGTATTATTTACTCGTTCCTGGTAAATAGTAAGCCGTCCGTTGGCGATTTCATGTACCTGTTGATAACAATACTTGTTGATATTTGTACTAGGCCCACAAGGGTTCGGTGATCCACGGCCACCCAAGACACGATGGCGTCGGGTAGCGAGAGACAAGGAGAGCTTGTCAACGTTGGGAGAGGCTTTCTGCACATGCCGGAACGCATCATGCATCAAGGTCCCATCCCATGTGGAGATCATGGCAGTAATCTTAAGTCCAGCTGATCTCGGGCGAAAATTTGCGGTGTACAAAGTACCGTACCCGTTGAGGGAAGCATGCGAACGTTGCGATATTTGCGCTGACGTATATCTGCTATCTTGGAACGGATGTGATCGAGACGATTTGAAGGCCAAAAGTGATAGTTGTTATTTTAGGACTGGTTCACGAGCTGGCCATTTCCCCAACCTCGTAAGTCGAAAATCTGGCCACCGTAAGATTCAAGGCCGGTCTACCTATCACCAGTCGTATCATACCTAGCCTACAATGTATGGTGCTACAGACACAATAAAGCAGGCGTCGAGCCATAAACGGTCAAGCTATTTTGACAGGACCATTGGCGGTTGCCCGGTCAGTCAGAATCTTCAGGCCTGAGACGAAAATCTAGTGGTCAGTTTCCTTGGTTGGTCTCCGAGCAGGGACATGGACTATTGGCCTCGGGAGACACTACATGGCAGCCGAACGCCTCGTAGATCTCGGTCCAGATTGAAGGAGTTCCATTTTCTAAGGTCTAGTGTTTGGCGTCTGGTCTTTGGTGGGGTTTGTGGGGGTAATTCTATCAACTCGTCTCGGGACTTTAAGGGGTTTGGCGGGTTGATTATCTCTGCCTCGTGGTTCTTGTTTGGTTCTTATTCACGACGGATCTGAAGTATGGCGCTTGGTGAGGACGACTTGTGTCCGAGTCTAGGTCCGAGTGCTGCAGAGGCCTTCGCGAAGCGCCATAGCAGAAGCGATAGTTGACACGGCGTTTAGATGCTTCATCTCATGTTTGAGACAATGGACTACGCCTACGGGGCGTTCTGGGCGTTGTGGTAAAAGATCCGCAGGTGCCTGTAAAAAAGACGGGCCACGGCTCAAAAGCAATAGCGGGGATCGACCGGAGGATTTAATCACTAAGTACAGTACCTACAGTACCTACAGTACCTGTAGATTACGAAAGTGGGCTATACCTAATAGAATTGACCAACTTGTCGAGCTTTCTTTTATTGGCGTCGTATTTTCTCCTTTCTCGAATTTGACGAGACTGCTGTAGACGCGGGACTCGAAAGGAAATTCGGCTTCATGTACTTGACCTAATCTCAAGTACCTAGGTACATCGTTATATGCATGCATGTTCAATGTTGGTGCTGGAGGCACGGGCTCGACAAAGTTTAAGCTCAGGACCGGGATGCAACTACTAGCGTGGACCGGCATAATAGACTAAACTATCAACATGCTAGTCTGGTACCCGGAGAGCGGACGCGATATGAAAGTGCAACTTTATTAATGGGCGCATTGACGATGATAATTAATATGGACAGTCTAGATGGTCGCGATTCCATCGACCTAGATACATACATACATAGTACCAATGTAAAAATGTCAACATAGACAGGGAGGCCACGAAAGGAAAGGAATACGTAGAGGCAACCTTTGGCGAGTTGGCATTGAGATTGGCACTGGCATTGGCACTGGCATTGGCATTGGCATTGGGAGCACACCCAAGCCTATCAAAGACGCGGTAAGCATGCAATCTAGACTTGATTAACCTGCCTCCTGAGTGGTAGAAAGCCTGATGAAGCAGCTCGTAGGTTGGTAGGTTAAGCCACAATATAAGGGACCGTTGTATGACCACATGGCACATCCCAAGCAGCCGCATTCCAGCCACAATCCACCGCGATCCGCTCGGGTACACGGGATATCTAGTAGGTATCGCATTAACAGCCCTATCTTAAGATGCAGCCGTGCAATTTCTACCTACCTGGCAAGAGAGTCAATGCTAAATACTACCGTACGCAATATCTATTTAACCTAGATATTTAACCTACAAGGCAGACAGATATAAAAGGCATGGTATGATAATTGCCATGTGTTATGCGTTACATGGTAGGGAACTACCGCAATAGTTATTGCTAGCGGGATGATACCGTCACATTTGGTAACTTTAGACTAAACAGGTTATGTATGAGGTAGGTATGGATCGTATGGATTGTATTGATTACATGGTACAGCCCTTAAGGCTAGGAAGACCAGGAATACCTAACTGCGTACTAGTTTTCCACCCGTCGAAAATATCTCGAAGCAAAAGATACCGAGATCCGCGGAATAGCTCGCGGAGGCTAGTTTATTTATTTCCTTATAGTACCTAACATATGTCGAAGCCGCTGCAGATAGTGTACTACATCTACCTTCTACGTAAGTACTTAGTCGCCGATGGGGGCCCGTGCTCTTTACCATTTCGGGAACATGCGTTAGCACGCTTACCCGGTTCTATCTAGCACGCACATGTCATCAGGTCTAGGTACAGTAAACTAATCCCAAATTGATGTGACCTAGCAGGTAAACCCCACGCCGATCACCGCAGGTCTCGAATCCTATTTTCAACTGGTATTTTTTTTTTTTTAATTTAAGTACCTTCACTCTTTGGCTCTCGCTCATTTTCTTCACCAAAGTTCCTCTGGGGGAAATGAAGCGTGAGGTCGACATCCAACAAATAAGGCATTGAAAGCTCGGACGATGTGACTGTCGATCCTCGCATCGCACCATATGTATCATGATCGATAGTCTCGTCTTATCCCTGTTTCCCATGTTCGTCATTGCTGAGCAGGCTGGCAGGGGCTCTAAAAGTCTAGACACTGAGATCAAAACAAGCAATATCCTCTGTGCGGCTTGAGCAGTAATTTGACACGTTAGCTCTACCGCTCGATGACGAACATGGTACCTAGCTATGGGTGCTTAGTATGTAGTATGAGTATGCCTACCTGGGTAGGACGGACTTCATCTTCTAGATACCTACGTCGTCGCAAAACTACGATATCGTGCAAATGAACAATGACACAAAATATGCAAGGCTAAGAATAAAAAGGGAGCAGCATAGCAATGTCAATATAAGTACAAACTCTTTCAATACCAGGTACTCTGGAATCACTGATGCATGAACTCAACAGGCCCTCCTCGTTCCCATCGACCAATCTTCATCCTTGATCATGCCCGGGACTCCCCCCGCGCAGAGTGATCGAAACCTAGAACTGGGTGCTGTATGCAGGACCTGCAAGATTTCCCCATGTCGATTGCTCTACAATATAAATGCTTACACGAGATAAGATGAAATACTAGACCTCGTCACATCACTCTACGAGATTCGTCCATTTTAGATGTGACAACAATCGAAGAGCCGCCGCTAAGGAACTGCCGCCGCCTAGGGATCTAGGGATGCGGCCGAATGCCATCCAAGTTCGGTTCCGCACAAGCCTCCCTATCGTTCGAACCCATGTTGCCATGCTACTGTACACTCATGGCTTCCTATTCTGCGGCCATAAATTATCCACCATTGGAAGGTCGACACTCGTGATCTCTATATTGTGCAGGAGGAGGTTCTACTGTAGACAATTTACCTTGACTCGTATCATTACGTTAGGTACACGACCTACTATCGTCAGGATCCGCGTAAAGTAAAGTACTGGTCGTCGCCGTCGAGCCAAGGCGGAAAACCGTATCCGTGAGAACATTCTTTTTTTCCTTTATCAAGCTTCTCCGGTAGAGCTTTGCGAAGACTGCGTTAGTTGGTGGCGTTTACACTAAGATCTCGGGATACCACCTCTTCGCGTTATGGCTTACGGCCGGGGAACAAGTGCCAACTTGTCTAAAAGTAGAGTAGAGCCTCATGGCGGACTAGTAAGAATCGAATCCAGTAACCTACCTAACTTACATTTTCATCAGACACAAAGCCACAGAACCATTATCGTATTAGTGAGGCCGGGCTCAGTTGACCCGACCTTGGATATTTTCGAATCTTCTGCTGATCTTCATGATCCCCTTTTACATCATAATATATAATAAAATATATAATGCACGTGTAAGATGGTGCTCCTCTTCTTTAATTGAGCTGAGGCCTGAATGCTAGGCCCTCTAGGTTGTTTTCCTCCAATCACAATCGGCCACCAGCCAATAGTCGAATCGCCATTTGATGCCGGAGACCGATTCCGTCAGTGATATATTTTCTCTCCCAGTCTTTACCCTCGCACTAACCGTTTTCCCCCATACGTGCACTTGCAAATAATAACGCCCCCAACTACGACGGGCTGGACACCTTATAACACAGCAACACAGCCAAACTCGACAGCCGGATACCACGATGCCTCAATAGGGCCACTAGCGTGCCTTGCAGTCTATTGAAGTTACGTGCATGCCAGCTCACCTACCTACGCAAGACCGCATAACCGGACATTTTCTTGAGCTGCTTGTCTTGCATCCCGCTCTCCCACCCCTCCCAGTGGACTACGTACCCGTTCGCTGCCCCTTTTTGCCTAGATACCTAAGGTACAAGTACCATGTGAGGTCAGAAACAGTTAGATGCCTAGGTAGCCAGGTCGGGCCTGGCAGTGGCAAGTATTGGTCCGGCAATCAGACACGCACCCCCCTCCTAAAAGCCGTTAAACAATATACACCCCCTTCTACTCTGGACTCATACCCCTTCGTCTCCTAGTCCTTCGAATCTCGATAAACCCTGGCCAATGAATGTGCTGTGTTTTGGGAGACTGTCTCATTACTTCCGTTGCGCATTTCTTAGCAATCTCAGAGCGCTCAGACAGAGTCACATCATGGGCCCTCACGCGGGGAATTCTCAGATCGCCAGGGGAACAAAAAAAAAAAGGCGAAGAAATGGCAGGGAGACTATCACATCGAAAAAGGTATTGCATAATACGGGTTTGGTGGTATAGTGTAGGATATTACTAGATGAGCACAGAGAAATTCGTTCGTCACTCGCTGGCTGGCTGGAACTACTAGTACCCTGGAAATACATGGTCAATGATTAGCAGCCAATGCCTCCCCGTCGAGACCAGGGTCTACCCTGACAGGTCCGCAGCGTCCATGGGACCCTGGACTCGAACTGGGATTCTACCATCATGGCCTCCATGTCAAGCAGGTCCACATCTCTATCTAGCACTGCTACCCATCTCCATCCTTACTCTCAGCACATTTATTAGCGGACGCAGTACTTGTACCCTGCCTGACTGGTACACCCCGTATGCTTCCTCGTTGACGTTGTTCCCTACTGGAAGACATATCTTATTATTAGCCTCTTGCATACTCGCCCTGTCACATCTACATGCTCCAGGGATCTCTTAAGAGTGTCTCTCTGCTACCCTCTTTGCCCAGTCCCTGTCCGTAGACCCCCAGCATTGCCCAGCCCGGCGTCTGTGCCAGCGCATTGTCGAGTACTTGTCAACGAAGAACTGCCAAGCAGGCCTGGCGCGTGTGCAGAAAGTGGCCTTGTACTTTCGTATGGCGCCCCAAAAGAGCTTGTACCCTGGTTCGTACCTAAATTGTCCCAATCTTTAATATTAAAGTCGCACAAAAGCCTCCCGCGACCTTATCCAGACCCAAAAGTTGTCGAGCTTCTCCATCTAGAGTCGACAAGCCGGCATCATCGACCTCTGCCCGACACAGCTACCGCCGGCACGTTGCCTTCCCAGGCCTCCCAAGACCCAAGAGCTTTTCTGACGGTGCTACGAGAAAGGTCGTGTGTCTTGTGCTGCAGCTCTCCGTCATCCCATCTCCCAAGTTTCCACCAACTCCGCCGCGCGCCGTATCACTGAATCTTCCAAGCTTGACTGAGCCAGTACCACAGACGATTTTGCTTGTCCAACGCTGTCTTTGAACTTTCGCCATCAGGCCGGGATTGAGGTCGCCATTCCTAACCGGTCTCGACCTGTTGTCTTGGCCATATAACTTCTGGACATAAACGCCCTACGGAGGAGAAAGAATCTCCCAGAGTCGAGAACCAGACTTCTAACTTTTTCGGTGCATTCGAGTCCGGGTTGCGCCGGTGGACTTGAAGAAAAGCGTCGCTTACCAATCGGTGCAGTTGAAAGACCCAAGGTGATTCCGGAATACGCCAAACTTCGCGAGTGAACCGGGGCATGCAATCCCTCGAGATCCGCCAGGCCTACTTCTAAACGGTGCTCCCTTACTCCCGACTGGGGTGCCAGGCCGCCGTTTGGGAAGGAGAAGGCGTAAGGGGCTCACGGTCCTATCTTATACTCTTCTCCAGCTTTCTCCATGCAAACCCTCATCTGCCGTGCTGAGGAGTCGAATTTTCTGCTCGGCCAGCGCCGAGGCATATCGAATCTGGCGAACTTCGCTCTAGACCTGTCCTGGGCCAGAGCAGAGACGGATTGTGCTCTTCGCAGCACAAGGGCGTATCCCTCTCCGCCCATGTCAGGGTCTCCACCGCCACTCCCGCCCAAGCCAAACCCAGAGGTCGGTGATCGAGGTCAGGGAGGCTATCCGCCCGTTGGTCATGATGTGTATCGTCCAAGCTCGACGATCCCCGGAAGCGAATATCGAGCAACACCCCCACAACCGCCACTACCACCACCCAGTACCGGTGCTCCAAGATCCTTTCACTCGGAGGCACCGGAGCGAATGCCATATTCATACCACCGCCCAGAAGACACCATGGGTAGACCACTCTCCTACGCTCCGCAGCCAGGCCCGATGATTCCCCAACCTCAGTACCCGCTTCCGCCTGTGGTAGGTCCCAGCATGGGCCCGGCACCTTACGCAATGCCGAGCAACCCTCCAGGCGTGGAGAATCCACCCTTCACCTCTCCCAAGTCTCAGAGGAAAACCAAAGGGCATGTAGCTTCGGCTTGTGTGCCCTGCAAAAGAGCGCATCTGAGGTACTACCAAAACTTCACCTTCCCTGACTTGGATGTTCCTAGAAGCTAATATTTTTCAGATGTGACGGTATGTTTCGAATTCCTTGTCAATTTTTTTGTTTGTTATATTATGCTTCAGGGGGGGCGGCCATGGTACGGAAACCACGAGAAATGAATCATCGAACACGGCGTGAATCATCAGCTTGGGGAAGTTGTTTTGGCGGTGTACTTTTGAAAGAGAGCGACTCTGCAATCAGATCCGTGGGGGTGGGTAATCGGATCCGAAACGAAGCCCCTGTTTTGAAACCCGGATTTTCTCGATTTCCAACGAAGATGGTCTCACGGACGGAGATCGGCGGGATTGCCAGAATCCGAACCTATTCTTAGGGACGGGCCAGGTTTCCAGTAATGGCTTCTTTAAATGGCAAGCATGGATGGCGGCACCAAGCATGGAACGAAGAGCACGGAAGATTGACCGCATGGAGATCATCGTGCGCTGCCACCTCCAAGAGCTCGGGAAGAGCCCAGAGTTGTTACCTCCGAGCGCACACTTTGCGAGGCTCATGCTTCCCACCACTTAATAAGTGGACAGATAACATTGACAAAGCTTGGTTCATCTCAAAGGTGCCGCTGATGCTGGTGGATGCGCATTCCGACTAGGAGTCTCGTGGAGCATAATTACTAACGTCAAACTGTTTGCTGTGGAAACGTAACAGAAAGCTAACAATCTGGTTTGAATAGCCCAGCGTCCTTGTTCGCGATGTCTCAGCAACGGCAAAGAAGAATCGTGCGTCGATGTGCAGCACAAAAAGCGCGGCCGACCTCGATTACGCGATGACAACCAGCCTCGATTCGACACAGGGAGGTTCCCTCATCCAGTCGACCCGAACATGCGGCGACCAGTCTCGCTCTACTCGCCCATTAGCGCTGTATCTTCATTATACGATGATCCTCTTCGGAGGAGTCAGTCTTATAGGGTCCTGAAGTCCCAGCCAAGCGACGCTGGTCCGCACAGGTATATCGAGCGTGGATCGGCCTCAGACGTGAATATCTTCCCCGCTTCTATATCCATACCCTCACGCGCACCGGAACCGGTAGCGTTTTTAACGACAGATTTGGAGATTGCGAGGGCGTCAAGAACGTTTGTTGAAGCAGTAGGATCTCAGTCGATTGCGGGCCGGAGGTTGTTGGACGTTGTCAGCCCAGTGGAGCGCGATAGGGTCATTGCGCTCCAAAGATCTCTGCAGGATGAACAGGGCAGAAAAGAACCGAACTATCTTCCACCAATTTTTGGAAAACAGGAGGCCGCGCGAGTAATAGAGGCGTTGCCGTTCAGTCCGGAATCGATATCGAGGTTCCAACTAGATCGCCAAGAATTCTTCACCTTCATTGCCGCGGATGGACAAACACGATCCTACCCGATACGCATCGGATTGGCAAAGGAGGACTCGATATACTTCGTTGTGCTGCTGTTGATTCGTTCCTTTCCGCACCCCTCACCTTCTCCCCACGCCAGAGAATTTTCATATTCGTTCCAACCTCAATCATACGCTCAACTGACCCCTCCGTCGGCTTCCTTCGATCCTAGACAGCCGAGATTTGGTGAATCGCCGCGTGAAAGCGCCTATACGCCAAGGCAGCCACCAACGCCTGCTATGGGCTCGGGCCTTACACCTGGCGTGAGTCCGAACATATCCTCTTATCCTCCTTCCGTACCCGCGCGAATCGAACCCCAGCCCGGACCTCCTCAGCATATTCCAAGGAGCGAAATTTCCATGGCTAGGCCGCCTCAGCAAGTAGAACTTCAACTACCACCCATTCGGGGTCAGGGCCAGAGCCAGATGAATCCCCCGGGGGAAGGCCAAGGTTGGCAACGGGATGATCGATCAGGCCGCGTCGATATTGGTGGACTAATAGAAAAGCCCGATCCATCACGTCGAGGACGGTAGTAGCGTTCGATCGTCGCTAGGAAACTCCAGACACCGAAACACCTTAACCACTGGATCACTGGATAGTTCGGCCTACCCTTGCAGACTGGTCTCGACACCTGCTCGCATGGTTAATAACCCAAAACTGTATACAACCCATTCGCACTCGAATTGTAAAATATACCCACATCGCGCATCCGTCGTTTTTAGTCGCGTAGGAGATACCATGTACAACATAATGCATCTTTCCATCGATATATCATACTCCCGCCATTCCACAGCTTTTATCCCCTCCGAGCTGTCTTAATACCAGCATGATTCCGTGGGCCGTCGTGTCACTTCGCCGTAGTCTTCCTGACTTCGGTTTCCGCAGTGCCCTTTTCTTTTTAACGGACATTTTTTCGTCCTGGTCAGGTTCAGGTCAAGTCAGGTCATCATCCAATTTCTAGCTGCATTGTCGAAAAAAATACTCTCTCGGACGCGGCGTTTGCGGCTCTCTTTGTTTCGTCACAGACCGGTAGCTTGTGCGACGCCGGGAGGCGGCAGCCCGAGAGGAGAAGAGGAGAGTGCAACAGCATAATGAGAGGGATCGTTTATTCGGGAGGTGGTCTGCGTCTTCATGTACTATATATCAAAAAGTCGAACTCGGGGGGAGCATTGCTTTTGTGACGTGAAAGGGAGGGCGGCGGACTCGGGGTGGCAAGGCCAGAAACGCCCAACTTGACCGTGTCCGACGTGTTTGATGGGCAAACCCCGTCATACCAGACAAGACGGGCGGGGTCTTTCGAGTTGGGGTTCTCTGGCTATTATCTTTTCCGTCTTGTGTATATTCTTTTTCTAGTTTCTGATCTCTTGTCTTCTCGTGTATTTAGCCAGCGGTATTGGCGGAGGAAAGCGAGAGGGGGAAAGTCCTATGCGGCGAGATCATATAATACGACACTAGGTTAAAGAAAAAATGAATCCTGTACAAGTTGGAAGCAGGAGAAGGAGAGGAGCCCGCAGAACGTGTGCAGTTTATTTCTAGCCAAACACACGAAACGTGTGGGGAGGGGGGGAGAGAAGAATAGAGCAGAAAGGTAGAAGTCGCAGAAGTGGGATGGATGGATATATATCAATGAAACGAAACATTTCCAACAGGAGAGGGAAGGGAAAAAGGATGAGAAATGAAACAAGCGCGAGAAACAAGAAACATAACTGTTTTACCGCGACCCTTAGAAATTTTGGTTTCGGAACCAGGCTCTTCAGATCCCATCCCATCCCCCATCCCATCAGATCCATCCAGACTTTGTCAATACAACCCAGGGACGAGCTTATAATCCGCCTCAGCTAATCCTGAGGATTCGGGCCGTCCTACCCGTCGACCCCCATCCGCTTTCCAAGAGAATTCTTTGCTGTTTTGATCTTAAATCTACAATTATGTTGTCAGGTTGGGTGTAAGCCGTAACCAGTAAGAGGTCAGTGCTGGGCCAGTTGCCGGGTTCATTCTGGTGGTTTGATATGGATATCGATGTCTATAATATAGTATTTTGCACCGGGAAAGGTTGGTTTCATTTCCGGGCATTACGACAGTACATATCAACAAGGCACCATCAGAGAAGACACTCGTCCGTCAGACACACATACATACACACCTACTTCTCTCTTTCTCTCTTCTCTCCACACAGACGCAGAATAAGCCTACGGGATGGAGGCACCAGACATGACTACAACCTGGAACGCATACACACACACATACGTAGACTTCGTACGCATACGGACGGGGGCAAACGAACCAATGCTCACGTTGAACAGCCGTTGTTCGGATGCTTCCTATTTCTTCCCCTCTTTTTTTTTTCTTCCTCTTCGCTGCTGACCTGGATATTCCTTGCTCGCTGCGGTAAGGCCTCTCGATCTTTTTTAGCTCCGATCTCCATACATACCTAACCTAACATACATACATACATACGTACAGTTACCGTGACGCCCTTGCAATCTTGCATCTTGCATCACGTCCCCCCCGGTCCCCCCAGCCCGAAAGGCACACCGCAAGATAAACAAATGCACGTACCACACTCCCCCCCGCGAGAAAAAGGGTCCCCACGGGCTGCGCAGGAACAAGCTTAACCTCGACAACCCGAGCCGTGGTTGGCTCGCTAGATTCCCTGATCGGCAAGCGAACGACGGGAACCCCAGGCGGGTTCGAAGGGTTGGGTTGGGTTTGGCCTTGTCTTGACGTGCCTAGGCTCGCTTCCTTAAAAGCGAAGCACAGTTGAGATTACCTACCCTAACGGCCTTGCGACGTACATACCTACATATATGGATTATCTTTTATGTAGTGGTGTGCAGGGGTGAGCCAGTGGGTAAAATTGTCCGAGCCGTTGCAGCATGCTGCGCAGTGTGACAGGACATCAGCGCGGTACCGTACGAGGGTCCCACAGGTAGGGTAGCAGTTTTGTTCCTAAAAACCAACGCTAGCGAAGCAAGAGAGAGAGGGAAGAAAATAAAAAGTCCCGACTGGTCCGCTTCTCGTTTCTTTTGCTTTCCCTGATGGCCCTATGAGAAAAGCCAGATGCCTGTCATCGCGGAAACGATCTCGCACACACATTGCCTACCACGCATAGGTACAACGCTTATGTTGGTCCGTGAAGCCGGGGCGCCAGCACATGTTGTTTAGTAATTTGAGCCCGACGCGGAGATAGCATTGCAGCATGCCTTCGTGACGATCGTAGGATTTTCCCGTTGGTTATGATCGACACGGAAACAAATTGGATCTTTATTTTTATTTTTAGAGGTCGAAACAGAAACATCTCCATACTCGCGAAATATATAAATGTTTTTGCTTTTTGCTTTTTTGTTATATCCCCCTTGTCTTTAGCGATGCGCCTAACCCAGTTAAAGCGCATGGCGGCGCATCCTAACCTACTACACTATGGAAGACAGCTGAGAATGTCTAACTCTGTAAACAAATGTATGAGATCCAGGCGCGAAACGCGATGCCAAGTGGCATGTCTACCAGGAAGTTACGCATTACGGTAGGCAGAAAAGTCAACGTCCTTCATCAACGACTTGATGCATATTAAAACACAAGGGATTAGACAGCCTTGTCGTCAATGCTAGCGGTTGTGGATAACTCCACTCGATACCGATTCTGAATCGGGGCATGGCATGGAGGAATTCCGTGCCGTTCTCTCGAATATATACCTGGTCCTCTCGAGGTAAAATTGTACATAACCAACTATCCAATTACGCGCGCGTTAGAGTTGAAGCAGGCCAGACTTCAGGAACACCTCGTCACGAACTGGAGCTAGATTACTCAAAAAATTAGAAACCGAGCCCTACCCAGTCTCTTCTATCAATTCATCAATCTTCTCAGCCAATCCTTCCTTCGAAGAAGTTATCGTATGTAGCATTGCATTCTCGTTAGCCGCAAGGATATTGCCGGTTGATTTTGGGCAGCGTTACAGTCTCGAGAATGACTATCGATCTTGGCACCTAGGTAGTGATTCAAGGCTCCATGTTTCTCGCACGAGTCGGTCTCGTGAGTGATTCCCCAGATTGTGAATAGGGAGTATCGTATCATTTCGGCTAGACTTCGTCAGAGACGCTAGCAGTGATCAGATTAGTCTCGTTCGTAAAGTTCGACAAGTCCTCGATCGAACGCCGATTGCAATCCCAACCATTGTTGATTTTTGGTCTGATCCTCTCGAAGATACTAACCACATTAGCGTCTTATCGAAAACATGCGAAGGCGTAGGAGGATCAGGATGCTCAACGAAGGGCGATAAACAGAGCCAATTGCCGTTTATCAAGTTCGCCCAATCATCGTCAACTTCGAAACATCGAGACAATTGGAAAAGGCCCGAGCGCTTGGGCAAACACGGTGCGGCGTCACAGTGCTCGTTTCTTATCGATATACTCATTCCCCCTCCAGCGAGTTGCGATTGGACAGACTATCCTTCTTTTTACCTTCTTTTTACCTTTCCCGTTACCCACAGTGCATGGTTCCTAAATGCTGTAGCCAAGCAAGCCGACCTGCCAACTTTATTACTCAACTTGTCTTAAGCCATATCTTTTATGATATCTTCATGCACCCAACGTCTGTAATGAGACATCTAAGAGACACCTTATTTCTACAGCAAGTGAAAGTAGAACTGAGAACAACTACGTCAAGTAACATTCAGCCTATCTCATCAAACAATCTGTCAACCTTTACCATAGTGGTCAAGGCCGTCCTGCCTCAAAGTCCAATGTAGCACCACGATGGCCGATGCTATGGATGTCGACGAGCCGAGAGGCATCAAGCGAAAAGCCCCGTCATCTCTAACAGACGACGGCGCCCCCCGCCGAATCAAGGCTAGTCTCCTTCGTATCCGCTCATAGAGCGTAGGACTAATATTCTCCCTCATACATCTAGGCGCTGGACCAAGACGTTGTGAATAAAATTGCTGCAGGCGAGATCATCGTAGCACCTGTACACGCCTTGAAGGAGTTGATTGAAAACGCCGTCGATGCGGGATCTACCGTCGTAGAAGTACTCGTCAGAGAGGGCGGCCTGAAGTTATTACAAATTTCGGATAACGGCCATGGAATCGATGTATGTTTCCTGCCGTTGTCCCGCAAGCCCTGGTCCTAATTCTCCAAATAGAAAGAAGACTTGCCCATACTTTGCGAGAGGTTCACCACCTCCAAACTCAAGAAATTCGAAGACTTGGGCAATATCGCTACCTATGGCTTCCGAGGCGAGGCCCTTGCTAGCATTAGTCACATTGCTCACTTAACAGTTACCACGAGGACCAAAGACACCGACTTCGCATATCGTGCACAATACGATGGAGGCAAGCTGTCACCTGCAAAGCCGGGTCAGTCGGCTGAGCCTATAAGAATTGCGGGGCGACCTGGTACGCAAATCACAGTAGAAGACTTATTCTACAACGTTCCAACACGACGGAGGGCTTTCAGATCTACCTCTGATGAATTCAACAAGATCATCGACATGGTGGGACGCTATGCAATACATTGCGCTGGTGTAGGCTTCTCCTGCAAGAAACATGGCGAATCAGGGACGACAATCTCGGTACAGGCGACAACTTCTACGATAGATCGCATCCGTCATATTCACGGCAGCACTGTCGCGAACGAGCTGATAGAATTTACTGCATCCGATGATCGTTGGGGTTTCAAGGCTTCGGGTTGGGCGACAAATGCGAACTATCACATCAAGAAAACCACGCTCCTCCTTTTCATTAACCATCGGAGCGTCGAGTCATCCAATATCAAGAAAGCTGTAGAACAGACATACTCCGCCTTCCTTCCGAAGAACGGACATCCATTCGTTTATCTCAGTCTTGAGGTCGACCCTCAGCGAGTTGATGTCAATGTCCATCCGACGAAGCGAGAAGTCAATTTCCTCAACGAGGATGAGATTATTCAATCCATCTGCGAAAATATCCGCGATAAGCTAGCAGCAGTTGACACAAGTCGTACTTTCTTGACACAGACTTTACTGCCAGGGTCCATGATTTCGGATGGGTCTACTCAGCAAGACGGAGATAGCTCTTCCGCGAAGACTCCGGCCGCTTCGCGCAAAACGCCAGTGCGGGCCAATGAGAGCACCATGGTTCGAACCGATGCTTCACTCCGCAAGATCACTAGCATGTTTTCTGTAGCCTCACCGTCTCCAGCATCTGGTGCGCCAAATAACGCCACGCGCGATGCTGTGCAGGAGCCGGTATATGAAACGACCGACCGCGAGCCGATTATCTGTCGGCTGTCAAGCATACGAGAACTTCGCTCTGAAGTCAGAGACGACATGCACCACGAGCTTACCGAGGTCTTTGCTAATCACACCTTCGTGGGCATCGTGGATGAGAAACGTCGACTGGCAGCCATTCAGGGAGGGATTAAATTGATCCTCATAGACTACGGCCGAGCGTGTTTCGAGTACTTCTACCAAGTCGGGCTCACGGATTTTGGCAACTTTGGTGTCATCAAATTTCAGCCTGTACTCGATCTACGCACAGTCCTCAAGATCGCGGCTGAACGAGAAAAGGCCAACGCAGAAGATGGCGATACCTTTGATGTAGATGAAGTCGTGGACACTGTGGCGGAGCAGCTGATCGAGAGGAGAGAAATGATGCTCGAGTACTTCAGCCTCGAAATCTCCCCGGCTGGCGAGCTGTTGAGCATTCCGCTTCTCTTGAAGGGCTATACGCCATCCATGGCAAAGCTGCCGCAGTTCCTCCTCCGCCTCGGCCCGCACGTCAATTGGACAGACGAGAAGTTGTGTTTCGAATCCTTCCTCAAGGAGCTGGCGACATTCTACGTTCCGGAGCAGCTCCCCACGCTCCCGGGAAGCGACGAGGCGGAAGAAGACGTGCCCGACGAGATCAAGGCGAGAAGAACTCAGGTCCGTCGCGCGGTGGAGCATGTCTTTTTCCCGGCGTTCAAGGCGAGACTGGTGGCTACCAAGTCGTTCATGAAGGGCGGCGTGCTCGAATTGGCTAGCCTCAAGGGGCTGTACAGGGTCTTCGAACGGTGCTGATGGCGGCGCGGAGAATGTTATTGATACCCGGGAGCTTGGTAGATATCAGAGAGCATGCCTGGCTGGCTGGGAGACATGTAGGTACTAGCTGTAGCACACAGCCTCTAGATTTGTAGCTATCGTGGCTGTTAATGAGCTCGGTGGATCGCTGTATGGCTCACATTGCTTAATTGAAAATCATTGGGGGATATTGGTGGTCGAGTCAACTCGCTGTGTGTTGTGCTTAGGTCCCACGTGGAGAAAACCACGATAGGGGTCAAATATTCATTCATCTAGGCATGGGTTTGGATTACAGGCTGGACAGTGGCTATCCTTGTCTTTAAGAGTTCAACTGGTGGAAGAGGAGTGTCATGCGAGGCGAACGAAGCTTTAATACAGATATCATCATGGCAAGGCATCTCCTACGCGTGGGGCAATGATGTGAAGGTCAAAGAATGAATCATTTTTGATATCGCCGCTCGCTACCAGGTACGCCACGAACCTCGTGAGGTTTCAAGAGCAAGTCTGCTCAGCAACCCGACACCCCTCCAGAACAGAAGGAAAGAAATGAGTTGGCCATCCTTTCCATCATCCAAGTCGTCACTCGTCATCAAACTAAAGGAGGGGAAAGACCCCCGGAAGGGTCGACGTAGCCAATACCTAAGGAGAGTTACGGGAAAAACTGCCATTTCGAATCAAACCTGAGTCGGTGTCATATGTGGCTGGGACGGCATAGGCATGCCAAGTCTTGAGAAGGTGGCTTTATGTGTTTGTGGGAGTAGGTGACTCGAGTATCAGTGAGAGGTGACGGCGATGCCGGCTGGCTAAGGTTAACTTAGGCCTCATCCAGCTCATACTCGGAAGGTTCTCCCTTGATGTCCGTGAGCTCGGAGTCGGAGCTGACACCAACCTTATCGGCATCAGAGTTCTTGACTAGATGTAACATGTTAGTGCTTGGGTCTTGGCTGAGAAAGAGAGAGAGAGAGAGAGTGTGTGTGTGTGTGTGTGTGGAAAGAGTTGCGGGGGGTTAGATGGATAGGTGTGGAAGTATATGAAGGTAGTTTATGTACCCGTAATAGTATCAGCGTCGGGGTCAACAACCTCTTTCTTCACATGGTTTGCTGATGGGCGCTGTCGCTTAATGCGAGGGGCGGTCTCTGTGTGTAGTAGATATGTCAGTACCTAAAGGACAATGAGAAAATAAAATGAAGGAAATGTAGGGGGTGAGAGGATTTCAACTACATACTGTGATCCTCCTCCTCATCATCATCATCATCGTCGTTAAATACCAGAGGGCGCTTGTTCCTGGCACGTCGAGAAGGTAAAGCTGTATGAGAAGTTAATTACAAGATGCGGCAAAGGTGAAACTTAGACGGAAACTAGGTAGTAGTATATACTTACTACGCGTGGGATTAGGAGGTGGAGTAGCTCTATCGGTGGTGGCCTCGGGGGTGGTAGCCGTCAGGCTCTGACTGCTCCGACTACTCTGTCCCCGATAGGCAGCCCCTTCGGTACGTATCTTGTTCATCAGGTGTTGGAGACTTTTTGTGGTGCGTCCAGGCATGTTGAGGGTTTTGTAATTAATGGTAGAACCCCTTGGTAACAGCTGGGCGATGACCTGATTCAAGAAAGCCATCTAGTATAGATTGAAAGTCCCCAGTTAGGTACTTGGTGGAGTAGGGAGACTGGTAAGGCAGTTCACGCACCTTCTCACCGTCGGTCCACGGTTTAGACATCTTGGTGGTTATCGAAAATGATGTGAACTTGATGATAGGTAAGTTAGGAGTGGGTTAATAAGTGAAGTAAGGCATGGCTTGTTTAAATGTAGGCAAGAAAAAAAAAAGAACGAGAGGAAAGAAGGGGTTTGGCTTGGATATGAGGACGGCTGGTAGATACAGAGGTGGGTTCTCTAGATTCTCTGGGAAACCTTGAGAGGTAGCGCTGCTAAGATCCCAAATGACAGCGTGAATACCTTGGGAGCGGCGTGTATCGTGTTATTCTCCTGTCTGTTGTCGACTAACCCGATTCACAGCACAACACCAGGGAAATGACACCGAGGAGAAAATAGCAACTATGCTTAACTATGCTTGTAGTATGTAGACAGCTTTGACATACCTGGGTATGTGTTTTAAACGTTGAAGGCTGAGTGACCACGAGAAGAGGAATGCGAAGTAGTGCCAGCGTTTAGAAGCTGGGGACGATGGGTGAACAAGTAAGAACAACCAGAACAAGAGTCATGGGAGCGTAATGGAATAGATATAGAGGAAACCCTTGGGTCTGGGTGACTTGGGTATGGCATACCCTCCATTACAATCGTTATGATCCCACTTGCCCCCAAGATGCCCAGGCAGATACGAGGCAACCATGGAGGCACACACGCTTGTCGAGCATGTCCGCTCGACTTGCATAGACTATCATATTTTCAGTGATAGAACTTTCGTTACCACATCCTCGGCAGACTCATGTACCTAAAGGTGGCTGGTACCGCTCTAGATACTTACTCTCCGCACAAAAGCAAAATATACTAATGCACGGTGAATTCCCGATACGGACTCGATCAACTTCAGCCTTAACCGAGAAGTCGGGAAAGTTACGGAAACAGCTTCGGGGGATAGATTATTGGATATTCTGTTGTGATATATGACAATGGCTGGGGGCCGACATAGTCCTACATGAAGAAAACACCATAAACGATGCAGACAAGGTATGCTAAACCCCACGCTCTTCTTACCGAGGGAATGCTAAGACCACACCGATATACGTAACTTGTTTATCAGCTACAAGTACCTGGGAATTTACCGGGAAAGCTGTCGGGCTAATCCTGGTAGAGGTCACATTGTTCTTCAGGTTAACATAACATCCAGCAAGTTCCTAAAGTTACTGGGTACCTTTGGATCTAGACAAGAACTCTGGCGAAACTTGGACAATTTGTATACATCGATTACTCTTATTAAGAAACAGTACGCCTAATATGCCTTTATATCTTATAAGAGAGTCTCTTTGAGTCTTTCTCGTAGTTTTGGTTTCAAAATTGCATTTTGTCTAAGTAACGAATCAGATCTCAACTGTACTAAAATATACATGTAGTTAGTTACACGATCAGGCACAGCGTGCACAACAGGTACTGCACGTGAAGAGGTATGATTGGGCGGGAGAGGAGGTCCACCAATGCAAGGGTTTAAATAAGGCATAAGGCAATCTGTACTCTGATTAGCTAATTCCGACGCTAAGATACCAATCCCGTTATCGCAGCCCTGGTGCTGGCGATAGCCTGAGCCTCCGGCAAAACTTCTAAGCTTCTTTACAGCTCGACCTGGAAATTCTGTCATCGGCAGGAGGTTGAAGATAGACGGTTCATAACTGTCTCGGTGGAAAGTTTGCGACCGGGTTTTATCGTATTGCTTCCTTTCCTTGCGGATTGTTTCCTTCTGGAGTTTTTCCGTATTTGATATCCCATCAGTCGAAAAGATCCCAAGTCTACAGGTCATAGGTCATATACCCGGTCTTACAGTGATACAGTCCGCGTCACAACCACCATCACTGGCATCATCATCTTCTTTATCGCGGACACGTCCTTTTCTCCTGAAGCTGGAGCTGGTTTATCTATGTGTCACGTAGCGAGTGGCAGCAAACCGAGGACAATTGTCGCTGGATGAAGCGGCTTCTGCCTTTGCGCATTGCTGAGTTAAGCTCCGCTCGGTTTCTATTTTGCCAGTCGCTATCACCAAGCGTCTTCCGACTTACGTCCTTGCCACGGTGCGCACGCACGCCTACACCTCCGTCTACGTCTACGTCTACCAGCAAACTTCGACTCAGACTTACTCTCTGTCTTACACGGCAGTTCACTACAGAGTCACGTCCTACTCGGCAAACCACTGCCGCGACCATGAATAAATTAAGCCCGACCGCGCGCTCTAAGCGCAAAGCTCCCTTTCCTGACGAACGACCCCATAAACATTTCCGACCTACGAACGGCAAGATGTCTCCGGGCGAGAATACCCCCGATGCTGAAATATCAAACTTCGTTGATTCCGAGATGGTCACAGATGAAGAACCTGGCCCCCTCTACCCACCCCAGGCGCCGCCTGACACGGTGGAGTGGCAAGCCACTATAGAGAATGTTGTCCGGAATGTGGTTTCTATCAGATTCTGCCAGACTTGTTCCTTTGATACAGATGCTGCTTGTGCTAGCGAAGCTACTGGATTTGTCGTTGATGCCGAGAAAGGGTAAACACACCTAATAATAAGTACCTAGGTACTCTTTCTTCCTCTACTAACACTTTTTGGTTGGTAGATATATCCTTACTAATAGACACGTTGTTGGTGCGGGCCCCTTCTCGGGCTATGTTGTGTTTGACAACCACGAGGAAGTGGATGCATACCCTGTCTATCGAGACCCCGTGCATGACTTTGGCATTCTGCGCTTCGATCCCAAGGCCATCAAGTATATGCCGGTGGAGGCCCTGCCCATGCGCCCGGATCTAGCAAAAGGTGCGTCGTGTCCTTTCGGACTAGGTATCGAATTGAGTTGCTAACCTCTTGTTTAGTCGGTGTTGAAATCAGAGTTGTTGGAAACGATGCCGGTGAAAAGCTCAGTATCCTTTCTGGTGTTATTAGCCGACTTGATCGCAACGCCCCCGAATACGGTGAAGGCTATAGCGATTTCAACACAAACTACTACCAAGCAAATGCCGCGGCTAGCGGAGGTAGCTCTGGTAGTCCCGTTGTCAATATCGATGGGTTTGCTGTAGCCCTGCAAGCTGGTGGGAGAGCCGATGGCGCATCCACGGACTATTTCTTGCCTCTGGACCGACCGTTGCGAGCTCTTCGCTGTATCCAAGAAGGCAACCCAGTTCAACGCGGCACCATCCAATGTCAATTCTTGATGAAACCCTTTGACGAGTGCCGACGCCTTGGCCTGACGCCAAATTGGGAGAAGGAGATTCGCGAAGCTTTTCCAAAGGAGACAAACATGCTCGTTGCGGAGATCGTGCTTCCCAAAGGCCCGTCTTTTAGCAAGATAGAGGAGGGAGATGTGCTTCTTAAAGTGAATGGGGAGATGCTCACTCAATTCGTTCGATTGGACGATATTCTAGATTCGAATGTTGGCAAGACCGTTCAGCTGTCTCTTCAGCGAGGGGGTGAAGACATCGATGTTGACATCGAGGTCGGCGATCTACACGCGATCACCCCGGATCGTTTCGTAACTGTTTCCGGAGCGAGCGTACACAACCTCTCATACCAACAGGCACGCCTCTACGGCGTAGCAATCAACGGTGGGGGTGTTTTCGTTTGCGAATCTACTGGATCTTTCCGTTTTGATAGTGCAGATAACGGCTGGATGATTCAAAGCATCGACCAGAAGAAGACTCCCGACCTGCAGACCTTCATCGACGTCGTCAAGGAAATTCCGGATAAGAAGCGTGTTGTGGTTACCTATAAACATCTTCGGGATTTGCACACCCTCAATACGACCATTATTCACGTGGATCGGCATTGGTCTGCCAAGATGCGACTGGCAATCCGAAATGATGAGACAGGATTATGGGACTTTGAAGATATCGCTGATGCTCTTCCCCCGATACCCCCGGTATGTCGCAAGGGCGCTTTTATCCAACTGGAGCACACTTCCCACCCTGCTGTTGCCGATCTAGTCCGCAGTTTTGTTCGGGTAGGCTGTACGATGCCCCTGAAACTAGACGGATTTCCGAGGAACAGGAAATGGGGAATGGGCTTGGTCATCGATGCAGAGAAGGGGTTGGTGATTATATCGAGAGCAGTTGTTCCTTACGACTTGTGCGATATATGGATTACTATTGCAGACTCCGTCGTGGTTGAAGGCAAGGTGGTCTTCATGCACCCGCTCCAAAACTATGCAATCCTCAAATACGACCCGGCTCTCGTGGATGCGCCGGTGTTGAGTGCCAGACTCAGCGAGGATAACATTACGCAAGGTGCTTCCACGACGTTTATAGGCTACAATCGAAGTGGACGGATTGTCCATGCTGCAACTACAGTTACCGAGATGACCACGGTTGCAATTCCCGCTAACTCCGGTGCGCCGAGGTATCGGGCTACCAACGTTGATGCTATCACCGTAGACACAAATCTTAGTGGGCAGTGTGGAAGTGGTGTACTCGTCGACAAAGACGGCACGGTGCAGGCGTTATGGCTCACGTATCTCGGCGAGAGATCCTCCGGCTCTAGAGACGAGGAGTATCATCTCGGCCTTGCTACGCCAACCCTGCTCCCTGTCATATCAGAAATCCAGCAAGGTCGCGATCCGAAGTTACGCATGCTGCCGATGGAATTCCGGGCTATTGCTATGTCTCAAGCACGGGTTATGGGTGTCTCCGAAGAATGGATAGGCAAAGTGTTCGAAGCCAATAAGCATACCCATCAGCTTTTCATGGTCTCCAAGTGCACCTTTGAGCGAAGTGAGGGCCCCACCGTCTTGCAAGAAGGCGATATTGTCTTGACTTTGAACGGCAAGACGATCACTCGCGTATCGGAGCTAGATGTCATGTACTCGCACGAAATGCTCGACGCTGTCATCGTCCGAGAAAGCGAGGAGATGCAACTCCAGGTACCAACATCCCCGGCAGACAATGTAGAGACGAACCACGCCATCTCCTTCTGCGGCGCGGTGCTTCACGTCCCCCACCTCGCGGTCAGGCAGCAGATCAGCAAGCTCCCATGCGAGGTCTACGTATCGGCCAGAAGCCGAGGCTCCCCTGCTTACCAGTACGGGCTAGCGCCGACCAACTTCATCACCCACGTCAACGGCAAGCCGACACCAGATCTCAAGTCCTTCCTCGAAAATGTAGTGAAGATCCCGGACAACACATGTAAGCCTCTTTTTTCCTTGTTCTGTATTGTAATCAAATTTATATAAGGCACCCTTACCTAACATGCCGAACAGATTTCCGACTGAGGGCCATGACGTTCGACGACCAGCCGTGGGTCATCACGATGAAGAAGAACGAGCACTACTTCCCGACCATGGAGTGGATCAAGGACGGCTCCGAACCCTGCGGCTGGAAGCGCGTCACCTACGAGAGCGGCAAGGCCGTCGAGGGCGAGCCGACGGAAGGCATCCTGCCCGTCCAGGACGGAGAAGACGTCGAAGATATGGACGACGACGGCGGGATTTAAGTCGCTGCTCTCCTACTTTTGTTATGCATGGTCCTGACATTTTATCGCTTTGGGTTTTTTTTTTCTACTAGGGGTTCACTCGTGCATGCTGCGGCAAAGGGATATGAATGGGTATAGGTACTAGTTTCCGCTGGTCTTCCTGCACAATAGCACGATCTTAGACTCTTCAGGGTAGTGGCCCGCTTGCAGAATTGCGCTGCTCGGCCAGCCGACGACAGTATATAAAGCCTCTATTAGTTTGACTGGTTGCGCTTTGTTGGTTCTTGTGACATGTGACCGCGCCTGAATTTATTGCACGTCTTATTACCTTGCTTTATCTATTCTTGACATGCCTTATACGATGTAAAGGTGCATTTCCAATGTTAGGTAACTAGAACGTCTGAGCCATGCATGATATTGGCGAATATCAACCATCACCTCCCTTAACCCCTTTATCACTTACATATTTGTTTACACTGTCTGCCATGATTAATATGAGGGCTCGATTTCACAATGAAGCTATCCAGCATACTGGTAAATGGGGTTAATATATCTGATAGCCACGAAAAGAGAACGATGATGCCAGATACTAATATCTTTGTCCATAGCAGGGGCTATCGTAGTATATTTTACCCCTTCATGTCGATAGTCATTTTGTCTTCCCGGACAGCTAACATTAGTACGGCCGACAGCTGCTTCAGCCCACAAATCACGTCGCTTCAGATTCGAAGAGAGGAGAGGTACATGCGAGAACCGGTGCTCTATTTCCCAGGACCACACTCCAAGAATATAACATTATCCTAGGCATACTTAGGATGTAAGTAGGGTATACAATCTCCAGAGCCATAAAACCCCAGTAAGCCGGCCACCTCTAGAGGCCCCCCTCTAATAAAACCACCCTCCCGCACGGGTCGAGGCCAGTGAGACCTCGAAATGAACTCCCCGAGCCCCGATGCATGCGATAGAATGCAAAACCCAAATAACTCCTTAACCCCTAGCCGCTCAACGAGCTAACATCCTGTGCTGACGAACATCGCAGATCCCGAACTGCGTTTAGGGTGTCAAAGGGTATCGATAATGTAGTGAAAACAATTAAGAAAAGTCTGGTCAATAGAAAGCTCTATGTTCGCGCGGAAGGGAGAAGTGTCTATCTGAATCGTCGTAGCTCGTCGTCAATTTCGTGTACAGTAGCCGATCTGCCGTCTATCTCCCATTCGAATCCGTCGTAGGCTAAATGCGGAATGACTTAGAGGAGGGCAGCGAAGGCGGCTGCGCCGAGAAGCACCATACCGCCCACGGGAACGTGGACGTTGTTGCTACCAGCCTGAACGATGCCGTTTTCAGGGGCTGTCACCGAAGTAGTTGACGCTGGAGACGATGACGTGGGCGTAGTTATAGGAATAGCAATGGTGGTGCTTGCAGGAGGGGTGGTCGAAGGTGTTGAGACTACAGCCTGAGTGTCTGAGGTCGTCTCCGGAACGAACGCCTTAGTAGTGGTTACTACGACTCTAATAGTAGTATCATTTGTAGGAGTCGCAGCGGGAGTAGAAGCCGACGACTTCGTTGGCGTAGTAGTCGGTGGCATTTCCGATACAAGAGAGCCTGGAAGGTTGTAGGCGGCCGCGCACTGCTCCAAAGTCATATTGTCGGGGCAGCACCACGTAGCGCCTTTTTCGTCGGCTGAGCAAAAATAACCCTTGTCACAAGAATCTGTAGACTGGTTAGTAAATCCCACAATGTAGCTGTTTCCCGTGCCGAGTCTCACCTCCGGTCAAACCAGGGCAGCAAGTCTGCTTAGCGGCTTCGTTGAAGCAGTGCACAGTGCCATCATTGGAGGAGCACTGCTCAAAGCCTTTGCCGCATGCTTCAGCGCAAGTATCACCGGCGCCGCAGAACTGCTGCTCGGGCGAATATCCCTCGGATTGGCGACGGCTGAGACCAAACAAGCTGTTGACGGGCATCCTAGAGAGCTTTAACTTGTATGGCTGACGTAGAGGCTCGGCAGCGGCCTGGCTAGCTAGAGCCAAGGCGGCGAGCGAAGAGACAGTGGTGAACAACATGATGATTTATTTCAGGGAAAAGGGTTGGGTATTTAGATATTAGGTTAAGTAGAGGATATAGAATAGTATCTAGGAGGAATAAAACCTGATTTTGCTGTTGTCAAGGACAGACTGTGGTTAGGATAAAACGAAGTGAGTGTAGATGTAGAGTGTAATAGACTCGTCCGAGCTGTAACGAACGATGACGGAATGAATGATTGGTGGAAAACGGGGATCAAACGACCACACTCGCACCCTCAGGATGGAAATCAGAAACGAAAGTAATACCCAAAAGGGAAGCGGTGGTTGAGTAGCAAAGAAGGTAAGGTAGGAAAAGTTAGGAAAAGTTTTGAAAGGGAAAGAGAACGTTCGGGATATAGAGCTCCTGTTGCTGTCGAGGCAAAAGTGAGGGCGATCACCCTTGGTTATTTAAATCGGTATCACCAGCTGCACCAGGTACGATCCCAATACCAAGGATACCTCTGCCGGACCTACATATGTACATTTAATGCTGCTTGCTTCATACAAGTATCCACCTGTCATTCTCCCTGTCACTGCCAGCACTCACCTATCCATGCCACGCATCTTGCTTTCCCTGGTAGCCGAGAGAAGGGACAGCGATTAGGCGCGGGCGCATGAATAATCGTGGCAGGGTTAATTCGGACGTCCACATATCCAACATTCGGGAGCTAACCTGGTGGCTCCGCAAATTCTCCTATTCACCTATTCAATTTCGCAAGGAACTACCTAGTCCATTGAATATTAAGTTCTGTGGCTGTGAGGCGGTTGCCGTCGTGCAAACATAGTAGCGCAGGTCTTGTCCATAACCTCATACCTGACTAGAGGATAGGACGTTCTCTCGAGTTGCCGCTTTCTTAGGTCGGTCGGCTTGGAGCGCACCCAAATGATTCAGGACTAATAATAGGCCATACACGGTGAGCCAGTGACTGCTGAATCATTCCAGCAAAATGAGGTTCGCCAAGATTTCTTCAGGGCTTAGCAGTGCAGTAAATAAGGTAGATGGTTGGATCTGAAGATCCTGTAGGGGGAAGGGAGGAAGAGTCAACAAGAAACAGAAACAAATGAGGGGCAACTGTGAAGCAGAACGAAAACGAAAGTGACAAGGACAGGCGTCAAAGCTTGTTCAAATGCAGACAGGTACGTACCTAGGGACCCAGGGTGCTTTACTTAAAACAGATAGATTGAAGATGACCTAACGAGATCGCCAGGAACAATTCCTCATTCGAACCAATCTGGAAGAATGATTGGCTCGACCTACTGCTCAGATCCCTGCCCCTGAGTTTCATCTCGGAACCATGCACACCATCCATTTAACCATTTGATTTCCTCTTTCTCTTTCCAAAATCATTGACGATGAGGCACACCACAATTATTTGCTTCTACTTATGTAATCCACAGACGTCATATATCATTTAGATTCATCTCGAGATGACAGGTTATACCAGGAATACCAATCATCACTCGTACTCATGACGGTGTAGCGCTGAGATATCATTGTGAGGCAGCCAGCCCCATGGGTTCCAATTGCGCCAAGCTTACCTATCTCGATGGTGTGCGTCTTCCCGGTGGAGAAGCCGTGCGAAGACTACCTACTTCGAGGATGCCTTGGATGACTTGTCCGTGGTCGTGGCGGCGCTACTCATGCGACAGGCGCCGCCGAGCCCTACGTTGACGCTGCCCTTGCCAATTATTTTGACGCCGTGAGACTGGGGAATCGGCTAGATCCCCGCCGGTTTTCTTGGGCTGTAGGAAAATAAAAGTTGAGGCTAATGGGCTAGGTTACTTGGTAAAATTAGTGACGTGGAGTCTCGCCGCACATGCCATGCAATGTGAGTTCGATCTCGCTACTACAGACTGGTATGAATACACAGGTACGTATCACAGACGTCAAGGACGCTTCAGGATGGGGTATCGTGCAGACATTCAATATCCTGTCTTTGGATATTCTCGCAAAAAATGATATTTCTGGTTTCTATATACGCACGTCCCTGCTCGGATATGATCAAATATGCTACGCCTTCAACGCAGATAGGAGGTAGGTATCTTGCTGCTTACACGGAATACGCGCAGAAATTTCTCCTTACGTCTGCACAGCTGCCACCACTCGAAGCTCGACCTTTACGAATGCTAGAAACCGTAATTTCACCTGTACGTAGATCTGCTCAGGGCCCTCCCGGTTGTGATCGGGATTCTGCGGATTGCTAGATATAGTTTTGCACTTGGCCGTCGTCTCAGCTTTGAAGCGTATCGGGCTCGCCGCATCTAGCCCACCTGGACTTCTATCGAATGGTATCTCCCACCAATCCAGCTTTTATAATAGATTGCTGTTACAAGCAACATGAAGAACAGAGAAGAGCTGGGCAGTATGGTTACAGGAGATTCCGTTCAAATTGTTTGCAGCTGTAGGAGAAATATGCTGTCGTGTCTAAACGCTTCGAAAGGAGGGGCCAAGGTTTGTAGCGGCTCGGAGAGCTATAACTCTTGAGACGACCGTTTCTCCTTTTGCGCTTACAAAGTCAATTGACTCTTGGCTCATGGCATCTATAAGTTCGTGGTCTCTAAAAGTCCATGTATTCAGCTGGTGGCATTGAGCTTCGTGGATTGCAAATGTGTTGAACGGCAACAAGTGACCAGGTGATAGCTAACAGATTCGTCCATATGGAAAGATACTAGCCACAGGCGCGAGATCATTCGGCAGAGGTAGACATACGTACAATAACTCCGGCTGCTACACGACGTGTTTAGAGCTTCAGATCGAACACAGGTAGCCGTCTTATTTAGTCTAGGCAGTCTAGGAATTGAGTTACGCTCGTCCCTCTGCTGTTTTTTCGATGTATCCCCGAGCAGAAAACCCTCTCGCCTCCCTCAGAGATCGTTTCCTGCTTCCCGGTTTCCGTCTTCCCCTTAGATATTCTTCCAGTGATCATGAAGTGCCTCACTTCCATCCTCGCTATATGCGCCTGTACAAGGGCAGCGGCGGCACTCGAGGGCCGAGATTTCATCGGCGACCTGAAGGCTCTCCTGGCGGAACTGCCTCCGTCCGATGATGTCGATTTCCCTGTAGAGCTCTACGATCTTATGGGATATCACCTCGGTAAGTATTGCGGCTCCCATCCGCTACAACGACACGACCATCCAGGTCCTCGAAGAACAGTCCAGCTAACAACGTCTTTTTCTTTTCTCTCTTCAAGACCCCGCCAACGAGGATGTCATCATAACGCCCTCCGGCAAGTCGATCTCGGTGCCGACCACGCAGCCCGCGGTCCACCAGAACGCCCCTCGGTGCGTCAGCGCGTACATACCGAACCCGAACGGCGCCGAGAACGGGTCGGGAGGCTCCTCGGCCGACACGGCGGACAAGAGCCTCTCCGCCTTCGGATTCTGGGTCTTCTTCGCCTTCGCCATGGTCCTGCTGTAAAACCGCGGACGGGGGGGGAGGGGAGGAAATATGAAAGCTCACGTGACGGACGTGCGGTTTCGCCCCCCCTTTTTTGGAAAAACCAAACCCCTATCTATCTCTTTTTCGATAATAATCCCAGGCCGAGGGGGGCGAGGGCCGTCCGGATTCCTGGGTCCATTGGATACTACCTGTCACAGTCTTTTCGTTACCTGTCCTGAAGAGGTGGTTCTGTTCTCAGTTAGTCCGCAGATGTTCGGGGAGATGGGCTTAGTTGGGTTATGGTAGTATAAAGAAATAATAGTCTCTGCTGCTACCCGCCGCTGACGATGAAACGTGGTATGATCGTGTCTTTTCTCGATAACCGAATCCAGAACCAGCGGTAAGACCTTCTCTTTACGGCTAACGGTCGTATACCTCTAGTCTCACTAGCCTAGCGGTGGCGATGGCGTCACATCCTACATACTCAGATTGAAAATCCCACTCTAATAAGGTGATTACGTGTGCCGGCTCCCCCAAGCTTTTCTGATCCTCTCCTTGACTCGTTGGAGTCACGGAAAGGGCGCAGTGCGAAACGCAACGCGACGCTGTGTCAGGTGATGACCCTATGCGGTCAGCATGATGTTCGCTTTGGCAAGGAAACCCGGGTCCAGGGCTGAGATCGTCAAACCCGCATGGAACTAGGCCCTACGGCCCCATCTACGGGCCGTACGGGTTTCGCGTGGGGAGGTGACGCGACCGTCAGCATATCGTGGCTACTTGCTGCCTGCGAGCTCGAGTATCGTACGCGTGTAATATGGCTCGAGTGACTCCTATCTGGCGGTGTAAAATAGAATCTACTCAATCTGTCGAGCCGCATCTGGCGCGGAATATATCGTGCATGTAGAAGGGCTCGCTTGGAGTCAAGATTCGCGAGCCGATGGGCCACCTGCGGACGGAATCGCCGAGGTCTAGGGGCTCCCGAACAGCCCGGCCGCGGGATGTGAAGGGCTACGCTCGCAGTGGTGAGTGCAAATTTCCAAGGTAACCATATGCCGGCAGGTAAAAACTAACCGTGAGAAACTTGGAGTAGCTTTCACGATCTGAGTTAACCGCCAGGGTAGGTAGGTCACATGGACTTCGCTACCCAAACCCGGCCATGGATTCGGAGACGCGATATCGGATCGCGCGTTTGGGAAAGGCCGCTTAGTCCGGTCTTTCGGCAACCCAGGATGGTTGGCCGAAACATTTGACGATACCGTTTCCTAATAGAAACAGAAAAATTTTCGTGGCATACGACCGACGTCTGCGAGATCGCATTGGCAATTTTCGAACTAACAAGACTTGCGGCTGATGATCCCGAGCCCTCCGTCGACATGGTCGGCACAGATTCGGAGATAGGCACCCATGCAATGCAAAACCAATGCCGTTCTTCAGCGAGATACATATGCATGTATGCAAAGATAAGCCGCAGGTCCCTTAGCTCGGTTCCAGTGCTATGGTAAGGGTACTGGGTCGGTCGAGCGGGGATGATGTCATGCCGATTATAGAAGCAGGGTGAGTGGTTGAGTAATAGAGTGGTAGTAGAGTGGTAGAGTGGTAGAGTCGGGGAGTTTGCGTCAAGATTTTTATGGCTTGCTGACAATTACACGCAATGTTACCTGCGTACCTAGGTGTCATTCGTGGCGTTCGATAGGTCGGTAGGGTCTTCCATGCAGGGCAGAAGAAAGCGAGCTGGTGTTACGGTGGCCGGGAATCCAGGGGGGTCACGCGTTACGGGTGCATTCGTAACCATACCTTTACTTCGTGGTCGGGTAGCGAAACCAATAGGAGACAAAGGAGGGATGGAATCTATGTACGGTTCTAGCGCTACCTATTTTTGGTCTACCTCAACTTCACGTCGCTCCAGCCCTGCTCGGGCGGCATCATCTACAAACTTCCCCGTTGCAACCATGCGACCCATCATGCAGTCATTCCCTCTATCCAAAATCAACACTTTAACGTCCTATCCGGCTTAGCGTGTACTGCGCGGATTCAGACCTCTCCACGATACCTTCGCTTACGACCCTCCTTTCGATCGAAAATACCCAACCTAGTAACCCCCCTTTTTTCTTCAAGTTTCCATGGAATCGGAGAAAACGAGCCGTTTTATGATGTGCACCTCCGCGGCAAAAGTGGAATCTTTAATCGCCCATTTGCCCAGTTTGGCGAGGACCATGTTCTGGACTTGCCGCATAGGAGGGACGTAGGGATGCAACGCGGGCGTATTGTCAGCCAGCCACAAGATGATGAGACAGGCCATGCAGCTCTGCGAAAAGGTCCAGAGGTATGGTGAGCGCTTGTCTATCATTTCCACTGCGTTGTAAAGGTACGTGACGCAAGAATCGATGCAGGTCTCACACTTCTCCAGGACAAGTGGGCCCTCGCTGTACGCGTCAGGACTGAGAACTGAAGAACTCGCGGGAGACTGGCCTTCTGGCGGGCGACAAGCCAGCTGGAGGACGAACGGTCGGTGAACGATGTGTCTTGCGGCGTAATATCGAAGTCTAAGGACCCGAGCACGGTCGTTTGGTAGCGGCACCGTCCCTTTCGAAGGCCGTAACCAATCCGGAATAGAAATATACCATTCTTCCAATTGCCTATTAAGCTCGGCGGTAAGACCTAAGAGTTTCTGAAGACCGAGACTCTGCCAAGCCTGGTTGGGTCCCGCAGGCATGGCCGGGTTGGGACTTGTCCGCGTAATTTCGGGACCGTAGAGGGAATTATGTATGCGGTTCAGGAGCCGGCGGATGGCGTGTTCGGCTATAAAGTAGATGGTATTCTCGTTATCGGCGGGATCTGTACTGTGCGGGAGTCGCATTCGGTCTCCCAGGGGTTCTATCCCGCTTCTAGGGACGTCGAGCTCAGCGATCCGATCGCTAAATAAGCAATGTCAGCATATAGTGTGGCTTCGTCTTTTTGAGATGTCCTACCATTCGACGGTAAAACATTGCCAAAACGTCCTCAACTCTACTTCCTCGAACTCGGCAATAGATAAAATATGTTTTCGACTTTCATATGTTAGCGTATGTCCTCGATCTTGTAGGGGTGCTAGCTACCTCTCGACAAGGGTAAGAAATATTCGGGATGAAAATTGCGCCATCTTCCAACTATGAAGGGGTCTTCCTAGATGAGCGAAGTACGAGGCGGCGAGCAGTAAAGCTTGGCAGAGACTTATGCTTGGCCGAAAGTCCCAGACCAGCTTATGCAGAATAATCCGAAGCGCCGGCTGGAAAAAGTGAAGGCCAAGTGCTTCGTCGGTGTCGTATTCTCCCCCTTGGTCCGTACAGAGAGTACCCAGAGCGTAAACGCAAAAGCATATCGAAGTCCCAATCTCTTCCATGTCTTTTTCCTGAATAAGCTGGGCCTGCCATAATTTAAACGTGCTCGGCGAGAATAGTGGGTGATGAGGGTGAACGTTCTGGAAGTAGTTATCGGCTGAGGCATCTAGGACGTTAAGATCAAGGGATGGCCATATCAGCGCGCTGTCATATAACGTTCCCAGAAGTCCAGGTAACGGTAATTTTTCTTCGATCTCGAAGAAGTAGTCCCTAGGGTACTCCCCGAGCAGGTCACACAGCCTAGGCAAGGAGAGAAGCGTGCTTGGTAGAGTAGCATGGCCTTTTGGGATCAAAAACTGCGGACTATCGAGATGAGGGTCTATTCCGGCAGACGTTGAAGGTAAGTACTCCGATTGCTGTTGGTACGTGGGAAAAAAGTCGGCCTGGCTTGCCGGGTACGAAACCGGACTGGAGCGGGTGCTGATCTGATTTATCTGCTGGCTTTGGTGTTCGAGTAGTGACTCTATTCGTGCAAGTCGATCGATGACTGCAGTCGGGCTTGCGTCCTCAACTCTACCATCTCGTGTTAGCAACAAGTATACTCTTCAGCTGTGAAGTCGGTCGAGCTAAGCACCTATCGTACGGCAGTTCCTTGTATACGCAATCTGCGTTGGAGTCCTTGCAAGTAGAACATGGCTTCTTCCCGTCACAACGCCGTTTGCGATGCCTACTCCTCGTTAGGTGGGAAGAGGTTAGAATAAAATAAGGGGAAAATGGAGTAATTACCTGCAGAAGTCGCAGGCAAGGAGAGCGCCTGATTCTCGGTAAGTTGCTGACCTAATAGGTGTTCGGGAAGGGGAGGGGGGAGAGTCATACGTTTCCTTGTGTAATTCATGTGGCAAAACCCAAGAAGCTGGTAGAGAGGAGATACCCCCTGGCGTAACTGTTATCGTTCAATTATTGTCCAAGACGAGTGTAGGCAATAACCAGGGTCACAAGGCCTGGTAAACGAGCGCGTAAGTGCGGCTGCTTCCGTTCAAATACCCTGGACCCAAAGCTGACGTCTGGTAGCGTCGACCCAATAACTTGGGAACGTCGTATGTGATCCCTGAAAGATGCCGGCGGATAACAAGCTGGATATTAGGGAGTTAATGTCACAATACCGCTCATCAACATTCTACCCGTAAGTAGCAGTGAGCTGTTTTGACCGCCACGCGCGGGCGAATGCCGGACCAATTGCTGCTGATAATATGGCCGCTGATCCTGGCCAACAAGAAGCTCCTATATAGATCTGAAGTATGGGATGTCAAAAGACTCCCAACTCATATCTGCGGGAGCTGCATCCCGTAATATAGCAGTCGTGCGGATGGACGCTTGCTCAACCACTTGTGAAAATTGAAGAAGGGGGAGGGTTTAAGCCCCATAAGGGGGCAACAAATGGAACACTATCCACAGGACATACCACTTACCTTGGTCTCCCAACCATGACTAATTATAGCTGAACTATATAGAATGACAGTGACAAGCGTAGACTGCTATAGGATAGGTCAATACGATTGATGTTCGAAAGTGGAAAAATGCATTTATCATGAGACTCGTACTTGAGAGGAAACCAGCCAGCTTAGTTCAGCTGTACGTCATTAGACATTGTCTAGTTGCATTAGATTAGAAATATGGATTGCTTGATGCTGGATGCTATGAGAGGGTGCTGTCAAACACGAGGTAGGGCTTAGGCGGGATGCAAGTCACCCTCTAGTCTTAGGTATTATCAGTTTCTAGAAGGATATGGAGAGTATACATATGTATGAATAGGGAACGGGTAAGATATTGAATCCCAAGGGTGTACGTACATACGGGGTGCCTGTCAGAGACGAACGACAGGCCCCAGACAGCCAGACCTGGACCACTGGACTGTCGGGTTAGGGGTATAGGGGTACTGTGATTCCTATTTCAGCTCGACCGAGGAGCGGGTAACAGCGGGGCAGGTCAGATTTCTGAATACACACCTCAGTACCTTAGGTACCTAGGGTAGGATACGTCCCCAGGCTTGTCTTAGGGCTGCCATAAGATAATAAGCTGCAAGATGCATTTCCCGGTAGTTATACAGATGCCACTATGCGTCTGAAGTTTCCAAATGAAGGGGCAGCAAATACATCAAGTGACCTGCCAGTGATGCATTTCCGTATTATATCTGACCTACCTACATACATCCTACCCAGACTACCTGGTACCTCCCCTACCCACCTTGCCCACATTGGCTGGGGTGTAGATGTGGAAAGCCAGCGGATGATCTTCAGCGTGCATCTACTTCGGTTAGGAAATCAGTAAATGATATGATTCTCTTCTGTTTTGGTAGTTCCATAGCTTTTGAAGACTTATTGTCAATTGGTTCGAGAGCTTCTGACATACATGGCCGTGTCCTCGGAGACAGACGAGAGCATCCCCCTTCGGCGCGTCTTGTGTTACATGTGGGTATGCGGTATGTAGGTACCCTTGGAGGTACCTAGGATGTAGGTAGGCACGTTGGTATGGATGCCAGGTGGCTACATTTGTGAAAAATGACAAATACCGTAGGAGCGGAAGCGAAGAAACCCATGTCGATTCGATACTCGTAATCAGTATCATGTGTCTACTTGCAGGACGGGCAGATCGCAAATGATTACCTACCTAAGGCTTAATATCAAGCTCTAATCTTCTATACGTCGACGATCGTATAGCAAAGGTAGTATCAAGGCTGAGCTAGGAACTAGGAGCTAGGAGCTAGGAGCTAGTACCTAGAAAGGACCAACGAGAAAGTTCGGGAACGGGTAGACTTGAGGTCTCATCGTAATAAAATGCTGTGTCAGCTTAACAATACCTACCCCAAAGCCCCCCAAGCCCCCAAGCCCCCAAGCGGGATTCAAGTGGGGGGTTGCTTTAAGGCTAAGAGCTTAGACCCGCAGGCTTTAGGCTTTAGGCGATATGACATGTTACATGCTCTACTTAGCGTTACCTCCTCTACAAGTATAGTGAACGAGAATGCCCTGTTCACAGCTACAAGCCCTGAAGGTACCCAGGGATAGTCACAAACCCCGAGCACAAGCCCCCCCTGGCGCCTGGTTACAAAAATTTATCGTCTTGTGCAAATGCACAACCAATCGCCGTAGAACCCGGCATCAGTCGGGATCGCTGTCGCCGTGTATCGGGACATCACGCCTCGGCCTAATCGAACGTCAAAGCTTAGGAATGCCGGATGAACGACAAGCCTCGCCATTAGCAGCACCGCCGATGCCGAGTCGGCCGGCAAGGTGACGGGATGCTTTCTAAGAATATCCCAAATTCCAAATAATGTGTCGACGCGCGACGCACCACCAAAACAGTAGCCATGCCGCTGCAACTATTTGAACACGGCCGCATCTCCTACAGCCAACCTCTCTTGCTCTTCTTTCCACTCTCAGAGACGTGTAACTTGGTTCGCGAGGATACTCTGTATTCATCCTGCTCAAATCTGGTTGGATGTTCGTGGAGCATCCGCGTCATCTCCTGAGTCGTATCGAGGGCCAGACACCAACTCTATATACCCATCTATACCTTAGTAATTAGTAACAAGATGGACACCTTGTGTTTTGCCACGTCTATATTATTCGTTTGATCCCTTCATTCCTTCGTTGTCTTTCGTTTCCCTTCGTGGGATATCGTCACCAACTCTGATACTACATCACTGCTGCTGAGGAATCTGCTTCGAGCCTTGGCGATATCTGGCGAAGTCGTATTCTGACGGTCCGCCGTTACATTTATAATATAATACCTAGGTGACTCCCAGGTTACCAGGCTGATAAACTGCACTGGTCTTTTTCATGATTCTTCTACCTGCTCCTAGAACGTACGGACGCTAATTTGAAGGGAAGTAGTACCAGGTAAGCCCGAGTTGTAGAGAGCCACTACCAAGGCAACGCTGCAGCGGCATGCACCAGACGGTAGGAAATGGACTAGCTGCCTTAGCAAGTATGGGGGGATGTCGACCTTGACGGAACAGCCGCCTCGGTGTAAGACCAGGGTTAGTTAGGGATAAGACCGAGTCTTACGGGAGGATCGTATGCGTACCCTTGGATCCATCATGGTCATCCAATATGATATTTGGAAACACGTCACTTCATAGGGACTGAAAGATATCACGTCGACCGGCGATTGGAGGGGGTAAGGCGCTATTAGCCCTTCGATATGGTATATAAGGCGATCGCCGCCGGGACCCCCCATGGGAACGTTTAGAGCCTAGAAGATACGACGACAAACTAGAAATCACGGTGAGGGAAATGACTTCTTGAGGCATATTGTCAGACACGGGATCAGTGATTATCTCACTTATTTGTGGGCGGCCCCTTTCCATCTTGGTAGCGGATATCTGCTAAGGCTCAATTTTACATCAACACCCCCCCTATCTCAGCCCAATAATATGGGTTATCTGCCGTCACCAACCGGGAAATGGCAGCTCGTCTGCTTGACGTTGACTAACTCTGGTACATATCCCTTCACCGCCATGTTGTGAGCTCAGCCAGTGACTTGTTATAGTCTCCCTAGCGCACTTTGGCTACGACCAGGTTACCATCCGCCACCACCACCCTCCGTGCTTGGACGATTAGCTTACCTCCAGCGGCAGGGGATTTTCGCCGGCGCCTTGATATCGGCTGATTTCATCGCGACGTTCCCAGAAACAAAGGACCCAGCTGTCTCGGGCATCACCTCAAGTTGCTTCTCTGTGGGTCGTGAAACGTTCGATATTGCTACCTAACCGTACATGCTGACATCTGCGTGGAGCTCGGTGCTTTCTTCGGCTGTCTTGCATCGTTCCTGCTCGGTGATAGGTTGGGCCGGAAGAAGACCATCTACGCTGGTCTCGCTTTTAACGTTGTTGGCGCAGTCTTGCAGGTTGCAGCGTACCATTTGCCTCAGTTGATCGTTGGCCGCCTGCTTAACGGGTTTGGTAGTAGGTTCGCCCCCCCTGGATCACCGTAATCCCGTTCTGGTTTGCCCATTCGATAGGCATCTAGACCATTCCCCCGGGGGGAACCCCTGAAATCCTGCACCATTGGAGATAACTGCAGCTGCCCAGCTTGCTGCCCGTGCTAATCCCTTGTTCTAGTGGGTGTCATATCGTCAACCTGCCCCGTGTTTATGGCGGAGGTCTCGCCATCTCATATTAGAGGGAAACTTGTCGTGCTAGGCTCGTTGTGCAATACTGTAGGATTCTGCGTAGCAAATTGGCTGAATTACGCCTTTTTCGACAATAACGGCCCATTCCAGTGGCGGTTCCCTTTGGCCTTTCAACTCGTATTCTCAGCCATCGTCGCTGTCGTTTTGCCCATCACAGTCGAATCGCCACGATGGCTTCTGATGCAAGGAAGATGCCGCGAAGCTCAGGTCATACTTGCTCGACTGAGAGGGACGGAAGATAATCTCGATGATACGAAGTTGAACGACGAACTTAGGTCGATACAGATGGCCCTTCAAGAAGAAAAAGAAGCTAGCGTATCGATTGGAGACACTCTGCTCTGTAGAGACCCTTTGCGGAACCTCCACCGTCTGGTACTCAGGTAAGTCGCTTATTACGGTTGGCATCGAACGGCCTCCGCTACTATATCTATTGACACTCCGAAGTTGCGGAACGCAACTGATGCAGCAGTTCAGCGGCGTGAATGCCTTAGGTTATTACCTTCCCACTCTCTTGATCGAATCGGTTGGAGTACCAAGCGCATATGCAAGATTGCTAGCCGGAGCGAATGCAAGCGTCTATCTTGGCGCCGCTTTTATGTGTCTGGTTCTCATCGATCGAGTTGGACGACGAAAGTAAAGTCATGTTACCCCCTATTCCACGTCGTGTCTCCAATCGGCTAACCGCATGCGTCCATAGGCTCATGATGTACGGCTCCGTCGGGACTGGATCCTGCTATCTCGTAGCGGCAACAACCCTGAAAGAGGCGGATCTCCACCCGGAACAGAAGGCAGTTCTCGGCAAGGTAACAGTTGCCATGTTTTTCCTCTACTACTTCTGCTACGGCACTAGCTTCGCCAAGGTGCCGTGGGTCTACAACTCCGAGATCAACAGCCTCGGGTGGCGCGTCAGAGGAGCCGCCGCCGCTACCGCAACGAATTGGATGAGCGGGTTTGTCATAGTGCAGTTTACGAAGGTCGGAGTGGACAACCTCGGATGGGGATTCTACCTCCGTAAGAACCCTTGTCGTCGCCAAAGGAGTTGCCGCGGGCTAACCTTGCATATCGAATAGTATTTGCCGGATTCTGCTGGTCATACCTGCCCATTGTCTTCCTTTTCTACCCGGAGACCTCACATCGAACACTCGAAGATATGGACGAGATATTCAGGCGCTGCGGAAGCTTGTTTGTTTTCAGAGACGTGGCACTGACGCAACGAAGCCGCCCCCTGGCACTCGTCGAGGCTGAGCAGAGACGTATTAGGGAGGCTTCCGTTCTTGTGGTGGAGTGATACAATATAGGAATGTTGCTACCCAGTATCGATGGGATAGGCTGTCTTCCGCGGCTGATCTATTCCTCCCAAAGAACTATTCTTTAGCTGCTATTCTTCCATATCAAGTATACCTACCTGTCATGAGAGAATAGATTTGTGTTTGGAATTTAGACACAACAAGCAATGCCTACCTAAAGTTCGTCAATGCTAGTGCCAATACTTGTATCGGCACATAGATCTGCCTGCGGGTCACGTAGTCTACCAACAAGGCATCAAAGCATTTGTAAGACCCTGTGGTACTCAAGTCTTGATAGGTAGTAGGAACCCAAAGCGATCTAGGATCCGACTATAACTAGTATGCGGCACTTTACAGCCCGAGGCAACTTAACCATCCATGAACCAGGACAGAATTCGGCCCTTGCTTTATTACGTTTTTACCGGCCGATGCACTGACCCTGATGAGCGGCGTAACTGCAAGACATATAAACCATACTAAAGTTACCCAGTTCAACAAGGCTATGAATTAATCGCCCAGGACCCGAGGGCCGGGCTGGTGCAGCGGGGAGTTGAGGCGGTTTGGCGTTGGCGTTTGGGGTGTGCTTTCTGGGGTAAAGGGGTTCGATTCCCTTTCCGGTCAACATTTATCTTTTTTTTTCTTTCTCTTGCTTCTCACCTTCTGTGATGATTACTCCGTCATGTAAATAGTCTCCTTAAAGGAGGACACGTGTGTGGTTGTATCAAGTCAAGATGCAGGCTTAGTAGGCGGATGTAATCGAGCTAAGCTCCGTGTTGGGCATAAGAGGCTCGACTCTTGAGTGGGTTGATGTGGTGTCTAACCCCTAAAGACTCTAGACGAATGTTTATACTGGAGCTGGGTCATCGGTAATATCCTAGACTGATATATTGGGAGTAGCATGGTAATTTATCCAGTCCTTGAGTATTATCTTTGGTTCCTATGGGTGAATTGGCAAGTCCTCGACGTCTTTTGAATGAATATTAGCTATAAAGGTGACTTGATAGTTTATATTAGCAAATTGAGCCTAGATTGACCCGATGGAGCCTCGAAACGATATGATAGGTGACGACATTGACTATGTTTGCTTAATATTCTAGCCCTCGTAGAGATAAGGTTGGGATGTGTCTATTCCAGCAGCCCCCGATGAACTGTGACCACGCCTCTTTTGCCATATTAGTACATACAATAGTTCACAAGATGGACAAACCGTGACTTTCCCCAATCTGAAACCGTCTTCCAAACGCCGACAACCTATCGACGGGTTGTGAATGCTTCCTTTCTTACACTGATATCTTATCAACCTTGGTAGGTCTTATAAGCCATACCCTACGCTGCGCCGAAGGCATCTGCCTTGCCTGATACGAGAAGGCCGATGATCAAGCCGAAAAGGCCTAGGACGGAACTGAAGATTTCGATGACAAGAATCTTGACGAAACTAGCAGCGCGAATTAGTATAACGCGCGGCCAAGAAATATAAACCGAGACGTACAGAGTAGGGTCAGCAGCATCTGCTAGAGCAGCACCGCTACCGTTGATACCGACGGCAATACCACAGACCAAATTGCACCCCCCTACAGTTATTCCAGCCCAGAATAAAGCGTAACCGGTGTAGTAGCTGTTTGCGTCGTATAATTGCGCGTCATCGACATAGCCGACCAAGGAGGAGAACACGATAGCCATGATGACACCGTAGATGGCGACGACTTCGCAGAAGATGATGGAGATCAGGTTCTTGGTTCGGATTCGTGGAGCTTTGACGCCAGCACCGAGGATGGATGAGCCGGTGATGAAGATACCCCTAGATGTATTGTCAGTCGCGCTGAATCCGACTCGAGGGAATGTTGAACCAAAGGGCATATCATACCATGCTGCACCGACAACTGACAGGCCGATGCAAAGTGCAATTCCTAGATCTGCCCAGACGTATGGAGAGACTGTTTCGAGGAAAGCTCCAACCTGGATCACGATTAGAATTTGTTTCCCCTTCGCGATTTATGATTCGATACGAACATTAAAGGACTCGCCGCTACCGGTGAAGAGCATGTCTATGAACAGTTAGCCATCGTTTCCACAACACACGTAGTTCCACTACTTCACGTACAAAGTCCAACAATGGTGAGAAAGGAGGTAAGACCTCCGGCACCATACGTTAAAGCGCCCATCTTGATAGAATTGGATGTATTTGTAATGGTTGGATAGTGGTGTGGGATGTTTAGCTGTTTCGGACGGGCATCGAAACAGCTCCGTTGAGCTGAAGAAGAATCGCGATTGACGTTTACTAGGCTACCTTTCTACAAGCTTGCGAGGCGAGAGCTTGGTTGCAGCCGTCAGCCGTGCACCCATCCTGGTCCCAAAGTCCGAGACAACGGCCCGACCTAGCTCCGAAGATTTATGCAATTGAGGCTTACATTCGATTAACGGCTATCTTATCTAATCCGGCGCAAATATCCCCACGCAAATGAGTCAATCGAATGGAGGGGCATGCAAAGCTTCAAAAAGTTGAGCCCCTCCTTCAACTTCACACCTATTTGACACTTATACCCAATTTGTTGCCTCGTTTTCTGTGACCCTTCTTTTGAGTCGCAGTTGAATAAAAGGTCGTCAAGCTGTCACTACATCGCATCCTACGTCCTCTTTCACGAGGCTTTTCCATCCGAACTTTTACCATGGCTGCCCTCGAATCCCAGAAACTGTCCGCCACCGAGGAGACGGAGGTCCAACAATGGATCACCACGTCGGAGCGGCTCAAGAGCTCTCCGTCCGATACCTCCATTCTCGACAAGCTCAACTCCCACCTGACTTCTCGTACCACCCTCCTCGGCACCAAGCCTTCTAAGGCTGACGTCGCTATCTACGAGTCCCTGGCCCCGGCCGTCAAGTCGTGGACCCCCGAGCAGCGCACGGGCGAGCATGGCCATCCTCACATCCTTCGACACCTCGACTTCGTCCAAAACTCAGGCGTCTTCGGCCTGAAGGTCGAAGACACGGATAAGGTCAAGGTTGATCTCGACGAGGTTCTCTACGTCAAGCCACCCGTCGACGCCAAGGCGGAGAAGGAGCGGCTAAAGAAGGAGAAAGCTGCTGCGGCGGCGGCGGCGGCCGTCGGTGGCGAAGGCATCACTACTACGCTTGTCGACCGGACGAAGGTAGCCGCCGAGACTGTCGTGAATGCGGCGGTTGAAGTCAAGGACAAGGCTGCCGCCGCGGTGGGCGTTGCTACCGAAAAGCCCAAGAAGGAAAAGAAGGAGAAGGCCCCCAAACCTCAGAAAGCGCCTGCCGTTACCACGCCGCCGTCGCCTCACCTAATTGATCTGCGAGTCGGCCACATCCTGAAGGCTATTAAACACCCCGAAGCAGACAGCTTGTTTGTTTCTACCATTGTGATGGGTGACAAGCCCGGCACCGACGACACGAGCGAGTACGAGGGTCAGGTCTGCCGGACCGTATGCTCCGGACTGAATGGTTTGATACCTCTCGAGGAGATGCAAAACCGCAAGGTTGTCGTCGTGGCCAACCTGAAGCCCGTCAAGATGCGGGGGATCAAGTCGTGTGCCATGGTTCTGGCCGCGTCGCCGAAGCTGAAGGAGGGCGAGGTAGACGACCACAAGGGACCGGTCGAGCTGGTTATCCCGCCCGCGGGCGCCGAGGCTGGCGAGCGCGTCACGTTCGAGGGCTGGAGGGGCGAGCCCGAGGGTGTGCTCAACCCCAAGAAAAAGGTGTGGGAGACATTCCAGCCGGGCTTCACTACGACGGACAGTTTGGAGGTGGTGTTCGATGGCAAGCTGGTTAAGGAGGCCGGCAAGGAGGAAGTAGGAAAACTCACTACGGCGAGCGGAGGCGTGTGCACGGTCAAGACACTAAAGGGAGCTACGGTACGATAAATCACAAACACCACACAGGACTAAAAAGGTTTAGAGACGATATAAAATCAAGCTGAATTCCGAGCCGTGAACACTATTTTCTCTCTTCCCTCACTAACTAACTACCAAAATTTTGTGTTCGTCCCCTGCTAGTTTGCTGGCGTGTTCCAAGGTGGCGTTACGGTGGTCTCGGATGTAATCGTAGGAGTGCCGGCGCAGCCCGTGGTGTAGGTGATCCACTGCGTGGGGATGGGGCAGTCGGCGCAGGTCGGGCAGGCGCCGGTCGACACGTACGACGTCGAGGTGTTGGGGCAGCAGTCGGTGGCGCACGGCACCGTCACGCTCGACACCTCGATGATCAGCGGGCAGATGACATCGGTGGGCCGAGACGCGCACGACAGGGTCGCGCAGGTCGCTGGTGTCGTGCGTCAGCAAGTCGAACTAATACCACGGAAGAGAGAGAGAGAGAGAGAGGGAGGGAGGGAGAGAGGGAGGGTGGTCACTTACGTGCGGGCGCCTCCCGGGTGTACGTGTAGCACTCGTGCGTCTTGACCGTCGCCTTGGTGTGCTCGAAGTCGTCGATCGTCGTCGAGCAGTGCGCCGGGACCGACACGGGCATGATGGGACCGCCCTGCGGCGACGCCGCCGCCAGGTTGGCGGCCAGCAGCAGTCCGGCGGCGCCGGCGAGCAGAGTGCGGAGGGAGAGCATCGTGGATGGATGAATTTGCAATCGGAGATTTTGCTTGTTCGGAAGTGTGGTTTTGCAAACTGACGATGATGGGGATTATGGCACGGTTTGATCACCCATCGAGAGGAGCTGCGAGCGTATTATATACCTGTCAAAAGCCCCCCCCCGTACGCGATAGCCCAGGCTGAACCTAAGCATGGGCGTAGTTCCGTACGTCACTTCCCTCGCCAACCCCCTTCTCCTTCGTCCCGCCAAGCCCCTCGTCGTAAAAGGAGGGGACTAATAAGCCAAGGCCCGGGCTGACATAAAAAAAATTCATCAGACCCGGACCTAGGCGTTCGAGAAGAGGGGAAGAGTCATTTCCTTCCTTCGCTCTCTCACAAATGAGATGATTCCATTTTCGAGTTGCACAAGAAGAAGAGATTGCGGATTCTTACCCGCGGGCCCCATCTGACACCTGATGGCGCTGGCCAGGTGCTGCTCTTTTTTTTCTTTTCTCCATCCCCGGCTCATCCTTTCCGTGCGGCGCTCGCAGCAGGCATGAGGCACGTTTTTTTTCTTTCTTGACATGACAGGGACGAAAAAGAGCTGGGCGAGCTGGGAAGAAGCAACAAAAGTAAGCCCCCCCTTTTCCGTAGGAAGCAATAATCTTCGAGTTTGGCTACTAATCGGCGAGTTTTTTTCTTTTCTCTTTTTTCAGATCGCCTGACCTCAGCCCCCCGTCAGCCCTACCAACTTGCCAACCTCTTTGCTCACCGCAACGCCAGCACGGCTCGGCGAGGCACAGGGGAAATAGGCGTTCATGGGCGGGCGCCCGGGTCGTCTTTTCCCACTGATTCCAATCTAGCTCTGCTGATTCGGATCGTCCTGCTCGAAGCCGGTCAGGTACCTAAGGTAGGTAGGTTAGATAGTCAGGCCATTCATTGCCCACCGAATTATTCATACCTTCGTAAGTCATACACAATGTTGAGATAACATTTAGGTAATTTGTGGTAGGTATCTACCCAAAAACATTTGAAAATTTATTCCGTGGTCTCCGCTGGGATATTAATTTTTTTTGTTGAAATATGACGTGTCTAAAAATAGGGAGGACCTTATGGCCATATTTCTCCTTGTTACGTATGGAGACGAACCCCGGACGGATACCTGGTAGTAAATAGGAGCTCAATCCTTCCGGCATTCTGGATCCCCTCCACGCACCAACCAAAGGTCAGCAATGCCAAGTACCCGCTTACCCTAGGTTGGCGAGGCGGGATAGCCTCAGATGTCCCCGGGGTTGCATTGCATCTAGCCCGACCCAAGCTCTTGGTCGCTGGTGTGGCTTGTCCTTCCGAATGGATTCTCCCAGGCCTATTGGATACCAGGTACCTACCTAGGTCAGTCACAAAGTGTGACATGCATTTACGTATTACATCCCTAGGTAGGAGCCTTATCCAGTCATCATCGTAGTCATCATCGTATGAGGTTGTACGGATCCACGGAAAGAAAAAGTGTTTGTCTTCGTGTATACTCCTTTGTTGGGAGAATTTCCAATATTTTCTAATATTTTGTTTGCTACTAAATTGTACAACGTTGGAGTGGATGGCTCGTATGTACACATCCGTCCCGTTCCTTATATGTTCGGTGGCTCTCCTCCCCGGGCCACTCCCAAGTCATGTACTAGGTATACAGATTGATACAAAGGTCCTGCATATTTACAGTGCCCCCCTAATTTCCCGTCTACACTACCTCCTAGGCACGCCGCAAGCCATACTTTTCTTTCCAAACGCCGGATGATGCATTCGCTGATAAACGTAGAAACCGTGCTCGTAACGCCGTGATTTCTTAATTTCATTGAGACTCCGTCACGAGAAAAAGTATTTACTCTCCTTGAGTCGTGACACGTCAAAGTCGCCCTGAACATACTGGTTAGCCTCCTACGCTGGCCACGGGATACTGAACTTTACTGACCTTCTTGGGAACATTGGGGAATGTGAGAGGAAGCCATATTTTCAGTCCAAGAGTATTCCTCGCCTTGAACTTGTCGCTGGTTTCTTTACGTGATCTCTCCGCGTCGCCCGAGATATGCGCTTCGAAACGGTTGGCGCTTATCGCGGACTTCAACAGCTCCGTTGCATCTTCTTCGTCTTTGTCATCTGAATGAGTGTTCAACTCTTCATCTTCTTCATTCAGTACTGCTTCGGTTGTCTCTGCCGCATCTTCTCCGGGAATATTCCCCAGTCCCAAGCTTTCCATCTCATCGATGGTTGACATGGGTTGCGTGGCCGACATCTCTTCGAAGATGCTGGCTGGGGTTATCATTTCTCGACCTTTCTGAACCTCATCGGGGTCTAACGACGTCAACAACCGTTGTCTCTCCCGTTCTTCAATTAGCTCATCTTTTATACTTTGCTTCTTTTCCTTGCGCAATGCCATGATCATGGCTTCGGCTGGAGATTTCCGTTCAATCGTACTCAGATAAACCGAACCTTTGTATCTGGCTTCAAACTCGGATAGAAGGCGCCCAATCACATCGTCGCTATGTATCTTGATGAAGGAATCGCGCAATACACGATTCATAACGTCGATATCGGCAGCGTGCGTCCAGAACGAATCATGCACGGCCGCAAACGAAAGACCAAGCTCGTCGCATTCCAGCGCAGACAGCAGCATGTGGCTTGCATCCAAAGAATGGATGAAATTGGGAGGGAAAGCTTGCAATTGTTTCCGTCGGTTAACGGGATCAGAGCGCTCAGGCGCGTGTAAATTGAGATCTTGTAGTGAGGTGGTGATGACCCGAGTCTCGCTCTTACGGTATGGCTGCACAACCGGCATGCGGAGAGGTGTGGTCCAGACAAGTGTCGAATTAAACTGGTTGACAATATCTTCGTTGTGCCTTTTGCTCTGCGACTTCTTGATGCGAGGATTTGAACTTGTCCTTGCCTTGGCAGGGGGCGCGTCTCCGCTAGCAATTCGTTCGATCTGTTCCGGGGTTAGAGCGCGGCAAATTCTTCCGGCACATTCTCCGAGCCAGTACTGGATATCATGAGCACCGCGGAACATAGAAGACAGAGCCTTGAAAATCTTAGTGGCGATATAAGAAGCGATTACGGCCGTCGGTATGTCTGTTTCTTGCCGGAGGTTCGGATAGGCTGCATCGAGCTGTTTCAAAACTTGAGCCTTTGCTCCAACGAATGTGACACCGTAGACATTTGTCATGACGGTCTGCTTTACCGTTTTCCTTGTTATCTTGCCATCAATCGCCTTCGCAAAGACGCTGCCGACCTTTAAATCTTCTGCGATGCCTTGCTTCACTAGCTCGGCCACCGCCGAGTATACATCTGCCGGACGGTCTCCGGGTTCGAGGTTCACCTGTTGGGCGCCCCAGAGATCACCGCCGAGAGCCGCATAATGCTGCAAGCCATTGCATGTGCCATCTTGGTGAACCGGAAGATGAGACACGTACTTGGTGGGATCGGGGGATTCTAGAGCTGCCTTTAATTCGAAACAAGTTGCGAGGCATTGCCAAGCATCCTCGGCCTGGAGCCACCACCGATCCCCTGCGAGAGGCTTGGTGGCAGAGTCATAGATATCGTTCAGATGGTCCATAGCGAACTGTTCTCTTTCCTTCAGGCTAGCCTTGTCGTACCCAAATACATTTGCTAGATGAACTTTGAGCCAGCGTAGTCCGTTTTCCCCGAGTTCTTTTCCCGAAGCAAAATAAAGTAGGCCTCGGACATGGTCTGCACCCATGTGGTTTAGATAGGTTGGGATCGGATAGGCACGTCCTCGGAAATCCATATTGTGTGGGAAATAGAAAGTCTGATCCCGGAAGGCCCTAGCGATTTCGAGTTGAAAATTCATGAAGCAGCGCACCGAATGTAGACCCGACTTTTCGTTTTCCACAACCTTAACGGCCCTTATCCACTCTCGTCGCTGTAAGGGGTCGTCGGACGGTTCCGGTTCTGGGGGTAGAGGGATCTGGGGATCTAGTGGGGGTATGTTGGCGAATTCCTTGCCACTGTTCCATGCTTCGAGCATCACGTCGAAGACGCGCGTGTTGATTCGCCATGCCGTCCGGCCTAGCACATCGAGCCCTTTGCTGACTTGCTCCATATCACCCCTTTCTATAGCCGCTTCAGCATATATCCTTTGGTCCTTCTCGCCGTTCTTGACCCGGACGAGCTGGGCCGGGTACTCAACGAAACCGCCCTTATCGAATTTAGTCCAAGGCTCTGGTGGGACGAGCATGGGCAGATGTCTGGCAAGAAAATCTCCACGAGGCTCTCGTTTTAATAGCTCAACTAGGACCTTATTTGGCATTACTAGGCCAACTTTCTTCCCTTTTCGATTTATCGTGGTATGGGCCATAGCAGGTTGTCTCTGACTGACGATTGCTTTGGTCTTGGGATGCTCACGGACTACTTCCACCTTCGCGGTGTCCATTAGAGCACTGAACAAGACGATACCGACCTTAGTTCTGATCAGCACAGGCCATGACTTGGCCTCGTAGGTGGATGCCTGCACAACGTTAGATTTCGTCTCAACATCGGCCGTCGATTGAACTGTTGAGGAGTCCATCGAAGCTCCTTGCCTTCGGCGAAAGTTTGGTTTGCGAGCCTTCTTCCTGAACTTCGAGTCCATCTGCTTGTGTCGTACCAGGTATCTAACGTCCTCTTCTATAGACTTAGAGAGTTGGTTAATTAGATGGGAAAGTTGAATACCCTTATCGGCGCCTGCAGCTGAAATAGCATTGAGAACACTCATAATCGTGACTGCGGCTAGCCTTGTAGGATCCGATTGCCCCAGGAAAGGTGCATATAAGCATCGATCCTGATCCTCTTCGGTTTTCCGTCCACGCTTTTCTGATTCTTCAAATAGAGCGAATTCTTCTTTTAGCCTGCGTTCCAAGGCATAATGCCATTCGTATAGCTGCGAGTTCAAGGCATTCGTGGATAACATCGAGTTCAACCCCATTTTCATCAGAGCCAGGTTCTCTTCTCTCCATCGGGCAATCGCAGCATCGACACAATCTCGCTCTAGCCGAGCCTGTATTTCTCGGCGCTCGGCAAGTGGTAGCTTCGAGATATCCAGGCCTTTGATTTTAGAAAAGAAAGACAGGATGCCGCGCAACGATTGAAGGCCTAGTCCCTTTTGCGGCACGCCCATAACTTCGGGGGTATCGTCCTGCTCTGGCTTCGCTTCAAAAGGGTTCGTCGTCTGAGGTGGGCTTGCATCTTCAGTCGGCGAGTCGGGTTCCTCATCTTGTAGCGGGAATTCCCAGTCATCGCATAGCTGAGAGGCGGGTTGGTAAATACTTGTAATGACGCCGAAATCTTGTTGGGTTAAGATGTCGACTTCAGATAGTACCTGACATATGGCATCATCATCTGGTAGCATGCCCATGTATCGAGTCACAAACCGCTCCAGTTGCGGTCCTTGGGACGATAGAAGCGAGACTTTCAACATGCAAGCGACCGTCATGGGGGTCTGAGGTAATCCTTTGCCTTTGATCTGTCGTTCGTACCATTTATGAAGCGACGACGCCCATTCAGAATCTGGCTGCTCGAACGCTTTGTCAATGGCCACGCGGAGGTATTCATTATGAAGCGCAATCAGGGCATGGCCTGGTAGATTAGGCTTTTCGCCGAGCCGTGTGAGCACAAGAGCCGCTCGATCCAGCTTGCCGACTTGCAAGCACGCGTCAAAAACCGATAGCATCTCGTCAATACCTCCTGGTATGCCACTGGAGTTTATTCTCGAGCGTGGAACTGGATTACCTTCAAACTGGAGAAGCAATGGAGAAGAGGGGTCGAAGGGTTTTATGTCGGAGAGTCGAGGGCCAGCCAATGGATATACATGGCTGTTGGAGAAGGAAATATCATCTTGTCGAATAGGATCGCTTATAACCGTCGTCAGAGATCTCTGGAAGTTTGGGCCGTAAGCGTCCTGGGAGATATTCCTCTTCCTTAACAGCAGTTCGGATCGAGCTGTTAAGAATATGCGGTTTGAGGTACGAAAGGAATGTATAGACGGATGCCTAGTGGCCAACTGAGGTCGTTTTATTGAACTGATTCGAGGTAGGGAGAGGCTTCGTTGAGCCGGTGGTCGCACGAACATCGCGACGGCTTGGAGGGTATCACGAGACGAAAAAAGAAGAATGGTGAATTCTCAACAGACTCGTTGCAGCTGCCGAGAATTGGTAGTTAATATTATAACATGAAGTCGGTAAAAAGAGGACTTCAGAGTGCAATCCCCAGCTCTAGATGTACAAAACCGACCTATTTAGGAGGGAAGACTGTTGAAAGTCGACGAAATGTTGGAAGTGGTATAGGTATTGGGAGGCGAGCTTGAGGGTCCAGTTCTAAATTTTTTGCGTTTGCGAATTTGCGAAGAGCTAAGATAGGCTCGATAGGATCGATAGCGTTGAGGGGGTTTAGCTCTCCCTCATTGGCCTGAAAGCTCATATCCACCCCACTAGGTAGTCTCACTGTCTAAACGATATCCGATAAGTGTTAAACCCGAAGAGCAACTAACCTCTTATCCCACTTATCCCGTAGTATTTATTCCTTACCTAATCCATTTCATTGGGGCCATCTCATTTTCAGATCCAATTTTTACTGAATTTCTATGTGATCTCATCGACGAATAAGCAATTCGTTTCTGTTGGGGCGAACAAATCTAGAGAGTCATTTCCGACAATCTGCATGAGCTGACAATATGGTAATTCGACATGCTTTAACGACGGCGGGTTGCTCTCACTGCCGGTTAGCTGCTCTAAAGCTTTTTGCTAGTCCTGCGAATGCTTTGCCCGCTATAAGAGCAGGCTCGCTTCAATGCCGGCCCCGACCGGTCAGACTAACGCCTATTCGAACTTTCTCGTCTGAACCAGTCCGGCACGAACCATCAAATAGCAAAGAAGCGGTTGAAGAAGACCCGGAGGAGAATACTACATCCGAGGTTCAAGGACAAGATGTTTCACAAGACTCAAAAGACTCGAGTTCGGCCAGCGTACCTTGGTACCTCCAAGTTGAACCTCCAAGACATGTGGCTTCTATTGAGCCGCCGCCGTTACCAGAGGTTCCCTCTGGCTCCCCTGAGATCATTGGTTCATTACTGGAATATGCTTCTGAAGAGTTGGGGCTTGACGAACTATCGCTGTTAGATCTCCGAGAGCTAGATCCTCCTGCAGCATTAGGACCAGACCTTTTTATGTTGTTCGGTACCGCTAGAAGTGAGCGTCATCTAAACGTGTCCGCTGGACGTCTGGTACGATGGTTGCGAGCTAAGCACCGAGTCTACGCCCACGCCGACGGCTTACTCGGGCCAAACGAGCGGAAGCTCAAGCTGCGGAGAAAAGCCAGGCGGGCCAAACTGTTAGGAAGTACCGAAGAAAATGACGACGACGGCATCAAGACTGGCTGGATTTGTGTCAATCTAGGGACCATCGGTCGCAACAACGAAGAGTCTGCTATCGTTGCGGAGGATGGGCGTGTCGCCGGTTTTGGCGTCGCTCAAGAGGGCTCTACGGTCATTGTCCAAATCATGACCGAGTTTCGAAGAGCCGAGATGGGTCTCGAGGAATTATGGAAACGAGCTTTAGATCAGCCGGTTGATGATCCCTCAAAATCGGAACCAGAGGAACCAAACAATCTACATCCTTTAGAAAAGGCTGTCTTATCCAATCCACACCCACCGGCAACCTCTAGAGGCCATTTCAACGATACTTCCAGAAGAACCCCATTCGAACAAACACGCTACTATTCGACACAGCAGGAAACCATCCGGGATGCATCAGAACCTGACCCGTTATTTGGTGTTGACTCGAAAGAGGCCCTTAGACGGGCTTTGAAATTTAACGTTCACCAAAAGAAAAACCTTCTAGAACGACTACAGGCTCGCTTAGACACACGATCTCCATTCTCTACTGCCCCTGATCTTTCAAATCAACACCAAGACCCGACCTCATTCCTTCGACTATCTAGGCTTGTTTGTCAGGGTCTTCCTCCAGATCAAACATGGGGGTTTCGCCTCGACCTTCTGGCTAAGTTGTATAAGTCTGGCATGACTGACCCTACCGAGGCTTTTGATGATGCACAGCATCTTATCGAAGAAATGAACCTCTATGGCATTGAGGTCTCACGGCAGCAGTGCCTGCAGCTTCTTTCTTGCATTTACAAGTCCAACGTTGGAGATTTGGAAGAGCGATCCCACCTTGCTCTCCAACTTTTGAAAACGGTGCAGCAGCGTGGACAGCCAGTTATTGCTAGTGACATATTTGTCACCATCATCGAGACAGTGGCTCACTCTTCCATCGGTCGCGCCTCCAACGAACAGTTGGAGCTTGCCCGACGGCTGGAAGACCTCTCGCGACTAGCGGACTTACCTTGCATGGAAGAGCCAATGATCATGAGACTCATGGAGGCATACTATAGACTGCGCAATTGGGAGGGATTCTGGAACGCCTGGCGCATCCCTCCGAGATACTTGCGCCCGCGCTCGGCAGCCATGTACATCCACGTATTCCAACTCGCGGCCGGGTCGCGCGCGCCTATGATTTGCACCACGATGCTCCAGCGATGTTTTCAGGAGATGCTCGCGGAAGAGCCGCCTGTGCTGCCTACCGGGCCGGTGCGGACGGCCATCATGGCATGCATCCATGTCGTGGATCCCAAAGCGGAAGAAATCGCTCAATCTCTTCCCGACGACGATGCAGGGCGTAGCAGACGAGCAAAGAACGAATTTGTCAGACTCATCAAGATCATCGATATGATAGGTCGATACCCGATCAAAGAGAGCGATCTGATGCGTGCCAGCAAGGGCTACTCCGACTGACTGGAATCGATGCGAAGTGTCAGCCTCTATGTCTATGAAGACAGCCTATTCTAGTTGGTCGCTCCGACTCGATATTCAAAATACTCATTTGTATAAGCTTGTATGAAAATAGTGTATCATCAATGTAAACTACCTAAGGTACCTATCAAACATGCCAAATTTCGGGCGTCTTCTCGACTTCGCCACGAGGCCATAGGATTGGCTTCTGCTTTTCGATTCAATGCATTTGCGTCGAGCTGAATGACCTGCCTCTTCTAGTAGTCTACTCCCGTTGTAGGTCCGGGCAGGTCGGCGCATTGCATTAGATTGAATCGTACACCTAGACTTGTTTTCACGTCGACTAAGGAAATAAAGGCAAGGACTCCTACTATAAGCAAAACCGCCGTTAGCACGTTGTCTAGTACCAGGGTTAACTATCAAGAAACCCACTCCTAAGTTTATCGTTTCTTTGCTCTGCCGGCGTCAATTCCTTTTCGGCAACGGACAAGGGGCGGGATTTACCGATGGCCCAGGGGAAACGAGACCTTGGGATCTGCACCACACCGAAATCCAATCAAGGCAGGTCGTCGACGGGCGGGACCTAGACGAAAAGCGGCAAGCTCAATTCCGGCGGCGAGCCAACCACCATCCCGAAAGGCGTCCCGGCATGGATTCGCGCTCTCCAGGAGGAACCTTGCTTCCTCAACGTGCCTTGCATGATTGGACCAGCACCAAGATAAGGTAATGCCGCCTCATCCAGGGCGATGTCACCCCGAATCTACCTTACGACGCCGCTAAGCAGCTGCTAGGGAGAAGCACCTTCTGTAAACTCCCATGCTCGACGCTATCTCGTGCGCGCGTTCCCTGTTCACGGCCTCCATGTTATACCCTCCACCGTGGGAAACTCCTGCCTTGGAATTACGGTGTTCGGAACGCGCCGACGAGGCCAATCGGCGTGCTCAGCATGGCTTTCTCAATTAAAAAAATCATGACCGCTACCTATAGCTGAGGGTTGGGCCTCGGCTTGCATGTGTACCCTATGGGAAGCGGGCGAAGATTGGCAGGTATATAAACGACATCTCTTGGCAATCTGATATATATATCTCTTTTCGTTTGCCGTCTTCACACCACAACTCTGCTCTGTCTCGCGTCCCGTCCCGACATCGTCCTCGTGTCAAGCACAGTAGAAGGTATCGTAACGCAAGACACTGCCTGCTCGACAGCTGAAACAAACAGCAGCCAAGATGACCCGCTTCGCAGCCCCCGCCCTTGCCCTCCTGTCCGCGGCCGCCGCGCTGCCGGGCGCCATGGCCTGGGGCGCCATGGGCCACGAGACGGTGGCGTACGTGGCGAGCCACTACGTGAGCGCGGCGACGCGGTCGTACTTCCAGGAGCTGCTGGGCGACACGTCGGCGGACTACCTGGCGGGCGTGGCCTCGTGGGCCGACAGCTACCGGTACACGGCCGCGGGCCGCTTCTCGGCGCCCTACCACTACATCGACGCCAACGACAGCCCGCCCTCCCGCTGCGGCGTGGACCTCAGCCGCGACTGCGGCTCCGAGGGCTGCGTCGTCCGCGCCCTGCAGAACTACACGAGCATCCTCGTCGCCGGCACGGCTAGCACCGCCAACCTGCAGATCGCCGCCAGGGTAAGCCTTTTAAAGAACCTACCTCTTATTTATGTAAATACTGACGTTCGATGACGTAGATGGTTATTCACGTAAGTAAACTTATCAAGGGGGACGTTAGACGCGATGGATGAGTGCAGAGGCAGAAAAAGTATTAACAACCGCAGTTTGCCGGCGACATAGGCCAGCCGCTGCACTGCGAGGCCTTAGAGGTAGGCGGCAACGACATCGACGTGTCGTACGACGGCGACAGCACGAACCTGCACGCGGTGTGGGACAGCAACATCCCCGAGTCCATCTCGGGCGGCTCTTCGCTCTCGTCCGCGAGGTCGTGGGCCAACGACTTGATCACCGGTAAGTAATCCCGTGTCCTCGGTACCTATTTGCTTGTCGAGTCTAACCCAAATCAGAAATCACCTCGGGTTCTTACCGATCCCAAGCGGCGGGCTGGGTATCGGGGCTGAGCGTGGCGTCGGCGTCGGCGCAGACGTCGACGGCGTTGCGATGGGCGACGGAGAGCAACGCGTACGTGTGCTCGACGGTGCTCTCGGGCGGCGTCAGCGCCGTCGAGAACCGGGACCTCAGCGGCGCCTACACCACCACCGCCCAGCCCGTCGTCGACCTGCAGATCGCCAAGCAGGGCTACCGTCTCGCGAGGTGGCTCGACGCCATCGTCGCCGCGCAGCGATAAAAAAAAAGTTCGGTACGGGGTGGGAACATGCCGAGGTCTTTTGAGATATAACGCACCTACGTAGCTACCTAGCAGCGTAGACTTGAACAAAAGTTGAATTCTAATCGTGTTAAAATGCTCGCCTGCCCGTCCTTTTTAATGACCTGATGCATGTCTTTACGCCTCTAGAATGATAAAATGCTCTAGTCGTAAGCAATACCTCACGTCTTCGCGGCACTCACACCCTTCAACGCCTCCCTCAGCATAGGCGCGATCTGCTTGCGACTATTCTCGACCCTAGCCTGCGTCCAGCAGCGTCTCCAGCCGCCCTCGCCATCCTCCGCGTCCAGGCGGCCGTCTCCCCACGTACCCAGTCCCAACTTCTCCCTCCCCGCGCCGCCGGCGAACTTCTTCACCGCGGCCGCGACCTCGGGTCCCGAGCGCGCCCAGACAAGCAACTCGCGCCTGAACGTCCCTCTGTCGTCCTTGGACGTGGTCAGCACGACCACAACATCGATCCCCCTGCCGACGCCCCAGCGCTCGAGCTCCCGCACGAACGCCTCTTCATCCCCGGCTTTCGCCACGAGGAACGCGAACGACTGCGGCGCCGACGACATGCCGAGCCTGGCGCCACCTCCGTCCGCCGTCCACTCCTTGTAGTCCTTGCGCAGGATATCCCGCAGCGACATCGCCGAGAGGTCCTCCTTCAGAGCCGCCACGTGCGCGAAGAACCGGTCGCGATCGTACGCCTCCGCCTCCGCCTCCGCCGCGCCCGCGCCCGCGCCGCCATCCTCCAGGATCCGCGCCTCGGCCACCGCCACCGCCCGCTCGTCGCGCGCCGTCGTCTTGTCCCTGCTGCGCAGATTATTCGTGTCGATGAGCACGGGCGCCAGCGCCAGGTACGCGAGCTGGGCGTTGGTGCGGCGGGCCCCCTCGGGCTCCCTCGCCAGCGCGTCCCAGGTGCCCGCGCACTGCGCGACGACGAGGCTCGCGCAGCTGCCGCACTTCTCGACCACGCGGGGGCTGGCGTCGCGGGACACTTTCCCCTCGTCCTCGTGGTGGTCGACGCACCCGACGACCCGGCTACCGTAGGTCCGGCCCAGCGCGCCCGTCATGACGTTGTGGTCGACGAGCAGCCAGCGCGTGTCCTCGGGTCGCAGACTATCAACCCCCGGAAGATCCGTCAGCGTGAGCACGTCGTCGGGCGTGACGGCGGCGCGCCGCAGCACCGCGCCGAGCTCGGGCCGCAGCGCGAGGTCGTCGCGCGCCAGGTTGCACAGCGGGATATGTAAAGTGTGGGGCGGCTCGTGGCTCCGGAAGTAGGCCAGGAGTAGAGCGGAGCATAGCGAGTCGAGGTCTGCGTGTGCTAGTTAGCATCGTATCGTATCGAGTGCCAGACGGGGAAAAAAGATAAAAAGGAAAAAAGGAAAAAAAAGAATACCAGCAGATTCGTTCCCCACGACAAAGTGCAGAGGAGTCGATCGTCTGGATGGCGGGGCCGTCAGCGCTGCTCGGGCCGTGGCTAGGAAGGCCTGCAGCGTTTTCTGCGGTGCCATCTTCTGAGTGCTGCTTCGTGTGCCACTGGTTCCGGCAGAGCTGCATACAAACGCTTCTCTAACCAAGGATCGTTGTCGACCGAGGTAGCTTCCGGATGCCGGACGGGCAGATCTTGGGTAGTATTTATATGCTATTTATATGCAGACCGCGACGTCATCCCGTTTGTATTGCCGATTCCCCACAAAATTTTGAAATTTTGAATCCAGTTCTTTGACGTGAGTGAGACAATATAAGCCCCTTTTCTTTTTTTTCCCTAACTATTGGCTTAGATGATATCCACTAGCAATAAGCAACGATGGAATATAGATATCTTCATCTACTAAGACAATGATGTTTGTATGTTAGTATCACCGTACGTAGTAGGGTATAGCAGCTTGAGCATAGATAACATCATGACTAAGAGTTATAGCTAAGATATAATTCTATCGCTTTCGATAATATAACACTGCAACGTCTAAAGCACCATAGCATGCCTGGTAGCCATTCCCAAAAACCTTTGAGCCTCAGCAACGCCCAGCTTGTTCTCATCCAACATAACCAGAAGCCAAATGCCTGCTTGCTCGAAACGCTAGCCTGCGCCGATGCTAACTCTTCCTAATGGAAGACAAATATAACGCCCGATCTATCGACGCTAACAGTCATCGTGTAAGGTACCTCCAACACCGCCACGTCTAGGATCGAATCCAGATGGCTCCTGAGTAGCTGTCCCTGTTCCGCCGAGATCACAGTATGTCTGGGCGGCTTCTCCCTACTGCCCCCAGACTTCGTGCTGCTGCCTCCCGATTTCGTGCTCTTGCTGCTACCCCTTTGCTCTCCGCTTGTTGTGCTGCCTCCCTTGATCAGTTTCTCGACGTTGACGGTGAGGCCTGGCAGGTTGGGCATGGGGACATTGCCGAAGACGGGCTTAACATCTTCGCTCTGTAATCCGCTGAATACACAAGAATTCTCAATCCGGAACAAGTCCCAGAACCGAAGTTTCTTATCCGACCCGCCCGTCAAAATATATCCATACCGCACCTCGCGCTGGTCTTCCATAGCACCAGAACCGACAACCATGGCCCGGACGCCACGATCCCCATTGCCACTGGTGGCCGGCTCGATATTGGTCGCGAAGTGGTCGAGCATGCCCTCGGGTTTATCCTCGTCGACGTCCCAAGGTTTGTATTCCTTGATTCCGTCTTTAGATCCGCCTATGCGGTAAACTTCTCTGCATTGTGTTTTTTCTAGATCCCAAACCGTGACCTCGCCCAGACCGGTACCGCCCGCTACGCAAACCCATTTCCCTCTACCTTTAGTAGGATGAAGGCTAAGACGATAAATGGCCGACTTGCCCGGTAAGCCCCAGCCTTTGAGTCGCATCCTGAACCGCAGATCCCAGAGGTCCAGGACTCCGTGCGACGTGCCGAGAAGCAGCCAATTCCGCTTTCGATCGAGGCAGAAGCAGGTTGGTGTGCCGTGGTGTACTGGATTCTCGAGAATGTAGAGAAGCGTCATGGTCCGGAGATCAATACCCAGGACTCGCGAACGGTTGGTCGCAAGCACGAGCACCGAGTTGAGCTCCTGTTTGAAATGTTCGCACCAGATAGCACACTCATCCGCCGGAAGCTGGTATTCACGAAGGAGCCTCAATCGGATATATTTTGTACCTCCGGTTGTCGCCGCCGTGTCAACCTTGACGATATGAACGCTGCCATCGGTAGCACAACTGACGAAGGTATGTGTATTCTCGATAAAGCAGATAGCAACTACTTTGGCGCCTGGGGCGTGTTTATGAGTCTGGCGTGCACGATTCGTGACATTACGTTCGAGACGTGACGAGTCCCAGACCTTGACGCTACCGTCATCACTGCCCGTAATGAAAAACATGTGATCTGGAGATGGTAGAACGCGGTTGATAGCTCCTGTATGTTCGGAAAATGTCGCGACAAGATTACCGCTCGGTTTCCATGCTTCATCACCAGGCTGGCCGGCGGTCTTGCTAACCTTCCTTCTAGTAACCGGTGAGACCAAGGGTCCGTATTCAGCTATATCGTGCGGATAGTTATCAATGAACATGTTGTCGAGCATCTTTAATATGCTTGGGTCATTACCCTCATACGAATGGGCTGCGTAGGACCGAGCTCCCGGCTTCCTGTCTTCGGTAATAGTATCAGGAATAGTTATTTGGGGCGGCGGATTTTGTGCGAAGGGGCCTTCGACTTGACCAAACGCATTCGCTTCGGTCGTTCCCGTCTCAGCAATAGACCTGCCGCTATCTCTCCTATTCAGAAGATCCAGTGCACTTGACTGATGTCGGATAGCTCTTCGAGCAGAGTACGGAGCGTCCGAAACGGAGGTATCGTCATCCAAAGACCCCGGGGCCCGTGTCGCAGAAGAAGCTCTCCGTGATTCATCAAAGCCCGCACCGTCAACTGGTGACGATGCTAGGGTCTGCGTCGGCGACAATGCCCCGTTTTCCCTCGTCCTTGGCGAAGCTGCTCCTCCTCGACTACTTAGTCGTGAACGGTGGTTATTCATCGCAGCGCGACGCTTCTTCCCAATAGGCTCGTCGATAGTCATCGACGCATCTAGCAGGGCATCGGCAATAGTATATGGACCTTTATTTGAATCCTGCGCCCTCTGCCGCTGCCACATAGGTCCCTCTGTTGCTATCTTTTCGTCGAACATAACCGTCTGTAGCTGCATGCCCAAGCTTCTTAGAGGAATAATGCTATTTAGCGGCGTGGCAATGTTATCATGAGTGATCAGATCTCGATTTCTCATTTGGCTCAAGCGCCAGATGAACTCCCTGAGGACGAGGAGCTTGAATTCATCCTCAAGCGTCATCCCCATATTACGTAGGCGCGCGAGCCAGCTCTCATCCTCGTCATTTCGCGGCACCTTGTTAAGCGTCTGGGGTTGTACTTCTCGAGATGACCGGGTCGCTAACGCTGTTGAGGCAATTGTGAATGTCGACTGTTTTTGTTGCCTGACGGCTTTCCAGAACAGCCCCTTGTCCGTCTTCTGCGCCCAAGACAATGCCAGATCAAACACGGTTCTGGACAGTGGCTTCTTTAACGCGTCCAATAAAGCGAGTTCGGAGAAATCGGGGATAATGGCTGGCTTTAGGAATGGCTTGACAAGAGGTAAGACAATGCACCTAATATCTGCCGGAGATAGTAGCTTTGTAGCACTAGAAATATACTCCGCCGCGGATTCCCTTATCCAGATATTCGGGTGCACAGTAAAGCGGCCGACCACGTCAATTAGCTCCCAAGTCTTGGCTTTTGACAAGAGGCCTAAGCTTGCGAGCTCTGCCAGAGAGTGCAATGCTGCTTGCACGACGTGCTCCTCTGGATCAGTCACAGCTTGTACCATCAACGGGAGGCTGAATTCCTCCAGGCTCGTACTGCCAAGGAAGACGGCGATACCGACGATCGTATCGAAAAATGCACATTTCAGCATCCAGTCCCGGTCGTTAAGGTAGGTGTTCAAGTGTGTGAGGAGAATGTCGTTGGATTCTGCACTGCCGAAGAACAGACAGAGTTCTGGTACGGAGCTGAGAAAGGCCCGGCGTACAGAAGCGTCTGAGTCTTCGACCAGAGCTTTAGCATGCGCCTCAAATAGTTCGACCAATTCGCCCTGTGCGTTGTCAAACAATCCGTAAAATGCGGCTTCGGGATCGCTTCCAGCCTCTACTTCCGGATCAGCGGTAGTAATAGATCCCTCTGCTCTTAGGATGGCCGTCAGCTCCAGGAACCGGTTGGCCGTCGTTGCGAGGCCTCCCAAACATGATGCGTATGTAGCTCGAACCAGAGCGCTCGGTTCCCTGCGTTCCCTTCCCATGATGGGCTGCCTCGAGGCCCCCGATAAGAACACCTGCATCCTAGGCATGATATACTCAGGAAAGACGTGGGCATTAACCGGCGTGACTACCTTCACGAGGGCCAGAAGCTGAGTGACGGATCTGAGGGCCGCAATAGCAACAAGGTCGACATCATCATTCAACAAAGTCATTAAATACGGCAAAACCCGGTCGAGTTTTGCCTCGTCGGATAGTCTCTCCGAAAAGGCCAGCAGTACATCACAAGCTCTGATTTTCGACGCCGCCCGTGCGGTACTTCTCAGGGAGGCGGCGACAAGGGTGAGGAAAATTAGGGTTCCATCGTCAGTAGGAGGTTGTTTTCCAGCAGAAGTAAAGTGTTCATTATTGGGTATGTTTAGTCGTACAGGAAAAAGACCCAAGCCGAGACGGGGTGTAAAGTGTGTAAGTTGGGATGGCTCATGACCATCTTGGTATCCTAGGAAATATGAGATTTTATCGAAGTCGTAGAAGACCCGGTCTATCCGTTCATCAGCTTCCCCGAGATTCTTCATGGATCCTGAGACGGGGGCCCTGCCAGAACTCGGATCGGTGATGAGTTCCATATATTGATGCAGGAAGCTGTAGAAGTACTCGGGGAAGACTTTGCCTTTGTAGAAATCCAAGTACTGCTCAGCAGAGTACCGTTTCTCCGGATCAAGCTGAATCATGCTTGACAGCATTTCCCTCAGGCCCTGATCTGGTATCCTGCTGAGATGCGAGATCACGGGGTCGTACTCGCTGCGGCGATACTTGAACATTTGGCTGAGACTGAAGATGGGCGTCTCCAGGAATAGTTCGGCAATGACGCATCCAGCGCTGAAGATATCCATCGACCATGTCAGGTTGTATCCTTGTAATTGTGTTTGCGGATTCTCAATGTGTTCGACAAATCTCTCGGGCGCGATGTAGCATGTACGGCGACCAGACAGGTCGAAGAAGTAAGAGTAAAACATTGGATTGTCATCGGGTAGTTTCGTGGGCTTGAAGGAGCCGGTGAAGTCGGTGAGGTAGAGCCAGTTCCAAGAAGTCACCATGATATTCTCCGTCTTTATATCGCCATGGTATATGTCCCGGGAGTGGCAATCTCGCAATGCACATAGCAGCTGAAATGCTAGCCATTTCTTTTCTATATCTTCGAGGAACGGGCGTGTCGACATGCGATCGTATAGGGAGCTGTATACGTATTGCCGTACGAGGTAGGCATTTCCCTCGGTTTCGAAGGCGCGTTCGAAGCCCAGGGCGTTTGGGACGTCTCTCAATTTATCTCGTTCCTCTAACAAGCCGATTAGCATATTTGATACAACAGAAAGGGCTATGGTTGCTTACGCAATATCTTCTCTCCGTGTTCGCGAAGAGAGAGTGGCGTGTAGGGCTTAACGGTAACTTTAGCCAAGACTACGCCGTCGTGATGACGCGCACGGATGCTCTTCATAAACCGGGCACTGCCTATAGATCTTTCGTGCACCAGATCGGCAAGTTCTGGCACGTCTATACCAGCAGAGCCGGCATAGGGAGTAGTGAGGGAGTAGCTGTTACCCATCGTGAAGACATGCGACAATGCTACCTAGCCCAGTATACAAGACAAGAGAAACGGATCATCTTTGAGACTTTCCATACAAACAGATGAATATGAATTATATCCCTTTGCGATGGCTATTCGTATGTGTACCACATACGTAAACGGAATGATCGATTGGTGAATGCGGAATGGTAGGCTAACTGCTCACGAGGCAGCAGACAAGGCTGCGTGATCTTAAATGGCAGGTCGACGAGTTGGAAGAGCGGGTTCGTAGGCGGTAGGGATGAGCTGGTTGATTGGCTAAAGCTAATGCTTACCTGGAGTGGGTCGAAGATGACGCATTACGAGTTTGTGTTACTCAGCACTCATACTTGACTTACAATTTACCTAAGGTCTGTCAGAATACTTGCAACTACCTATGATCATCCAAACAAGACACCACGTACTACTTAAGGTAATGTAGTGCTAATTCGTAGGTTGTTTTGTTTCATCAAAGTTGTAACTTTTTTTTCCTGTGTATTTCGATAAATAAAGCTGAATTACCAAGGTGCCGATTGTTTGTCCTGACCCGGTTAACCCCTTTAAGAACTGTGAAGCTATGATTTTCAAGTTACACTGTCAAGTACCTACACCACATGGAAATGGAGATTACGAAGCACTCATGTCGGGAAAAGCTTTCTATATTTCATAACGAAGATGTAAGGCTCCATGGGTTGACTCGGAGGAGCCATAGCGACATCCTTTGTTACGTATCTAGCCTGAGACTCTACTGACGCCCCGATGAAGATATATTTCTACCTTCAAACTTCACGTTCCCGGCTTGTCTGCTAGGTTAGGCATACAATTAGTATTATATGCATCCTCAGACTCCGTCCCAGTCTCACGCCGCATCTCCCCTTCGAGAAATGAATTATACATCGCAACGGCCCTCCCCGTAACATCCACTCCAAACACTTTGCTCAAACACCGGGTATATAGAATAAACAACCGAAGGGAAAGGGAAGGGCACAACTGTGTGAGGTTGTCGTATTAGGTATGATCGCGTCTCTTCATGTCCAAGGTCCCCAAGACGAGCTGGTAAGTGTCACCAGAAGTCCAGTGGCCAAGTCGTGATCCGAGGCGATGTCTCGTCCGAATAGATTAAATAGGTCCTCTAGAACTGAAAGCATTAAGCGTATCGATCGCAACAATGCGAAGAATCGTGTCTATGTGCAAGGCGAGTATAGGAAGGCGGGCGTAAAACCGGGAGCGGTTAGCGTGGGAATTGGTCGGGTAAACATCTAGGCATAGAAGGACAATAGATATCGTGCTGCGCTCGGGGCCGAAGGGTTGGAAGAAGAAATTCCGAAACGCCGGAGCAATGCAAACACAGAAGTCTTCGTCAATCCATCAGATGTAAATGAAGAACGTGAATGATCTCGTCATCAGGCTCAAGTAGGTAGGCTGCCTGGGTGAGCGCTGGACCCAGTCTCGGTAGATCCATCGCCCTCGATCGTTTTCCTCCAATGTTCCGGCAGACAGACGCAAACCAAGGGGAAAGCCTTGATCTCTCCGCTAACTGGAGGCGATGTGTCCCTTCCACGACCCGAAGTATTTGAAACCCCACTGTCTCTCTGAGCCTGTCTTCGCACTTCCCACTCGTCCGCTCTTTCGTCCAACATTACACCGGTCGCCCACCCGTCGTCCCAGATGCCCACCACCTTCAACATATCGCCACGTTCTAGGGCGAACTCGTCGGCTGCGCGAGGTTGATACGCCCATAGGACTGCGACACGCTCGCCTGGGTGGATATCGTCTTGCGAGTAGTAGTCCTTGAAGAACGGCAATTGTTCTGACTGCTGACTATTGACTCCGGGAGGTGACGACATTCCCCCGGCGCTAGTGGGAGACTGGGGATCCTCACCAGCCAGTACCGAGCTGCTAGACAGCGAGCCGTTCCTACGCATGTTCATGGGCGGTGGTCGTAAGACAGCTGCGCGCGTCTCCGATCCTGGGCTATCGAATGAGTCCGAAGACGAGTGGTTATCCCCCCCTCTTCTCCTTCCCGCCGTGAAGCCAGCAGCTGCACCGGCGGCTGCTGCGCCTGCTGAATCCCCCCGTCTTGATCCTTCCTGTCGCGAGGGAGGCTCGCCCGAGTGACCTTCCAACGCTGACATGCGGGCTATTCTTCCTCCGGGAAGGATTTCAAATCCTTGAGGTACTGTGGTGTTCGCGGGAATCTGTGCTGTCTGCGCCTGCGTCTGCGTCTGCAGCCCTTTTCTCGAAGGCGATGGCTGGTTAAAGATGCTTCCCTTCTGGCTGCCATTTCTGCGTCGTGAAAGTCGAATGCACATAAACAGGAGGAAAAGCAAGAGGGCTAGACCAACAACGGATCCAATGACAACGCCAGCTATGGCGCCGCCAGAAAGACCACTGTTGCCTGAGCCGCTTGCTGGAGCCGGTGTAGCTGAGCTGCTCGCGGTTGCACTCGCCGTTGGTGTGTTGAATGTCATAGTTGCCGTGATGGAGGGTAGGACCACGCCAGCGCATCTGGCCGTGATATCCGAGTTATAGCAACAGGTGTCGGTTGAATTAATACCGCCTGAAGCACAGTATGAGCACAAGCCAAGAGTACTGCCATTGTATCCACAGTCATCTGGCTCGTTAGTTATGCCTTGTATGCAGCTACTGCTTGATAAGGATTTTGCCGGTAGAGCACAGTTGACGAAGTCAGCCCTTATCTGATCCTGACGGCCGTTGAAGGAACTTGGGCAGAGGTCAGTATCGGCCGCTAGGTATGCTTCGCTCTCGGCATATTGAGCACAAGAGTCAGCGCACAAAGGCCGCGATGCCTCTTCTGACATGGGGCAGTTCGCGATGGAATTCTGGATAATAGCATTACAGATTACTGAGGTAGTGAAGCGTGCGTAATAATTAGTGGTGTTACCGAGATCAACTTCGCCGCATCCCAGCAGATGTTGGTATCTAGAAAAGTAGTATGAGCCTGAGTTCGGAATAACACGAACGGCAATCGACTTACTGGCTTTGAACATAGTCAAATCGGATGTATTGGCTTAACTGTTCGTCAAACGAAGCCGTGTCTGAGACATAATTAAGGAAGGGGCTAGAATATTTTTTATTAGAATCAGGGTCCAATTGAATAGCAAACGCATAGTACAAGCCACTCATCACGAATCGAATCCACAATGAGAACTTACAACAATCCTCTCACGTAACTATACGTAGACACTGATGCTAGTTGGAAAGCTGGACAGGCCGTAGAATTGGTTAGTGGGATGCATTGGTCCACCGCCATGGTACCAGGTGCTGCGGAAAGGACTGAGAGGAAAACTGCTTTTGTCGTCCATCCTGTCCGGCCGGTCGCTCTTTTGGATCGGGAGGGCGCCATCGTGTTCTGCTTGACTTGATCGAAGGACTCCGAGTCTGGCGAGATAGCGTCGCTCCTCTTGGAGTTCACGATGGAAGTAGCGATTACCGGCGTCGCGAATGCATGACGTTCTGATCCTATCATTGCTCACAACCACATGCTACCCGGGTCGACTTAGTTGAGGCCCGATCTCGAAGAATATGCTCCTTTCGGTCTTCCGACACTTCGCAATCGGCGGGTGCTGACAGTCGGTGGAGCGGCAGGGATGTTGTCAAGTGGCCGTGTTTTTTTTTTTCTTTGGTTTTCGTGGGTATATTGTATGTGCAGAATTGGTTGCAGTAATAGTAGTGACCGTAACCAAAAAAGGAGGTGAAGAGTTATTGAATCAATTACTCTAGAAGAAGAATATGAGGGAATGGTGGGAAGTGTTGGGAGGTTTGTGTTTTCGTGTAGGTGTAGGTGTAGTGTACTGATAGGCTCAGGTGAGTTGGTGTTTCTGATGGAACGAATGTCTGTAGTTGGAGTAGGTGAGACCTGTGGGAGAAAGGAGCCAAACCCGGAAATCGTGTAGCAATCAATTTCAGGTTGTGCTTGACATGCTGCGGTCTTGGATGCACGACTTCGCGGCGTCGGATCAGTCACGACGGCGGAGGCTAGAACGCAGGTGAAATCGGGATGGCTGGGCTAGTGCCGGTAGGCTCCTTTGCAAAATGAATGCTCGAACGTAAAAAACCGAAGAATAACACAAAGAAAGCAAGAAAAGAAATTAGGGCACGACGGTAAGCCGTGAAACCGTAGATCCGGGTTGAAGAGGATGGGGGGATCGGGAGGATAGGAAGAAGTTTGAGATTCTGGGTAATGCGACTCGACATAGAGGTGAAGGGAGGACAGGCAAGAGAGAGATCGCTCAGCTCAGATTGTGCCCCAAGCTGCTGGGCTGTGGCTTACTGCCCCAGGTGCTTTCTTGCTGCGATTCTCCTTGATCGTTAATGAATTTCGTGCCTACCTTCCTTGCCAACTTCTGCAAACCCTTGCCCAACCCCCTGCCTCACTGCCTGCCTATCTTGCTCCGTTGTACTTGTACCTTTTGTGCCTGGGCTAGCGCAGGTGAATGACGCTACCCACCGTACCTACCTCGATGTAGTAAGTACGTTACTCAGTGTCAAATATTTCCAAGTCGATAGCAGGAGTGCTTTATCCTTACATCGGAAGCTTGGCTTGAATTCATCCAATTAGGCCTTAAATCTTCCGACGTTCTATCAACCGGCTGACCCACAGCAAAGCTGTGCTTGATTAGGTACCTGTCTCTGCCTGTCAGGGACAACGGGTTTCGAATTAGGTATGTCTCAACTTCATCCTGTCATTACCAGAGAGACGGCGCCGTCTAACACCAATGCTGCTTTTCGCAATGTCTCATGTGAGCTACTCATATAACTGCAGATAGTATTCTACTACAAAAGCTTCAGCTATCATAAACGGTTGACTTTAATAATTGTGGTAGTGGTATGCGCGCTTCTGTACAAGAGATGTCCATATTGTACCTGTACCAATGTGGTTGTACCTGAGCTAGGATCCCTGTCGAGCCACGGGCCTAAGTCAAAGTCTTGCTCAAAATGGGAAAAGCCCCAGAAGCACCTTAAAATTAGATGACAGGGGCGGGCCTGTCCAATCACAGCGACTGAGCGACTAACAAGTTCAAAGCCAAAGCAAAACACGTCCCGAACGAATCGTTGATCTTTTTTCCAGTCGATATTTCATCTCTTATCATGACGGACAGCATCACACTACCTACTTGAACATAGTTATTGTGATGAAATGACTGACATTGCATCACTTGTGTATACTAGGCAAACCTTGTTGGTGATGAGGACATTCATCCCATATAAACATGTCGAGCGGAAACCTTGAGTGCCAACTAGACATTGACACGATGGTATCTGACAAGTTACGACAAACACCGACGAGACACCTGTCTAGATGCTTCATGGCCCATCAGTAGATTGTGCCGATCAAGAAAACCTACTCTTTACTCTACGTTAGGTACGTATTAATATTATCTGCTATTCAACTGAACATATTAGCATTTACCACCCAGACTTCTAGGTCGTCATCTACGTCCAATATTCACCTGGTAGGTACATTAAACTTCCAATTACCTACCTTATGTACATAGGTATGTATGTACCTAGATATAAGTGAGCTGGCTATCGGTTCACGCATTTACACTTTGCGACTATTCGTCTGATCACTCTACCCCTTTAAACCAAGGCGAGTATGCCTCACGTCACCAGAACCCGAAGAGACGGGGACGATGAGTTTCTTGTAGGATTCTAGAAATAGAGTTCATCTCACTGTTTCTGAATCGGATGCAGATCAGATGTGCTGAAACTTCCACGTTAATATTATTCTTCGAGAATCTTAACAGTTTTTTCAGCGAAATTGGTCCGTCTCACATTTCGCGCTCCCACGTCGATTGGCCAGTCGTCCTACTATGCCTGCCGCTTCAGATTCAGTCGACTCGCGTACGTACCACTTCGCTTACGTGTTTGGCCAACCAAGGGATCCCGGCTAGATCCTAGGTTACTCTGAAATAGCTCCCTAGTACCCCTGGCCCTGTCAAAGAGGCGCTGAATCGAAATGACGATGGCCTCATGCGCTCGGACTGGATAAAGGGGCAGCTCATCGCGTTCTCGATTCACCGTAAATCCCTAAGCCTCGAAATTTTTCTTTTACTTTTTGTTTCCATGAGTGGATTCCCAACAGGCTTCCTTTCTGCCGGCTGTCAGCCCGCTGAAACATAGTAGAATGGCGATCCATGCATCCTCTAATAACGTCTCGCGCTGTTAGTTTGGGTTGCAGCACATCATCTCGGTCGTACATGTCACTATGGGAAGATAGGAATCTGCAAATTGCGGTTTGATAATCTGACATGTTCTAAAGAAGCAAACAATGCTCATTGTTTAAGCTTCCCTACATCCTGTCGGTTTTAGATATCTAGGTACCTCTACGCTTTGAACCTGCAAGACATTCCCGACGGCGTTCTGCCGCGTCAACAGCTCCCCTATTACCTTCGTACATACATACGGAATTCTTGCATTTGTCTTGCAGATGCCGGCGCTATTCAAGTAGGACACGCTTGTCTTTTCTACCCTCATGAATTTGTCGCATTCAAGTGGTATTGCAATACGTGAGACAACTTCTAAAAATCAAGATGCCATTAATTACCTCGCTACATCATACATACGCCCATTGAGGCTCACTATGCATATTAATGCAGGCGTTAAGAGCAGGCCGCCGGCTTCAGCGGCTGCCGGTGGTGTTCATGCATATCAGGGACATGCATGAAGTAACCTACCCAGGAATATTTCCAAGATGTTTCAGTTGACTCCGACGTCCAACCTACCAGCAGGCAAACTATACTTTTTATGATAAAAGGCTGTCATATCGTACGTAGTAGCCTCGCTCGAGTAGCCTTGATGCTCTGCTGAGTTGCCAGTCATCGTTGACACACATGTAACACCTTTAGAATGGACGTCACCTCATCTAGGCTCGATGTCTAAACGGCCTCACTCTGGCCGTGGCTTGGCTTAAGAAGCCTCGGTTCTAAATTTACAAAGTTTATGAATAACTTGTTGAAGCGTTGATATATTGTTAACGCGCTCAGGAATGATCCATCGATTTATACCATAGTCACTTGGCTAGTGTCGACATTCCACCATTTCACCTTCTACTATAAACTACCTTAGGTAATCTCAGTTAAAGAGCTTAGTTAAGAAGGCCATATGCCACGTAAATATGTCACAAAACCTGAGTTTTACTAGATTCCCCCATCTTCCTCTCTTCTACCCAATCTATTCCGTTGCTTCCCTCGAGTTGTATATGATAATAAACCGCGCTTCAACACCGAAAGATAGGCTTCATTCGTGATACATTATGTGTCTCTTAAGTCCAGTAGTCTAGGTCCTTTTTCTGATACACAACTTACCTACCTTGTAAATATATAAGATTCGAGCTTCCACTCTATATCCTCTATTCATCACACCAATAGTGCCTTACAATGGACTATGCAAAACTCTTACGTTTAGCGCAACCCTCCACCCACCTCCTAGTAATGCTAAGTATATCATTTTCGAGTTAATTAGACTGCGTGCTTATACCAAATCCACCACTACGTTAGACGCATTTAGCGAATTAGGAATATTTTGAATGCAAATCCACCTGAAGACTACAAGCTCCTTGGTGTCGATCTCCTCGCAACACGAAAGTCCAGGACAAGAGTTTGTCATTGTACCGAGTTGCATCAAAGAATATACTCCGAGCACAGAGGAAATATATTGGCTCGATATCGTTACGGAGCATCTAATGGATCGACACAGCAAGTTTTGAGTCGCAGATAGCATTCGATGGAAGCTGCAACGTGCGACTAAGAGTATGACCCAATGCCTTGTATTGCCCGTCCAAGAAAATGGTATTATGTACAGTGGACCTCGACAATACTGCCAGCTCTATGATTCTTCGGTCTTGTTCGCTTTCTGCGCCGCCTCGTGCTCTCTGATTTGTTTCGACCAGCTACACATCGTATTAGCTTCAAAGCTCCCTACCAAGCAGAAATTGAGGTCGGACGTACTATCGACTGGGGTAGAATCGACCCGGCTCCGGCATCTTGTGTCGGAATTCCCGGTCGGCGCTCAGCTTCCACGTCAGGGCCGTGATGCCGAGAATAACACCCATGAAGACGGCGGTGTTCGCTTTCCAGTTGCTCGGCTGCGTGTACCAGCCGCCGGCCGGCGACCAGACGTGCTTGGGGTAGCTAATGAGAGGTTAGATCGATCTGTCGAGGTTCGAGCGGTTTGCGGGATGTAGGTAGTCGAAGCTTACGGAACTTTAGGACCGCCACCCTAATGCTTGTTAGTATTCCATTATGAAGCATTTTGGGTACCAACTTACCATCTTGTTCAGAGGTATTGTGAACAAGGTCTTCTAGGCAGGTCAATTGCAGTAATTTGCGACGATGAGGTAGCTTAGACGTTGAGGTACAATGAACGCCGCTTGAGAGCATTCCGCCATGTACCCTAGTACATATCAATTGATTGCGATTGATTGAGATCAATTGATTGGCTCGGACGCGGGTAATCGTTAGTCCCAACGCAAGTAAAACCCACACAACGAGCCACAGCTGCCCACCATTGGTCCACTACGGCGCCCACTGGGTCCCCCGGTATTGGCGTAGCTTCATTCTAAGAAAAAGTCGAAACTTTTTCTTAAACCAGACACGAGACCACCCCGACAGCAGACTTAATTCCCCGCCAACCGTTTCGTGTCTCAAGCCCAGTGCGTTGGGATGAGGTGATCAGGGTTCGACGAAAATGAAGAGAATACGGTTGGACAGATTATCGAGTCAATTGCTCAACACAACGCCCCGGTCGTCGGCATCCCGTCCCACCAGAATATGTCGAGCTGCCCGAACCTCTATACTACAAGCTCCTCTGCAGGTGTGCTCTCAGTCAAGATGGCAGTCTACAACGTCCGAGGCCATTATCGAGGATATGGGATACGAGGAATCTGGACCCACGCGCACAATACCATTGCCGTCACCGCCTCCTGAACGAGCTCTTTCCTCTGCAAAACTTGCGGCTCTACATGCGCGACTCTACCTCTCCTCTAAAATCCCCCTACAGACTCTCGCCCGTGCCTTGATAGACCCGTCGGCTGACGCCCACCCCCGTTATAACAATGCGAACCTTGCATTTTTGGGCGCCGCCCTCCTACAATTCCATACCTCAGAATTCCTCGTAACCCGCTATCCGCGTTTGCCTATGGCTATATTGTTCGCCGCCATGAAGGGCTACTCCGGTGTGCCAGCGCTGCACCAGATCGCCCGCGCGTGGGGTGTAGAAGCCGCCGCGGCGCCGGGAGAGGAAGTCGACCCCGGCTTACTGCAGTTCTCATACGACAAGCCCACGGTCATGATGCACAAGTGGGGGTACGCACGCGCCGAGTCGAAGGAACTGCTCAAATACAAGTGGCGTCGGGGTCTAAGCAGCCGGGTGTTATACGATGACGCATACGGCGAGATGGTGCCGGAGCAGCCTAAGGCGGAGGAAGAGGGGGAAGAAGACGAAGGACTCGAGGTCAGCGGAGACAGGAACACCAAGCACCTCATCGTGCAGGACGCAGCCCAGAATGCGCACGCCAACTTTGTGCGCGCGGTGATCGGCGCCATCTACCTCTATTGCGGGAGGGAAGCCGCCCAACTTTTCGTCAAGTCCCACGTTCTCTCCAGAAAATTGGACCTGGAGAACCTATTCGAGTTTAAATTGCCGACGAGGGAGCTAGCGCGCCTTTGCGCGAGAGAAAACTTCGACCCGCCCGTCGCCCGACTCCTGAGCGAGACGGGACGACTGAGCAGGACTCCCGTCTTCGTGGTGGGCATCTACAGCGGGCGGGATCAGCTGGGCGAAGGCGCGGGACCGCATCTCGACGCCGCGAGGATATCGGCCGCGATCAAGGCGCTAAAATCATGGTATCTATACAGCCCCGGCGACGTGGGCGTGCCGAGTGACACCTTCGTGGAAGGCGCCGCGCCGTGGAAGCCGGCGTACGTGGACATCGGGGAGATAGTATCATAAGTAGGTACCTAACCGTCAAACCAAGAGATGAGACCACGCGAGAAAAAAATGTATGAGATCCCTCCGCGGCGAGAGAGAGAGAGAGATGTACCATTGGATGATATACGGCAACACAAACTTTGCCGCGGGACCAATGAGGGTGGATTCGGGGCTAAAGTCTACCATGTGTATCACTGTACTATATTCGAAACCACCAATCTAGATGGGCCCCCCCGTTATAGAAAACATTACAAAGGCACCACCATGCTAACCAATATAACCAAACCGCTCTTCGGCCGAGTGTACATGTTTTGCATGAATTTTCCATTAAAAGGGGGGTATCATTCCCTAGTTTTTTTTTTCTTCTCTAGAACCGCCTAAAATGTGCCCTCCCTCCCCTATCTATTGCATTCGTATGTTCTATATTGTGTACACGGAAGGGCGCCGAGTATTAAAGAGGGGTATACAGAGGGGAGAAGAAAGAGCCAACAAGGGGCTGTTGTACATAGTATGACCAGTCGATCATATCAATATCAAGGGGCAAATAAACCTCATCCTGGACTATCGTGTCGGGTTCAGCTAAAGTGATCGCCCTCGCCGAGCTTATCGGCGATGCCGAGCCTGACCAAGCGGCGATACCTCTCCCGGGCATTCGCGCTCTCGCTCTCCTCGCGGACGCGCTTCTTGCGCTCGTACACGGCGCGGACGGTGCGGCGGATGCGGTCGCGGCCCTCGTCGTAGTTGGCGCGGGCCAGAGCCACCACCTTGTCGATCTGCTCGGGCGTGTACACGAAGTTCCACGTGCTCATGTAGTCGCTGTCGGCCGGGTTCACGCCGCCCACCTTGGGGTTCGCCAGGAACGGCAGGTACACAACCGTGAGGCCCGCGCTCGCCTCCGTCAGCCGCCACGCCGTGTCGTCCGTCACCGCCCGCGTCGTCGGCGGCGGCGGCTCCGACGACCGCTCCTCCGTCGTCCCGACCCAGACCGTGCAGTAACCCAAGTCCGAATCTTCTGGGTGCGCGATGTCGTGGCGGGCCTTGTCGCTCTGCTCCGCGGGGTCGTTGACCGGGCCTTTCTTGGGGTTGGCCTGCTCGGAGGCTTCTTTGTTTTGTTGCGCCTGCCGCATTTTCGCTTCCGCCTCGGCTGCGGAGTTCGCTTGCGCTGCGTCCAGTTGCTGCTCGATTTTCTGTGTTGAATCCGTTCCTTTCGGCCAGCCGGCGCCGACGGGCCATCCCTTGACGCCGCGTTGGCGCGCGTAGCCGTCTGTGACGGATAACCAGTTATCCGTCTTGACATCGGCTGATGCGTCGAACGCGACGATCACGTCGACGTCTCTGCCGGGTCGGAGCAGAGGGTATATGGGCAGATTGTTGGACATGCCGGCGTCCATTAGTTGGATGTATTCATTGTTGTATATAGTAGTAGGTGTCGTGAACCGTAGTTTTCCCTCCATATTATAAGTAAAGTTGGGTATCTGTGCAGGGTCGATGGGGTGGACTTTTTCCAAATCTTCATTATACCCATATATCATCTCGTCAAGTGTAGCAAAACCAGTGAGACTCTTTACAAGCGGTCGGATTTCTCGATAGTAGTGGCTAAGAGTGGCGCAGAAAGCGCTGCCGAAGATTCCCATCATGATAGGCATACGAAGCTCTGGTAAGTGGAACCCATTGCCTTCTGGGGGTACGTCCTCGCCGTTGTCGAATCGCCGACCGAGAGCCCAGGTAGGAATTCCAGCGTTGAACTCTTCGCAGAAAAATTCATACGGAGTCAACTCGAACCATTGGAACCATGCCTCTTGTTTGGCAATTTCTTTGGCTTTCTCCTGACTAGCAATGCTAGATTTCGACATATCGCTAGCTAGATTAGGAATCTCGTGGCGGACAGCAGTGTAAATCGGCATCGGGTGCTGTCCATATTTGATGTATTGTCGCTGGTTGGAGAGTTTAAAATCCCTCTCGTCAATACCAAGTTCACCCTTGGGTACCAAGAGTCTCGCCGCTAAGAGGATACCGTAGACATCAACGAGCCCGAAGTCCGCCTTTGGGTCACCTTTGAGCTTCTCGACCAAACTGCTAAGAAGTAACTTGTTGGTTGGTGAGGTGGTCACTGATGAAAACGCAGCTGGAGGGTATGCAATATGAATGCCGATCCTTGCTTTTAGATGATCGACAAGACGATCGAGCCGACGGTCTGTTAGAGTCGAGTGGAACAAGGATTGAAGCCAGCATGAACCACTGACACCCGACGTATATGTGACACAGTCGAATAAGCCATCTTCTTGAGTAGCAAGAAGGGAACCTGTGCCAGCTACTAGAGCTCGTAATCCGCCACCAGATCCGCACATAGCTATCGTAGGAACATCGTCAGGATGGATATCCTTTTCGTTTAGACCTAGATATTTAGCTAAAGCCGCCGTAGCTACTTTCTTTCGGCGAGCTAGGAACTCCTTCTCCTCATCACAGAGCTCATCCGAGACGCGCACTTTAGCAGAGTACTGAATTTCGGGATGGGTAAAGGGATCGTGAGCTTCTTGCCAAATCTCACTAGCGAGAGACCCATCTGCCATAGACAGCTCGTGCTGAAGTTTGCGAATCTGGCCGGGAAGAGCCTTGGACCAGTCAGGCAAGATCAGGTCGACGATACGATCTGAAAATGTTGACCACTCGATGTCGGTCACATTAGAGAAATCCTCGAATCGGCTGGCAAAGGAAGACCATGCGGTCTTCTCACACTGAGGCTGCGGGCCATCCTTGGTGTCCCCCACGTCCTTCTCCCCACGTCTGGCAAGTCGAGCACGGCGCAATTCGTCGCCTGGATAGAGCGAATATATAAGCAAGCCTCCTAGAAGTAAAGCTGTGGGCGCTACTACAAGGGAACTTTTACCGAAGGCCTCTTTCTGTTTGTCGCGGGAACTGAAAAAGCCACGTGGGAATTGGCTTTGCCGTATATTTAATGGTCGACTACGAGACGCGCGACCAAGGATCGGCGCCAGAACTAATCGAGATATACCACGGGCTAGCCCATTCAGCTTTGTACGGCGGCATGTCCTTGCTAATTGGTGAGATCTCGGGAGAGATCTCATGGTTGGAGACCGGTATAAGCCTTGTAAGTGTGAGATGCGACGTGCAACATGACTTCTCAATCGATCTTTAGATGCGAAATTCGGGTGAAATAACTAGACTTAGGTAAAAAACATAGAAGTGTCAGATGTAAATAGGGATAGGGATAGCCAAATTCAATAAAAAGATTGTAAGTTATTTGCGGCTGGTCTGTTGTGGTACGATATCGATATCGTGACATCATTAACGAAGCTGCCTAATTGAATTGCAGCGTTGTAGTAATCAGTATGCAATTAACCATGAATATGAATTGAATAATATTTTACCATCTTTTTCGGTAGTCCGTCGGCCTTCAACAGCTAAACAACTAAACAACACGAGAAATCAACTGGGTTACAGATCATTCGTATCCGGCCTCCCTTTCACCTTCACATACCTGTACCAGGCACCTAGGTAGGTGTTGCATGTCGATGCCTATTTTGTGTTTTCATTCGTGATCCTGTCTTGTCATCAGGTACCAGGCAGGTAAGACATGAGACCATCCGGCTCTATTAACTTCTGCCGCGTATGTGACTTTCAAACATCTTGCGAACATCTGATCATTGCTGTTACCTTTTTTGAGATTAAAAACTCCCAAAAATAGATCATGACAAGTGCTTGATGTGTTGGAAGGCAACGGAGTTTACTTGGGTAGACACGCCAACCCCTTCCCCTACCCCTATCCAAGCCCACGATGACCCTCGATTGCCTTTTTCTTCTTACGATGGCCGTAGTAGTTTCCTATACTTTCGTTTCAACTTCATCCATCGCGTAGAGGTAGGCACAATGTAGCCGCAGGTAGCCGCAGGCCATCTTAGGAGGTGAGGTAGGTTGATAAACAGCTCTCTTCGCTTCCAACTACACACCTAGTCACTAAAATCGTTCTCAACACATTGGTATACCCTTCGAAAATCGCGAATCGACAATAGTTTATATTAGTCCAAGTACTGCCGTATCGCCTCCGTACTAGACGAGCACACTTAGACCTCCTATTACTATGTCTCTACACAGATGGTCTCTGCCTCGCAGGGCTTTCGGCCGCGAGAAATCCAAGGATACCGACCCAAACCAGCACAAACTATTTTCAACTGTTCACACCAGCAATCCTGGCGCTCGTCGACGCACCAATCTTCCATCCGTCTTGGCCAATTTCTTCGATGAAGATGAGAACAGTCTAGCTGCCTCAACCACCAACGATACTATGTCTAATATTATTCCTAGGAAAGGGTCCCAACCCCTTGAAGTGCGTGTTGATAACATAGCCATACCTTCCAATCTCAAATTCGTAAAACTCAGCAATGGGCACCGCCGTCCTGGCACACCCATAGACCTTACCCCTACCCCTACCCCTACCCCTACCCCTACCCCTACCCCTACCCCTCGAAGCAGAAAACCTCTGTTTGAAGAACTTCTGGATGACGTGCCTACCAGCTCCCACGTGAGGGCTCAGGAGATTAATCCATTTGAGGTATCTCTGGCAAATGACTCGAGATACAACAAGTCTCCCCCGCCACTTACTAGAGTGCGTAGCACCTCGTCGTCCTACCCTTCGGAAGGTATTCGCTCTTCCCCAGACCATTGCCGCTCGCCACAATCAAATCGCTGTTCGAAAGCGTTGGTGTCCGAATTATCTCGTTATGGCACATTTCCTGAGCAGGGGACGTCGAGCAACTCCACCGTCTCCACGAACAATGTACCAGCTCTATATGGCAGAGTCGGGCAGAGTCTTATGGACGAACTCGCTGCAGCTGGCGGAATCTCAGATACGGACACGGGAGCCAATGGCAAAGATAGCACTTCTAAGCCGACACTTTCAAACACCGCCTCAGTTGAATCTTTACAACAAGACGAGCTAGCAGAGGCAACTCGCGGTCGCACTCGTGTTGCAAGGGCGTATCAGGATGCCCAAGGCTCTCCTCCTTCCCAGGAAAATATGCTTCATATGCTAGATGGGAACGGATCAAGCACCTCGGCTATTCGAGGCAGCTTTCCCTCATTCACACGCACCGGTTCATCCGAGGACTATATCCCATATCGATTTAGCAATACGGGGTCTACGGATCGTCTTCGACCCAGCACGGAAACAGGTGATACACGCTCTGGCAAGGTGCACCGGCCATCAAAGGACAATCCTTACAATACTATGCCGGCGTCCATCCCCGTCGAGCGCCGCCCAAGAGGTGCTCTCACGTTCGTCACGCCTCATCCCGACAACTCCCAGGTGGACGGAACCAACTTCGCGGACACTAGCGGGTCCTCGACCACCGTCGTCCAGCGAATCCACGGCTTCAAGCTCCGAAAGTGGATCAAGAAGGTATGCACCCGAACCAAGGTGCGGTTCGACAACGCCATGAAGCCGGAGACGTCCTCCAACGCACCAGGCAGGAAGAAATCCAAGTTCCGAAAATCGCTGCGGCCCAAGAAGCGTCTCGGGGCCAAGAAATCGAAGGCAAAGACCCATTGGCCGCCTCCCAAGGCAGCGAAGAAGGCGAGAAAGAGCTTGCAGGAAGATGAGGGGAAGACGCATCGGTTCCTCCGCGCGCTCAAGACGAGGAGGAGCATGCAGTTGCCCGCGCAAGACGCGTCTAAGCCGGGTCACAGGAGAGTACAGTCTTGTCCACCTTGATGGAGTCTGTGATTGTTTGGATACATTCATTTTGTTATGGGCGCCTCCAAGTGAAAGGAAGCCAACGAGGTGTCATTGGAGACGCCCAATTCGGTATGGAATTGTGGAAACTTTTCGGTTCACAGCTTATAGACGTTGGGGATAAAACGGGTGTTGTCGGTTGTTTCTTCTCAGACGCTGCTGAGGGTCTATAATATCATGACATAGGCTCACCTAATTTTAATCACATTCCATTCGACTGCTTGAACTGTACTGAATTGTTGTGTTTCGCCAGGAAGTACTATAGTGCCAGGGAAAGTGTCGGGATGGATATCGCCGATGCAGTTCTACAGTGTTGACGTTGACGATTAAAATGTATGCCCAGAAGTCTCAGGTCATTTCAGGGGTTAACAAGTTGGGTGAAGGACAAGGACTGAAAAATTTTTGATTCAATTTCATCAATCAGACCGGACTCGTTTCACCCGGCAAAGTGTACGTCTCAAAATATATTTGTCTTGCCCTATTCCTAGTTGTACCTTGGTCGAGATTCGACTCGTAGCCCGCTTGTTAGCAGATGAGCTGCGCAGTGCCGTTCAGTGTCTCTTATGTCTGTGGGTTCTGGTCATACCGAAACCCCAACCGTCTATGTCACATACACGTTAGCATCGCGTCTATCATAGAAAAGAGACTTGAGCCTACACTGGCTTGCCACGTGGATATCCACACCCAGCTCGTCGGCCCAATGCCAGACCAGATCGGGGTCCTTGAGGAACGCGCGTCCCACGATCACGGCGTCCGCGGAGCCGGCCTCCAGGATCTTCTGCGCCTGCGCGCCGGACGTGATCTCGCCGACGGTGCCGACGAGGACGCCGGTACCCGCGACGCCCTTCTTGACGGCGTCGGCGTACGGCACCTGGTAGCCGGGCGCCGCGGCGATCTTCTGGCGCGCGTCGGTGCCGCCGCCCGTCACGTCGAGGAAGTGCACGCCGCGGGCCGCGAGCAGCTTGGCGAGGGCCACGGCGTCGTCGATGGTCCACTGCGGCGTCGCCGGGTCGTGCTCCAGGTAGTCGGTCCCCGGTATGCGAACCATGACGGGGAAGTCGCTGGGGACTTCGGCTTTGAGCAGGTCGACGGCCTCGAGGAATAGGCGGGTCCGGTTCTCGAACGATCCGCCGTACTCGTCCGTCCGCTTGTTGGACGACGGCGAGAGGAACTCGTTTAGGAGGTAGCCATCTGTGGAGAAGGGGGTTAGTGGTGATACTAGAGTGGCCTCCCCTAGCTATTTGTATGAAAGGTTCGGGAATGAGGAACAAAAAAAGATACCTACGAGCACCGTGAACTTCGATTGTCTGTTGCATTTGTTAGCAATTCCGCCAAGGAGAGTCGCTTGTGAGACAAAAGTAGGGGATCTTACATCTACTCCAGCCTTCAACGCACGCCGAATTGCGGCAACCCAATCCTTCTTGAACTTCTCGATGTCTTCTTTCGTCGCTTCCTTGGGAACAAGGGTCTGCGCGCTATACGCCTCAGGCGAAGGGGCAATGACATTCGCTGGCCATCCTTCCGACTATAACAGTTTAGTTAGCATATTCTTATGGAAGGCTGCTTTCACTAACGTGGTCGCGCGCTGCCGCCTTGCGATCAATCCATGGTGCTACGGTGCTGGCCTTCCGACCGGCGTGGGCTAGCTGCACGCCGAACTTCACTCCTTGGCTGTGCGCAAAGTCGACGATCTGCTTCAGCGGCTCGATCTGTCCATCCTCCCACAGACCCAGGTCCTGCGGAGAGATCCGGCCCTCGGGCGACACGGCGGTAGCTTCGGTTAGGACTAAGCCTACTCCTCGAGCCGCGAAGCTCCCGAGGTGGACTGCAGCAGGAATAGAATTAGCTTTTTTTCTGCCAAAGAAAGGGGAATTGGCTTGGGAAATTCGTACCGTGATGCCAAATAGTCATGTATCCATTTTTCGCGGAGTATCTTCAGAATATGGTTAGATTTATCAACTCTAGGGTATTTACAAATGGGAGGCACCCACTGGCACATTGGCGAGACAATGATACGATTATGGATCTCCATTCCGTTGATCTTCAGGGGTGAGAAGACAGACCCTTTGGGCTGAACATCCCACGGAGTTCCCGCAGGAGGGTCTTGGACGGGCGTGAAGAACGGAACCTTGAGAGTTTATTAATATTTTGCGGATCGTCATGCCTCCTTGTTCTGTCAATGGGGCCTTACGTTTGGGGCTCCATGGTTTATCAGATTCTTCTCTGTCGAGCAGGGCTCACCTGCGACAGGGGCCTGGTCGGCTTGGACTACCTTTTCTTCAGACATGTCAAGTTAGATCACAGATGAATAGTTGGTAAAGGTAAGGAGACAAACAATGATATCAGAAGGGAGAGGAGTTAGAGTGGCGCCATTTATACTCGACGGCCGCATACAACGTTAACCGAGAGCCTCACCATATACCCCGCCGAGATCGCGAATAATAGCCTCTGCGTAAATTATGAAGTATATATACGAATCTTGGCAAGCGAGTTGTGGCCCAATGAATGGACGCAGATATTATGTACGCTGACAGATCTGCTCTTAGTCATATGTTTATATTTATAGGAAGGGTCTAAGTGTTGCAGATGTAACATAGTCCTCTCCAATGAGGCATGTAAGCACATTGCCGAATATCAACTAAAGCGTTTCCAGTTACACCTCCCGCTGTTCCGCGCCGCTAAGTAGCAGAAGCTGCACTCCGTCAGGCATGCTGATTTATTATTCTAATGTCAGTAGCCTAATAGATTTCCTAGCAATTCTACCTGGTCCTATCATGTTAGGCCCTCTGCCCCGTAGAGACTAAGAGATACGGTCGTCCCATGTAGATGTCTGCATGAAGGAGCTCTAGCTTACTACGATAAGAGTTCCTCGGTTTGAGGATCACTTAGCAATAGCGGTTTAATACTCTTCCCCTAGATTGGCAACTAGGCTCGCTTAGCTAGGAATCTCGCTCCAAGTACTAGGTACTGGCTATCGCTTCGCTTATATCACACGTTATTGTTCATAGGCAAAGGCGGCTTCTAAGTTTATTCATCAGTCTACCCAAATTCATTTGAATGTGAGTTAACAAACGAAATAAAAGCAGGTGTCCTATTGACCTATAGGATGTAGTCATATTCTAGAATCAAGGGAGGTTTATTAGTATTAAGAAATAGTCAACGTTGAATGTTGCTATCATGGCTCATCGGCATACTTAAAGTCGTTAATAGCGTTGTATAAACTCCTTGGTAACGTTTCTCTACTCACTGTTCACGATTCTGGTATATCGTTGTTATGATACTATACGAGAGAACGAACTAATTTGTACATAACCCCTACCGCATTCTATGTGGCTGACATTTTCATCCCCTTCTTCCAGCAAGGATTCATTAAATGTAGTCGAGGTATATATCTACCTGGGTACCTAAGGTACATACTGTCGACCCTACGCCTCCGTGTGTTATACTAGGAAACTAATAGGACCGCTTAGGAACTCAACATCCGGGTTAATAGATTTGTCAAGATCGAATAAGACGTCTACCATAAAGTCTCTTCTGACACATTCCCCTGAAATAGTCAAACATTATAACATCATGAATTTAAATGATCTATACTTGATTTGTTATATGTCTGAGTGACAGGGGACAATGCGGGTCCTTGCGCTAGTAGCTGCTACGCAGCAACGCGTATAAAAGAAGGGGCTCTCCCCCCCGAGTTGGGAAAGGTAAGTGTTGCTGGATCTCCATCTCTACCTCTATATAGGTAGGTACATGTAGTTGCAAAGCAACCGAGCCGATATCAACTACCTTCCACTCTATTCTTTTGATTTACCTCCTGGGCTGAAGTCTTTGATCTAGACATGGTCTAGCAGACACTCACGACACCCTGCCTCTTAGCCCATGGACAATAAATCTGACTTGACCGCTTGGCTTTGTAGTGGTTCTGGTCTGGTTATCTCTAAAGGCGAGGATTTAGTGGCAAGTCTCCTCTTCCCTTCAGGAATAGTGGTTGTCTCACATCAACATCACTGCTCCATATAGAGTGCGTATTGTCTACTAGCAACATTGAATCGCTCATCTATTATGAAACAATACCAATATACGGGGTTTCGGTCGTATTATATCGTAGAGGGGGGATCGAGGATGTAGTTCATCGGTGTAATGCTTTTCGGATTCGGGCTATAGACTAGAGTCGAAGGATGAGGATTTGCAATGCTATGGATTTGTCGAGATACCCGTTGCACGGTGGGTTTGTAGAAAAACTCCTCATTAGTCTCGATTGCCGAGAGACAGGTACTTCTGGGACTCCGATGGATCACTTGAGGATAGAGACATTAAGAAGGGCCAATATATTACCGGTAGATATCGCATGTTTAGACGAAGACGAGCCTTGAAGCTTTGAGCCGGTGAAAATGACAAGACTCTGGATGCAGAAACCGGATTAGTATGGATAGAGGGAGACGAGTCGGATCCTGATCACGGGATAACTCCAGCCGGAGAATTGGAAAACATCCTCTACTAGAGGTATTTCCGAGAGAAGAAAGGGGAAGACCCGCAAGTCGAATTTCATTGGAGGTAGTAGTCTATCAGTACCTAGGGGTAGAGCTATACATGTCACATCTCGCTTCGACAGAACTTCAACCTTGGACCGACACCCTGCAGGTTGCTAAAGATCCGTTTACCTATACTGGTTCGTGGAAATTACTCACCGGAGTATTTAGGGGTCAAGTGCTGAACAAGGTGCCCACAGTACAACTGCATGACTCCGCGTAGGGGAGTTCCCCTGTAGCTTGGACCCTTATGATATCCACGTAGATAACCACAGACTGCCTCTGAGTACAACATCTAATTACCGTAGTTACCCCCTGAAGTTGAGAATTTGCTGATCGTGCATAGAGGCTTGCACGAAGCTCTTGCCGGTGCTGTATCCCAATTTGAGCGCCAGTAACCACCTAGGTCACCTACATTTATTCTGCACTTTGGGTCGATCTCGGTGCTTCCCCTATTCTTTAGTTCCAGAAGAGTTCAGCTGCTGGATACACTGTGCTAATATCTCTAGCTGGCGCATCAAATCCTATTCTATATCTTTCTTGTCTTGTAGGAGGAAGAACACTCTTCACGGTTCGCGATAAAGCGAGAGCTTCACGGCTGAACTACACTAAGGTTAGGGTACATATATCGAATTTGACCTCCTTGACGGTAATAGCCTTTGGAACTACAACCGAGATCTCAATTACGGAATAATACGGCATTCACATCGATCGCCAAGCTCATTTATATATAGCCCTATGTGCCATGTAAGAGTGCAGTCAGGGGCTAAGCTAGTTCAGATGACTCAGAGTCACCCGAAGAGTCCCGAAGGTGGCTCGTGGCTCGTGACCTCAGCCGCAAGGATCCCATTTTTAACAGCAGCAGCAATTGGGGACAGGAGGCTCGGTGTGCTTGATCGTCTTCCCGGCAAACGGTTTTTTTCCAAGTTGAGATTCTTCCCGCCCCTTGCGCCCCTTTCGCCCGCCCGCTAATTCGCTGGCTCGCTTGCTCGCTTATTGCCCGCTTCCGAATAGCGTCAGTGTGAGCAACGAGCCGCATCTGGACTGGGTAACAATAAGAATTATGCGGCCTTTTTCTAATTCATCGATGCGACCGTCAGCTGTGATCTATCAGATCTGCGCGCGGGTGGTACTTTGGACGTAGGACTCGGCGAGTCGGGTTGAACCGCCTCGGCGAGATTTCAGTACGGATACTTTTTGTTTGGTTGACCCGTTCGTGTAGCTGAACAGGGTCATTAAAAGATATTTAATCCCAATTGTTTTCAGTATTCTTGCTATGATGAGACAGAAGTGTACGTATCCAACTCAAACATTAAGCTCACACAATTTACCGAACTCATCATTACCACGCAATGGCATCCTCTAAGCCCGTCATCGTCCTCATCCACGGCGCATTCTTTGCGCCTGTGCACTATCGCAAGTTGATCGAGCCTCTGCGCGCCCAGGGATATGTCGTGATAGCTCCTCCGATGCCGTCCACGGGCCTGGATGATTCGGCAGCTGGCAGGACATATGTGGACGATGTGAAGCGCATCCTCGAGTACCTTACTCCCTACCTCGATGAGGGCAAAGAGGCCGTGGTCGTCGGGCATAGTCAGGGTGGTATCACTGCCAGTGCCGTGACAGAAGGCCAGACCGTCGAGGATCGCAAAGCGAAGGGGCTCAAGGGCGGCGTCAAAGCAGTCGTCTACCTTACCGCCCTGGCCATACCGACAAAGGGCGCCAGCTTGATGGGTCTATTGGGTGGTACGCCGCCGCCGATCTACAAAGCCGAGGTATGTCGCATGGCCTCATGGTATACCTTCCTATAACTCGGATAGTCTAGTATTGACACAGCGTGCTATGATCAGGGCCCCTTCTACGTTCTCACCGAGCATGCCTTCTCGCCGGACCAGGCCGACCTGCAGATACCCAAGGAAGACCAAATCGCGCTGTCGAAAACCCTAGTACACCAGAGCAAGGCGAGCATAGAAGCTCCTGTACAGTTCACCGCTGCTGATGTTACCGCTTCCAAGACGTATATCGTCTGCTTGGAAGACCAGAGTCTACCGGCTGCGCTCCAGGAGAGTTTTGCCCAGATGACCGGCTGTCGGGTTATTAAGATCAAGTCTGGTCATTTCCCGTTCCTGGAGAGCGAGGAGAAAGCGAAAGAAGTAATTGATATCATCGTGGACGTCGCCGAGAAGTGACGAGGACACAGATCAAACAGGGCAGCGGCTAGTTGGCTGGGCCAGAATCTGGTAGCAAGTTAGAAATCTCTGCTACACCCATCCCAACTCAACCTTTTGTATATACCTTTTTATCATAGAAGGTATCGTTGATTCGGTATATAAAGGCCAATTGCCTTAAAATATACCAAACGTCTTAATACCTTCCGAGCAATTGCTCTGCCCGATAACTCCTTCATCCGTAGCCTTCAGTCTAGCGCTTAGTCAAGCACTGACTGCTCAAACGAAGCATCATCAGGAGCATAAGCAATTCGCCCACGTTACTTGTTATTGGTTCACCTCTCGTTGGATTATGGGCTACGGTTACGTGGTAAAACAACTCCACGTGCCGCAAGGACGATTCCTGAACCCGTGGGGTTATTCCGTCGGAGCCACTATGATAATAGGGAATATGAAGCTGTACAAATGTCACCACGTGTCCAGTGATGTACAGTGCTGCCAAGGCTTGCTGGTCGATGCGGGTCAGCTCGTAATAACGTGGCGATTTACCGTGACGCAAGGGGTCTTCGAACAAAAACCCCCTTCATCTGATGTAAGATTATCCATTAGTCACTAAAACGAAGCTCGTAATATCAGAAAACGCCAATTTTCCATTCCGCAGAATGCAATGCTACAATCTGCAGTGAATAGGTTCTTATGATACAGCCATGTTCCATAGACCGAACTCCTCGAACGCCTATCGCTGCAAATATGCCGTGGGAATCGCGCTTATTCGTCATCAGCGAGCTCCTCAACCCTTGGAGCTACATATGATCTCTGCTGCGGGGCTGTCTGCACCTGAGTCGTCGTGGCAGTGGTGGTAGCCGTCGCTGGAGGAGGATGACCCGTTTGGCCCGCAAGCTGAGCAGCTGACTCCGCGTTGACCGATTTGGACGCCTTCTTCTTCTTTTTCGGCTTCGCAGTCTGGTGACTAGTTAGCATATGCATTATTCAGTGGATCCTAGAATGGCAAACCTCGTGCCAAGCCCAGACTGGGCGGAAACTATCCATGAAGGAGACATCTTCCCAAAGGTTGGGGTAGAGCCATAGACCGGGGGGTACGACGAAGTACGTGATGCAGAACAGAATGACACGGAAAATTGCCATCAGGAAGAAGAGACCAAGAAGCATCAAGAATCCCCAGCTAAGGTAGTAGACGCCTTGTCGCAAAACCAGGGGCCACAACGGGTATAGGACTACAGTGAAGATGAGAACCAATGCGAGCGCTCCATATACTTTGCGCATAATCTGGCTGCCCTCATACAACCAAACATAGTACATATCGTCGCCGGCATCTTGCTGCTGTTCGATCTTGACGGTCCAGAGTCCCTTGATTCGCTTTCCCTTCTTGGGAGCGTGGTCGTGGCCTTCGTGAGGGTCGCTCTTGCTAACGCGCAAAGCTAGCATGGACATAGGGAGTAATTTGAAGGTATTCTCAAGCGAGGCGCGATCTTTGATCTCGGGAAGAGCCGGGTTTTTCGCGCGTGCTTTGGCGTAAGCGGGAGACTCGAGCGCTCGAAGAGCTCTCTTGACTGTAATATGGTCGTGAGTGGAATGGTCTTATTAGGCACGGGCTCAGGATGGCAACGTACCTCTGAACATATCCTTACGTTCTCCATTGATGATGCAAGTACGTGGCTTCAATTGCTGGCCTCTGAGGAAGTTGGCGAGAGCAATTGCAACTGGATTAGGAGGGCCAGGTCGAATAGGCTGGGGTTGACCTTGAGCTCCAGGAGGAGGGCCTGGTCGTGGTCCCTGAGGTCCTCCCTGGGGTCCTCCTTGGCCACCTTGCTGTTGCTGCTGTTGCTGCATTCTCTGGGCTTGCTGTAACTGCGCCATACGTTGGGCCTTGATATGCTCGACGAATTGGGGGACGGTCATGCCATGCTTCTGAGCTTCTGCGGCGAGCTGTTGTTGCATCGCGGCAATCTGCTGAGGTGTGGGCATCTGTCCTCCAGGGCCCATGGGTATCGGGATGGCTCCGGGAGGAATAGCTCCCGGGGGAGGAGAGTTGGGATTCTGCATCGTGATTGTATTTCACGTGTCTAGTCAAAGAGTGATTATGAAGTGTGTACAGAAAAAGAAGAGAGGGGAAAAAATTAATTAATAACAAATTAGAAAGGGACGATGAAATTTGGCCCGGCTCTGGACAGATACATCGAACTGGAACTGACGCAAATCGAACAACCTGTCATTCTCAGCCTTAAACGAAAATTTGGCGCTAGTGCCTTTGATTAATCCACTAATCGTCCATATTACCTAAGCCTGGTAGTGCACGGGCCATTTCTTTACCCGGAGTAGCGACTGGAGGTTGGGGGGATCAGTCCCGATAGCTTAAGCAAAGCAAACAACCGCGTACCTGAGCCACCAGCCTCACCTTTCACGATGATTCTATTTTTCAGCAGATGGTTTTCTTCATTAATGCTACGAAGGAACACGAAGGACTTTAGCAACCGTCTTGCAGGCATCTTATAAATATCATGTTTGGCGCCAACTGATGTCGGATGCCGCCTCCTTCGCCTCTTTCGTCTCCTTTCGTGTTCTACGTTTTACCAGGCACATGATGGTTAAATTCTAAAACAATGCATGCGCTTAGCAATGCCAATACTGGCGACGCGTGAGCAGACGCAGACCTGCCAGAGTAGGTAGCTGGTAGGTATTATTAGAAACTCCAGGCGAAACAGAGGACCGGCAACAGGACGGGCAACAAACAATAAACAAACATGCTCAACTTCCAGAGTCGGAAGCAGTTCTATAGGTACCTAGTCCGCAGCAAAAGCCACTTGACCCTCTACAGTAAGGACTCATCTGCGGATATCCGGTCAACTCTAATGGGCATCCATTTCATCAACACATTTGCGAGTCAACGTAAAATCTAGTGCAGTCTACCGAACATGCTACCAAGTGGAGACATCCGCATCGCGCAGAACCGCTAGGCGCATTCAAAGTACCGTTTCTAATCGCACGAACTCTTGGAAGGCCCTTCGTCATCCATTGAAGCTCAGGTAGTCGGGGATGACGAGAGACATATCCATACAGGGTTCCCAACTCATGGCCTTCGCTGCGACACGCGAGGCCCAATCTCTGAAGCCCACGAGACACCCCTCTCGGGCTGTGGCAATGTCCCCCCCCCAAACCATCGCGAGGGTGGGCTACTTTAAGTCCTTCTAGACGGATCACAAAGCAAGGAAATTTAAGACAAAAGACTGGCTGTGCAGTATCGTTCCTATTACAACTGGTGGGGTCCTGCAATCTGGTGTGTGCCGCCAACCATCCGAATCCTCTCCAGTACCCCGGTTCGTAAGCGCCGACTGGACCACGACCTTTAGACCACAGCCTATCAAAGTCACGGACGTCTGCATCTAAACCATCGACGCTTTCCATCTCAACGTGAGCTTGTGAGGCCTAAAAAGGTCAGCACCCGCTCAGCTGCTTGAGCCTAAAAGGTAGTTGCAGAATGATAATTTCCTTTCTAGAATTCCATAAAGGCCTACTGGATCTCATGACCATACTTTCTTTGCTCTATCATTTTTCTCGCCAACCGCTGGTCGTTTTTCTTTTTACCCAAATCGACATGAAGTCACCATGAAAGCTATAGGTGGGATATTTGCTGAGGCGTATGCATCTTGGTCCTATTCTGTTTCTCAGTGCTGTCTTTCTTTGACTTCTCATCCTGATCCTGATGAGAAGCCTCGTCAACCTGGTAAGCATTTGAGTATACCACAATGTCGCCTTCTCTTCTAATTAGACTAGTTGACGACAAGTCCTTCGATATTATTTATGAGGAACCATCACATATTCCGCCTCCCTTCATGGCACCATGTAGGCCGACTACAGGGAAATCTAGCTGGGAGCAGGCTCCGAGGAAGAGGCAAGGGTCCGGACGGAGTAGCTTCTCCGCGAGAAGGTTATTATTACGCCCGGGTTCGTCGTCGTCATCGCGCAGGCCGCAGATATCAGCTCCTACCAACTTCCGTCATCTCTATTCGGAGTCCTTTCGGTTCCCGGATTATGCCCCCGCGCAAGTGAGGCCGCGGCCGGCTTCTTTTCGTCCTCTTGAGCTTAGCATATATATCTCCGATAATCGCCTTTCACCTATCTTACCTCACTTTGACTATGCTACGCCCCCAGTCACGCCACCGCAGCGCGCCTTCACTCTCTCAAGCCGTAGTGAAGATAGTCCACCCATTCCACATTCGCGTAGCTACTCTTCTATGTCGTTCCACATTCCGCGGAGGCCGGTCAACGGCGAATCGGTTTTTGACTCTCCGCGGTCAGATGCCAGCACGCCTCAGCGACCTCAGCCGGCTAGACTCAGAGCTTATACATCACCGGCACCAGCGAACCCCATGATGGAAGATCTCGTCGAAAGAGTTGCGAGTGCTATGGTGGAGCGGGATAGATTGCAGGAGCAAATCGAAGACGTTCTTGAGAGGCAGAGCATTTACATTGTCAGCCGACCATCAACTGCTTATGGGGAACCCGGTCAGTGCTCCAACCGAGCGTGATAGTGTTGAGGCCGTATTAACAAACTTGCAGAAATGGAACCTATGCCGGATATCCCTGCATTGCCTCCCAATGCTCCTTCGTTCAGCGAACGTCTCAGCTCCGACCGCCCGCAGACGGCACCATCTCAGATTTCGCATCGCACGCCATATAAGGCTAACTCATCACGCAAAGTAGAAGGAAGGATCCCTCCTCCGCCATTGCCGCTTCGATTGCGACCACCACTACGCAAGAAGAAATCTTTCTCCCGAGTTTCCACTTGGTTATTTCCGGGCGAGGAGCACAAGCGAGACATCAGTCTTGACTCACTTACCAATGTGCCTAAGCCAGTAACTGATGCTGACGGCTTTTATCAAATCGCCGATTCCGAGGCAAAGGAACGGGACAGCCTTGATACTCTGTCGTCAAGCTCAGACTGGACGGTCGAAGAGGAGCAGACAGTACCAACAAGCTTGTCACCTAGCAGCACGGCAACTCTTAAGGCGAGACTTGAGCCTTCGATGCCAATCTCATCTAGACTACAGCAGCCGATAGTGCTGCCGCAACGGCGAAGCGTCGGTGTCGCCGTCTAATTTCGATTCTTTGTATTATAGCATGCATTCTATGATATCATCCGGTACCGCGGGACCGTGTATTTATTTTGGCCGTATGGAACGGCGACATGGCTTTGGGTGGGACTTATAGATTCGGACTGGAAAAAGGCATCTGAAGCAGGTCCTAATCACGATGCTTGGGTACCTAATGATAGACCTGGGAGTGAGCTGGTGTATTTGACCTCGGGAGGGTCTCTACTCGCGCTGCTGGCATTGCAGATGATACCCCATAGGTGGTGAGAGCTGTGACTCTTATTTTTGGATCATGAATAGTTTCATTGTCTATGGCATTTAATTGTATATGGTATTACTTCAAATTACTTCAAACTTGTTAATATGCACCCGAGATTGACAGGTATACTTGGGTTACCTATAAATCTTATTGCTTGTTCCAAGGAGGAGAGAAATCATTCTAGAATTTGTATTACCATACAATCCACAGTTACATCGATTTGGTCACTTGTGTAAAAGATCATGTCACCAACTTCAAGTATTACATTGTCTGTGTCATATTCACATACAATTCAATTAGGTACTGAACGGAGGTGAGATGGCAGATGTCGACGGGCCGACGTTGGTTGCAGTTTACCCCATCGCTGACCCCATCACTGTTTCCTGTCGCTCCAATCACTCCAAATTTGACAGCGCCGACCATGGACCCCATTGACCTAACCCTTCAGGTGCCAAAAATGTAACCTCCGTTCTTTCACTTGCACTCATTGCATTTTCACAGCGTTCAATTTACTGCCGCAGTTTCAATAAATTAGATTGTTTAGCGAAGTTCCTCCAATTCCAACACGTACACTGCGATGAAGCAAAGTCGGCCGTTTCGCCCCCTCTCACAATGGTCTTCTCCTACCTGAGACGCAGGGCACTGGCCTTGACGGCTGGAGACCCGTACAAATATATACCGCTTCATGAAGACACTCGAGCTCGACAGCAGCGCCCCGATAGTTGGTTCAATCGCCATATTGTCGCCATCAGACTTGCTTTGGTCGTAGTCCTCTCGATTACCATCACATTCTTTTCTCTGGGTTTCATGTACGCAACGTCTCTTTGTGGCGCAATATAAATAACTCATCGCAAGCTAACCAAAAATCCTTTGTCTAGGCAATCCATCGCTACACAGCCGTGCAGTGGAGTTTCACGTGATCGTCATTGTCGTAAAGAGGTTGCTCGTTCCTGGGGCCAGTACTCGTCTTCATTCTCTGTCCCTTCTGAGATATCCCCATCCGTACCCGACGGTTGCGAGGTCACCTTTGCGCAGTTGCTGGCCCGCCATGGAGCTCGTGACCCCACAGAGCACAAGTCCTTGGCTTACGGTGCTGTCATTGACCGGATCCACAGCAGTGTAACTCAGTACGGAAAGGATTTCGAGTTCATCAAGGACTACAAATATACTCTTGGTGCAGACCAGCTCACGCCCTTCGGCGAGCAGCAGATGGTCGACTCCGGTATTAACTTCTACAAGCGTTATCAACACCTGACTAGTATCAACTTGCCCTTCCTTCGTTCATCTGGCCAAGAGCGAGTTGTCGAATCGGCAAAAAGGTGGGCTCAGGGCTTCCACGAGGCTCGACTAGGAGAGAAGCATTCTGCGCCGGATACATACCCCTATAATATCTTGATCATCCCTGAGGAGGATGGTTTTAATAACTCGCTCAGTCCCAATCTCTGCCCTGCTTTTGAGGACAGCCGGCACGACAACAACGATGAACAGGAGAACTGGGTCAATCGATTCGTGCCGCCTATCATGGAGAGGCTCAACAAGAATCTACCAGGTGCCAACCTGTCCGACCAGGAGACTATTCATATGATGGATCTGTGCCCCTTCAACACTGTTGCGAACGACAAGGGCAAAATTTCCGAGTTTTGTTATCTATTTACAGTGGGCGAATGGCACGATTATGACTACTATCAGTCGCTCGGAAAGTGGTACGGCTATGGCAATGGGAGCCCCCTTGGACCGACCCAAGGTGTGGGTTTTGTTAATGAGCTACTTGCAAGACTCACCGGCAAACCGGTTGCTGACCATACGACCACTAATTCGACACTGGATGGATCTCCTGCTACTTTTCCTCTCGGCCGTCCCCTTTACGCAGATTTTAGTCACGATAACGACATGGTCGACATCTTTGCCGCACTTGGTCTGCATAACCTTACGGACTCGCTACCAGGAGACCGAAGGATGGACGCGCATGAAGCTAAGGGATTCTCAGCTAGCTGGGTAGTTCCATTTGCGGCGAGACTCTATGTGGAGAAGATGAGCTGCGGAGGAAGCGACGAGGAGTTTGTTAGAATCTTGGTCAACGATAGAGTCATACCCCTGCAGAATTGTGGTGTTGATGACTTTGGTCGCTGCGCCCTGAGCAAATTCGTCAAGAGCCAGAGCTTTGCCAGAAATGGCGGTCGTTGGAATGAATGCTTTGTTTGATACCTCTTTGCTTTGGTAGGTTGAGAACAATACCCCCCTGACGAATAGAAAGCTGTGTTCAAATCCACGTTCGTGGACCTTATTGAGTAGCTTTGTTTTGATGTGTATCGCCGTGATTCGCGATGTCATTTACGGAAGGGGAGCCTGAACCGCGTTAGGTGCGGGCAGTGAATAGGAAGATACTCCCACATCCGACCTCGCTCTGTAGCCCCTTTTTCTGAGACATGACAACACAGAAGACTAATAATAACTATCATCAACGGCCACGCCGTCAGTCTTGAACAATGTCCTAGAGAATATATCGGAAGTGGTAACTCTTTGTAACAAGGCAGATTTCTGCACGAATCGTAAGAGAAGTGAGACAAAATCGAGGCTGGGTTATTGCAGTAACATGATCACAGGCTTGATAGGCTTGAGTAGGTGAGACAATTCTAACGTTTTTGAGGCTTGTCGGTACGAATATCCCTCTTGACGGTTTCCCCAGTGCCTAATGCACGAGCCACATTCCAGCACAACGTCATTCCTTAGTGGCCTTAGTGGGACATCCATGCCTAAATCTACGACCGGAATCCACTAAAGAGAGCAAGGGCTGTACTGCCAGTGTGCCTAGCACCTAAATTAGGGGGGTATGGTATCTGCATGCACTTTCTAGGGCTCCACTAAGAAAACGAGAACCCCAAAGGCTAAAGCTAAGCTTCCCAGATCAGACCCGCCTACCGCCAAAGCCCGAACGTAGCTCGCCAACCCGTAACAGCCGATTCGAAAGGAAACGATGAATGCGGATGTCATGCCATCGACATCGCCGTTAGCTTCAACTCCAACTTTCGCACTCTGAGACATCCTCACTGCCTGACGACAACCATTCCGGTTTCCATCCTTTCTTACCGACGACCTTGCAGCATCCCATCCTAAGCGAAAAGCTTCGCCACTTTTTTCCCATCTTCCCAACTCTATCGATTCGATCATATCGCTTCGACCCGAACCCTACGAGAACTTGTAACCCCGACGAACATCCGACAATCCGGACCCAAAATGGTCAGCCCCGTCGGTACCTTCTTCATAGTCCTGTTCGTGCTAGTGATCGCCGCCGCCGTCGGCTGGATCGTCTTCACCCAGCTGCGCGCGAGGCGCCTAGGCGTAAGTTTAGCTTCCCTTCCTTCTCCTATGTGCCCAACCAACCAACGCCGTCTCTCCCACTGCTCCTTATCTCTACATCACGCTTGTCTCACATCACCGGCCTGTATTCCAACATCCATCTCCCGTCGCGACCGAAACCAGCCTAGCTAACAGACACGCCTAAACAAACATAGCTTCCCGCCCCGCCCCTCTCCTCCTACATCCCGTTCGCGCGCTCGGCGCCCTCGCCCTCGTACGGCCCGCAGCCGGCCCCCGGCGGCATCCGCGGATGGATCGGCGACAAGTGGCGCAGCATGCGCAGCCCCGCCGGCAACCGATCCGCCGCCGGCGCGTACGAGCGCCCCTCGCGCCGCGGCTTCGGCGCGCTGGATCCGGACGAGGCCTGGGACGCGCGCGTCGGCCACGAGGCCGACGCGTACTACGGGTACGGCTACGAGGAGCAGGAGCTGGGCCTGCGCGGGCCGGCGCAGGCACACCAGCCGCAACCGCAGCCGCAACAGTACCAGCAACAGCAGCATGCGGACACGGGGTACGGTGGTGGCGCGTACAGTAATGTGAACCTGGGCGTTGATGACCAGAGGGGACGGACTGTGAGCCGAGACGTGGGAATGGGAATGGGCGCAGGTGGTGGTGGTGGTGCCGGTCGCAACCCGTTCGACGACGACGCGGCCGAGCCGAGTAATATCAGCCTTAGGGGGGTGAGCCCGCGCCCGATCGACACGAGCGTGGGGGGCGTGGCCAAGGCGAGGGGCGTGCAGAACGTACAGCAGGGGGCGGCGCACGACAGCCCGACGTCAGAGCGAAGATCCATCTTCCGAGAGAACGTGTAGGGTTTCGGTTTCGGTTCTGCGACGGATTAGGGAGGGGGGTGTTACTATTGTGTCTACTACTTGGACAGTCGCCTATGAACATAACCACACCCACGACATACGGCTCGCTGGCTCATGTATTCGATGAGCGTTATCTCTCACTACTACCAAGAGGGGGGCGTCATATTTCTAATTTCTTTAATGATCCAAAAGTACGGAGTCACGGTACGAAATGGAAACGGAACGAGACATCTTGATTTGGCCTTTGGCGGAAGATCTCAGAGGGGGGGGGGAGGTTTTTTTTTTTTTTCTCTCATCAACGGAAAGGGGGAGTAAGGCGTTTTGGTTCCCGTCGAGGATGTGGAAACGGAGAAGGGGAGTCTTGATTCTTGTATCCCGTAAGGCTTCTTGCTACATGTTCAGTTTTGACAATAACTGGAGGCGTTATTGGACGGCCTTTTAAATAAACACTGCCTCATTGGCATTGCGACTTTTGTTCAGATGACTTTATTCTTTCGTAGTTCTGATGATGTGTGCTGTGACTGTGCTACAATGACTGCGTGTGCTGAAGGCAGTAACTTGATGTCGACATATGTTAATTTCTCGTTAGGTACCCTTATCTTTAAGTGTATTGTTCTGCTCTAAAAGATGGATATGTTCACCCAAGTGATGTTCTACTCACACTAAGCAGTCATACAGACCGGGGCAAATTCATATGCTAACTCATATCACTCAGATACTAGGCGTTTCATTTCCATATTCTCATTACCATCTAAGCGTTACTTTGTAGCCATGACCCTCTAGTCTTTCCCGAAGCCTTTCTATGATACTAATGCATCCTATCATCATTCTATAGTCACCCTATAATATCCAAAAATGCATAAAATGGTCTCCAGGGCACCCCAAACTTTTGTAAACAAAATCGAAACCCAACTAGATCAATTCGAAATCCTCCACGTCCCTGTCAGCCCAGAAGTCGTCTTCAAATTTCTCCCCCTTCAGTGGTCCGCTCTTCACTTCACACTGACCTAAGAACGTGTAGCTTTTCCCGGAAGCTCGTACCAGACTTAGCTCTGATGCGCCCTTGAATATGCACACTAGATCCCCAGGTCTTACTTCTGCATCCTCCCTCTTCACAACTACTATAGAACCGTCGTCAAGGAGCAGAAATGGAGAGCTGAGCTGATCCGCGATAGCTTCCTCTTTCAAGCGAATATTTGTTGTCCTTTTCCTTCTGTCGAACCACGATCTCTTCCCTCCAAATGAATTGCTCAAACGGCGATGAACCTGATAGAAGGTTTCGGGCCCCTGCTCGGGAATGAGTCTGGTCAGACCGCTTATCATGTCATCGAACGCTTCTTCGATGGTCATCCCCCTGATAGATGCCGAGGGTTCAAGGATATGCTCCTCGAATTCTCTGAGCCGGATCGGAAGGGCTATCGGTATTGCTTTGAACTTCGGCCATATATGAGTTGAAGCACAACCGGTGATAAAATCACGGAAGGTCCCCAGCACACACCCTCGTACGTGTAGAACGCGTTTATCGGACGACACACGTACAGACTCCCCGCGTCTTATCACGGGCATATGGGACAAGTGCCGGAAGTCGGGGATCCAAGACGGCACGTCTCCACCAATTTCGTTACGCCCGCAATCGAGTAATCTCAGATCTCCGACCGATTCGAATAAGAGAGCGGCACACCGCCAATACACCTCTTCGTAAGGTAAATGGTAGTCGGGCATTAGCTCCTCGGGTAGGTCTCCTTCCCCGAGATCCTTGAGCAGACCAAGCAAGCCATATATTTGGTCCCTGGGATCCGTACATTCTTTCTTGCCTGCGATTTTGAGCAGTGTAAGGAGAACCTCGGCCATGTCCATCTTCTTGGGATTGCCTTCGCCGTCAAAGAGAGCACTCCTATGTAAAGCATCGATCCTGCCTAAAGAGACCATCCTGGCGCTCCCGGGGCAGAGGAAAAGGGGTCTGTGCTCCATGGCGAGGAGTTTCCATAGTTCTATAAACTTCTTTAGGTATACGCTGTGGCGTCCGACATACAGTCTCGGGTACGTATCCAAGCTGGAAGCTTCTTGAATGGTCCATACCCTATTAAACCATGGTCGGTTCAGAATATTGGCCACAACTTGGATTATAACCTCGTAGTCCTGGCCAAACTCGGAATGCAGAACTACATTGTCGTCCTCATCTATTGGTTCCCAATCCATCCACATGGAGTCGGCCTTCTTGAACAAGGTCTTGGTCGCTTGGTCGCGTGATATTTTGGGTGGAGTTGAGTTCGCCCGCCGCATGAACTTTTTGAAGAGACTGTCTGCTGGTAGCTCTTTAACGTGCCCAAGCCATATGGCAACATGGCCCGCATGGTATATGTCAACCATGCGCGGTATCTGGCACGACTTTTCCTCCATGTCGTTCTGGTTGATACAGATAGCATCGACCCAGAAATAGTCTTTTGGGTGGCCGATATCAAAGGGCTGCTGCCTGAACTGGTGTAGCGCCTCGTACAGATTATTCGTGATGTGAAAAGGCTTCCCTTCTAACATGATAGTTTTCTGGTGCCTTGTGTCACCCCACACATAGGATAAGGCATAGAAGTATCTTACTTCAGCCAGGGGCATCTGGTGAAGAGCACACTCGATGGTGTCCGTTCCGGGTACTATGCGGAGCAGTCGAATCTCGGTCTCGTTGAGTGGATGGTAAGGATATGCTGGTGGTCGACATGGTTCTTCATACTGCTCGAACTCTTCATCTTCCTCAATATACTCGTCCTCTTCACTATCCCGCCGGGTAGGTGACGACGTAGATGTCCACCTTTCAAGTCTAAGATGTCGAGACAACAAGTCAACCAGCATTGTGATGAGCTACTGAACAATGTGAATAGAACCACCGCAACATTGTCACCAGAAGCATATAATATGTGTCAAATTAAAGTCTGTTTTGGTCGTACTAGAGATCGTGTTGCGCTGGAGGTGCATTTTCGGTACCCAATTATCTCCCCTACCCCTGCTTAACCGCCAGCCACAAGGAGCTGGGGGTCTATGGGGCGTTGTCTCACATATCATAAATCTTTTTTGTTGTATCAGCAGCCAAATCCAATACCGAGAGCTTCACTGTGTTCTCTTAAGTACTCGATTCTACTGTTTTGCCTTGCTAATTTCGAGTTACTGAAGCAGTGGTAGGAACGATACATCATGGAAGAGCGTACATTAGGTACGCATTATCATTTTAAGCAACAGAGCGGGTATATTTCATGCTAGCGTACACCGCATGTTGTGTTCTCCTGAAAGGGTCGGATTACGTAAAAGAATTCGTTAGCGAGAGCTGAAAATATTGGGGTCAGATCCTTCCGTCAGCAGCAGATCCGTGCGGTTACTGATCGACACTGGGATTCTATTGTTTCGAGAGAAGATACTTCCAGGCTTTTTCTAGCGTCATATATACTTCGAATAGATTCCTATCCGGACGGTAGGGTTATCTATATGTATTATACTTCTAGCTAAAAAGTCTTAGTTGAATCCCAAATGTAAAGTAATATGTCATCTAGCATAACACGGGCGTATACATCTGTCCCCGGTGCGAAAAAGGTGGCCGTATAGCAGGGGGTCTCCGGAATCTAAGCCGTTGCATAATATCAACCCACCAGCTACTCTGCCCCGCCTTACCGTAGCCATAGCCTTGGAAATCTATACCTCTCTATAGTCCCGACCCTACGGATTCGTGGTAACACGGCAGAAATTGTTTGCTGTAGTATACTATCAATAGACATACGCGATGGCAGGGAAGAAAGGCGCTGACAACAGCAAGAAGGCAGCTGGCCAAGCTCGAAAAGCCCAGGCGGCCGCTAGCAAGGCTACTGCAGAAGACGCAAAGAAGGCAGCAGTAGAGGATGCCGACTGGGACAGAGGCGCAAAGAGTAATGCTAAAAAGTAAGTCTTTCCATCTGATACTGTTCTGGGAATTTAATGAGGTGTGACTTGGGATGGAATAAGCGAGTTGAAAGGGGTAGAATCAAGACCTAGTAACAGCCCTGCTAACCCATGTCAAGAGAACAACAGGCTGCAAAGAAGGCAGAGCAGGCCCGAAAAAAGGCTGAAAAAGAGGCCGCTCTCGCCGAAGAAGAGAAGAGCTTGCCGACTCGTGCCGGGCCGAAGAATTCCAAGACCGCTGTTAAGAAAACGAACCGTGGCCTCGACCAGGCATTATCTGAGCTCAACGTCAGCGATGACAAAAAGCTCGCGACGATCGCGACTTCAGGGATCGACAATATCTTAAAAGCTTTGGACGTGGTCGTGACGGATGGGTCCGACGTCAAGGTCGACAGGCACGCCAATAAAAGAGTCAAGGCAGCGTATGCTGTCTTCGAAGAGAGACGGCTCGAAGAAATGAGCAAAGATGGAAGCGGGCAAGGCTTGCGCCTAAGCCAGAAGAAGGAACGGATCCACGACGAGTTCAAGAGGAGCCCAGAAAACCCGCTCAACAACACCTTGAACGTCGACCACAACGCCACAAAGGAAGAGATTGTGGAAACCAAGGCGCAGGAAAGGGCAAGAATCGAAGCTCTATACAGCTCCAAGTCATCCAAGTAGGAATTGGAATACCTGTAGGCTGAGAAGAGCGAGAAGCCTTATAAGAACCCGGTTACGGTAATACCGTGACGGGAAAGGGGCGCGAGGAGAGTGACCTCAATCCATTCTCTCTACCTATTGCAAACATCCACCTAACGGCGAAGATGACGGGCGGGAATTGGTAGAGGCTTCGATGGAGGGTTGATATCCTCTGGGACACCGGCCTGCTTTCCGGTCGCTCAACCCATCGTTCCAAATTCAACCAAATTCAGGTTCAAAGAGGGAATAGTTTCAATTGATCGAGTCAGGCGACAGGAGAGAAGTTTACAGCATAAATAGTATAGAGTAAGGCACCCCCAAACAACGTTCAAAGATTTGGTACTTGGAAAAGAAGAACTTCCCACCAACTCATTTAGCGAGGTCGTAGGTACCCTTATATATAATCTGCCTACTTCTGTTTGTTGGTCCGAATTAGGTATTCACCCTTGCTTCGCGCCATGCTTTGTTTGATCCCTTTCCAACATGCTGCTATGTTTGTAATCTTCTCAGCCAATCAGGGCCTTACATATCAGAAAAACCCTGGTCTACTTATCCAGGTGAGTCCCGGATCGGAATAAACCTGGAAGAATAACTCTCTACCTGGTATGTAAGATATGTTCATTAATGGTCTCGTGACACTTCTCCCATGGGTTTCTTGATCACTGATTCAGGGGCGACGGGTAGATGGGGCTAAGCTTCGGTAATCTTCGGCTCGAGAATCGGGGCCTCTTACAGGGGTGGAGATACTAACAAGTGACGTTCACGGCTTTTCAAATCGCTTTCCCCAGCTGCAAATTCCGGGCATCGTAATCTCCATTGTTCCCGCGAGCCGCAACTTTATCACCCCTCTTATTTGCTCTGCCCACGCGACACCTCGAGATATAGCAAGGAGAGATGCGCTGTTGATTTTTAAACGAAATATTTTGTCCTCGCGCACGACCGAGCCGGTGGCGCAGGAATGCCATCGGCGCCCTCGAACCATGTTGCCATGTCCGAATTACCATACCAAGAAGGACACGCTAACGCCGTCGGCAAAATGGACGGCGTCGTCAGGAAAGCCAGCAACGTTGTCGCAGGCACTACCGCGCAGCGCACGAATTCGAATTCAGATTCAGTCGACGAGTCGTCGGTAGCAACGAAGGGAGAGCAGCCGAGGAAGCACAGCGCAGACTATATACTGCGCTCGTTCGTCGCCGGTGGTCTCTCAGGATGCGCAGTATGTATCTTTGCCTACCTGTAACGTAGATGCCTGTGCACGGCCTTCTTTGACTAACACGATTCCTCTACAAAGGCTAAAACCACCGTCGCGCCTCTCGACCGAGTCAAAATCCTCTTCCAGACCAGCAATCCCCAGTTCGCCAAATACCAGGGCTCGTGGGGCGGCGTCGGCATAGCGATGCGCGACATCTACGCCCACGATGGAATACTAGGCCTGTTCCGCGGGCACTCGGCGACCCTTCTAAAAATCTACCCGTACGCCGCTATAAAGTTTGTCGCCTACGAACAATATCGTGCCTTCATCATAGGCTCAGACCGCCGAAACGAGACGTGGTTCCGGCGATTCGCATCCGGGGCGTTGGCTGGTGTGTCGTCCGTCTTCATGACGTATCCGTTGGAGGTTATTCGCGTGCGGTTGGCGTTCGAGACGAAGCATAGGAGCTCGTCCCTTGTCGACATCTGCAAGAAGATCTACCATGAGCAACCCCTGCGAAAAGCGCCGCCCCTTGCAGCTACGGTATCGGGCTCAGGTGCTACGGCGAATCTTGCCGAGGCTGCGGCATCCACCGTGCAGGCCGTGGCGCCTCGTTCTGGTCTCGTCAATTTCTACAGGGGGTTTTCGACCACTCTCCTGGGCATGGTCCCGTACGCCGGCGTCTCTTTTCTGACGCACGACACCATGGGCGACGTGTTCCGGCTTGCATCTATTCGGAAATACACTACCATGCCCAAACCTGCTGGTGCGCCTGCCGACAAGCCTGAACCGCTTCGCGCGTGGGCCGAGCTGATAGCCGGCGGAGTCTCGGGCGTGGTATCACAGACAGTGTCTTACCCGCTCGAGGTCATCAGACGTCGAATGCAGGTGAGCGGCGCGGTAGGCGACGGCCACCGGCTTCGGATAGGGGAAACCGCGAGCATGATCTTCAGAGAGCGCGGATTTCCGGGCTTCTTCGTGGGGTTGTCCATCGGCTACGTCAAGGTGTTCCCCCTGGCGGCCGTGAGCTTCTACACCTACGAACGGCTGAAGATACTGTTTAAAATTTAGAAGAAAAAAAAGATAAGCTCATTATATATACATATGGAGGAGAGGATTCTCATGATGGCATTGTCGGAGTGAAAGGCGTTTCTGGTATACCTAAATTCAGGGAGGCATAGCATGGCGAGTAGCAGTCCGGCTCGCAGTTGGTCATGGGGATTAGAATCAAACTACATCAGTATGGTGTATCGGTAACAAAGCATAGCATAGAAAGCAGTGTTGTAAACCGACTATTTATAGATTCTCCCTTTTCATATACCGATTCCCAAGAGGTGTCAAATGTCATGATACATGCAGCTTAGACACTAAAGCTGGGTATGGAAACATTAAATGGCTAATACATACGTGTATAGATCTACTCAAGCAAGGTACGCAATATATACTCTAACACACTGCCAATTTTGGTCTCTTCTCTCTTGCTTTTTTATCTAGACCGACGCCACCAATCCCGACAGTCGGCCTGCACTAGTTTGTTCTGACAATAGCTTTGAGACAAATCCCACATATCATCCTTTACCGATCGCAGGGCTGTGTTCATAGATCCAAGACCCAAGTCTCTCAACCTCTCACGTCCCAACAGATGATTCCCCAGGAGCCTCGGTTATACGAACCTGGCCAAGCAGACCAAGGCGGTGGGCACGTCCTAGCTGCTTAGTGGCGTCCATGTAGAGCCGCCATCTCTGCACCTAGTAAGAGCTAGCCACGACGATCCCTCATGTCTAGTGAGCAAATTGGCCTAGCAAACCGGGCGAGCCAAGTTCGTTACACCTGAGCAAGCAAGCCTGCCTACCTGGAGCCGTGCTGTATGCGGCAAGGTGGCCTCGCTTCAGTCTGGGGAATCTAGTAGGTATATCCGGCTCATGCCATTCCCGAGTAATCCCACTCGACTCCCTCGAGCTGAAAACAAGAGCCTCGATATGACTTGTCCACGGCTTCCACATAGTCTGGGGGGTGGAAAGAGACTAGTATGCCTCTTAATAAGAGACAGGAACCCCAGATTTCAAGACGCCATATTGTCTTAGGATCTAAATTAGCCCGTCCCAAAATCGCATCCGTCAATTCCACGCCGGAATGCAAGAGCTGGAGCGCATAGTTATGACTTCGTAACTGGCATTTCTTCTCTCTCTCTCTCTCTCTCTCTTCTCGCCGTCTTCGTCTTTCAGATCAAGTCCATACCCGAACCCCAAATATCTCTCCCAACTTCGGCCGGATACAGCTTCGCATCCCTCCACCCCCCTCCCGAAAATGGCATTCGAATCCCTAGCCAAGCCGCACTCGGCACCCGCCGACCACAACCAGTGCGTGCCGGACCCCCTCGCGCACTTCAAGGCGATCCCGTGGTGCGCCTCGCTGCTGTCGGACCGCGCCGTCGTCTCCGTCGTCGTGCCGGACCGGCGGCCGCTGCCGACGGGCGAGTCCAACTTCATACGCAAGACGATGAACAGCCCGACGACGGTGCGCGCGTCGCTATCGTTTCTGCGCGTCGTCGAGCCGGCCGACATACCTGCGGGTGGCGACGAGCAGCAGCAGAAGAAGAAAGAGAAGAAGAAGAAGAAGAAGAAGCCCCTGTCCGAGTCGGAACCCCTGCTCCGCGGCGGCGGCCCCGACGACGGCGAGGACCCGCGCAGCCCGTTCCTGCTGTGCAACGCGCTGGCGGACCTGGGCGAGGACTGCACGTCGTACGTGGGCACCATGCACGGCGGCCTGTACGGCGTGCTGATGGACGAGGTCATGGGGACGGCGGCGAACTTCCAGACCGGTGAGTATTATGATTTCCCTGCTACGCATCCCTGTCGAATACGGGACCGCCGGCTGACGGAGAACGCGCGTGGCCGAACATAGAAAACGGAGCGTACACGGTCGGCTTCACGACCCGCTTCCGGCGCGCCGTGAGCCCGCCGCAGATCGTCCTGGTCCGCGGGCGCGTGGTGCGCAAGGACGGCCGCAAGATCCACCTGCGGGGCACCATCGAGGACAAGGACGGTAAGCAGTACCATCCCCCCCCCCCCCCCCCCCCTGGTATTTCGTGCTCTCCCGGATGCTGACGGCGGACAGGAAACATCATGGCCGAGGGCGAGGGGCTCTGGCTCGCCATGAACAAGAAGGTCGGCCGCAGCCAGCTGTGACACCGGTTCCGAATCTTGATACGAAGAACAGGCCGGGTTTAAATGTTCGTATATAAGGGGGGAAAAAGTATATCCAGATCTAATAAGTTCGTTGTTTTATTGTATTCTTGCAAAACATGGCGGGCTGTACGTTTATCGCGGTGGATGATATTTGCTTTCATCCAATATATTCAAAACTAGCAGTAGGTATACAGCCCACGTAATAAGTAATCATCACAACTCGACTTACGTTGCACAACCGTCGACCTTAGTAGTTCGTGGAGAGCATACAAGCACTAGACATCTAGGAGGTGCTTATCTCAGCCAAACTAGAAAGACGAAGTTAGATGCGCATTTCTCCGATTTGAAATGGTGATGGTATATTATTCTCCTATATACGTTGTATAGGTACTTGTTTAGCAAAAGAACATGTATAGATATATCCTACTCGTAATTACATTATCGCGTTTCGCTCGTTGATCAGTATATATACCTTATATCCTAGGCACCTAATTAATCCGCTTTAATAGCACTGCAGCAACACAAATTAGCAACTGACCCACGTCCGATCGAAGCTTAGGTCTGGAAAACTTACCCGTATATCCTCCGGACGAAAGCGTAGGCCGTCAGGAAGCCCACGGTGCCGGTGAGGAGGCCGTAGACGCAGCAGGCCATGAAGCTGTAGGCGAAGAACAGCATGGAGCTGACGAAGCCCGAGATGTGCAGGTTGGCGAAGTAGTACCAGACGCAGTACAGGAACACCCACGCGGCGCTCCCGCCGCCGACGAGGAACGACTGCCACCACCAGTGGTAGTTCTCCGCGCACAGCTGCACGTAGATGGTCACCACCGTCACCTCCGCGATCGTCAGGATGAGGATCACGGACACGACCGCCAGGAAGCCGAAGACGTAGTAGTAGCCGCTCTTGTCCTGCCACAGCGACTGGAACACGAAGAGCAGCTCGATGAAGATGACGGCGAACGGAACGAGGCCGGCAAGGAAGATCGCTTGCAGACTCTTAGCATACCACGCCTGCTGGGGGATTTGTCGAGGAACGCTAGCAGTCTTCGTCGGATGCTCCCAGGCACCAGTGCGCACGAACCCGTACCAGGAACCTAGATAGACCAGCGGAACCTGGATGCAGAGCCACAGAAGGACCATAGCTATCAGCGTCCCGAACGGGATGGCAGTGCTGAAAGCTTGCGCCCAGACGAAGAGGTTCAGGATGAAGATCAGACCGAAAAGAAGACCCGGGATGAGACACGCCGTAACCAGCGCGTTCTTCCCAAAGTCCTTCCCGTCGAAAGTCTTGTATACTCTGGCGGAGAAATAGCCGGAAAAAACGCCCGCGAAGACGAAGAGACCAACGCCGGCACTGATGAACCCTCCTCGGAAGCTAGGGTTCAGAACACCGATAGCGCTTAGCAGGATCAAGCCAACAGCCATGAAGAGGAGTTGCATGCCCGACCCCACGAGAGGCGCGAGCAGGTAGCCATACTCGGGCTTCCTGAAGACATCCGCGTGTAACAACTTCCATCCCGTTACATCCTCAAGAGCCTCATCATCAGATGGAATCTCGATTTCTTTGCCCGTCTCGTCTTCTTTTTCCAAGAGGCCGAATCCGGCTTTCTCTGACCTGGGGGTACGGCTCCCTTTGCGCTTCACCCGCAATTTGCCATCTTCGACAGAACTTTCCTTGTACCCCTTAATGTCGGACCTGATTGTCTTGGCCAAGATCATGAGGACAATACCCGTAAGGAGGCCGCAGATGATCAGAGAGTTGACGATGGCCAGCCAGTGGATCCTGGAACCCTCCTCCGAGTTGACAAAGTACAGGTCCCAACGGCGGTTCCACTCGATCGAGTTGTCTTCACGGAAATACACCGAATAGGAATAGGGGATGGTGATAGTATCATCATCATCGCCCTCGTCGATGATCTCGGGGCGGTAAGATGAGTGGGCATACTGCGACTGAAACTCGGTCGTCCTGTTCGGAGGCATGTAGAGCTCGAAGTGTTCCTCAACGTCGTGAAGGTCGGCGGGACAGCCATTCTCGCGTTTTTCATTCGGGCCGATGCTCTTGGAATAGACCTCGAAACCAACGACTACCTTGCCTCCTCTTTCCCCGTCTCGGCCAGGCGCATTCCTATATCGAATCACGATGGTATGGTGGTTGTTGATAAAGTAGCGCAGCTTTCCGGTGCTCGACGAGTAATCGGTGAAGCCGAGCTTGAAGCCGGCGGCGTAGTACTTCCGTGACTTGTCAACAGTGACAAAACTAGTGGCACCCGGTAGGTTGTCGACGATCCACTCTACTACGTATCCTTCTTGAACCAGCTCCTTGGCTCTCCTCAAGTCTTTCCTTGTAACGACCTGATTGCATAGTGCGCTACACTCCTTGTCTTGTCCCATGGTAAGATCGATATCCGAGGTTATGATGCGGTCGCCACGAAGGACCTCGCCGAGATTGAGCGAAATGCTTTGCCCGCTGAGTAAACCAGGACCGTGGCTTTTGCCCGTGGGCGGGCAGACGAAAGGAAGGTCGTAGTAGGCATACTGCAGTTGGGTGTTATCCGAATAGACCTTATTAACAAATAAGGGTATGTGCTCGTTTTCTTTATAGCTCTTTATCGACCAGCCTGCATTCGCATCAAGTGTTAGACCATTACTTTAAGAGGTGTATTGGTGTGGACTACAATAGGCGCCTGTAGCTTACCAGGGATATAGAAGGCCTGCGCTTGCGAAACTATTAGAGAAGAGAGTAGCCATCTCAGACTATGCCTCAGAGATTTGCCCATGTTGCTTGTATTCCCCCAATGGTTATCAAGCACCTAAATACATTAACTCGGTCGAGTGGGTGGAGGAAACGTTCAGAAGGCGTTCACCCAGATCCGATACTTTGGCGGAACCAGCGGCGAGGGCCTAAGAAGGCGTATTATACGGGAGGGCTCGTCAGATAATTAGGTAAGAAATTCTATTTCGGTGGTAGTGAAGCTATCGCTGAATCTTAATACTAGGGCGGTTTCGGGGCTGTAAGGCGAAACGCCACCTTTAGTATACTAACCTAGCAGGCTAGAAGGATCAAGTCGAGCGTTTGGGTAGCTTAGGTAGGACGTTTAAACGAGCGTAATTGGTACCAAGTACCGGGGACGGGAAAGATAGCAATGACGCGAGGGCGGAGTGAATATCGATCTACTCGGATAGAGCTAATGCTGACAAGCGTGATCTTGTGATGTTTATTTGGCCCGTTGATCCGGCCTCACAGCCAGGTATGTGTTAAGAATACTACGACGCGTGCCGTTGACAGCAGAGGGGAAGAAAGGAGTATTTGTGCCAAAGAGGACAGCCGATGCCAGCGAATAGGGAAAATGAAAAGAAAACGGCAGAAAAGAGGCGCCAGCCCCCCCTTGTCTTGTCCCCTTGTCCCCTTGTCGTGCTGCTACCTTTCGCTGGCCCGTAGCCCGTATGCTGTGTGTACAATATACATTTTACGAGGTCTAGTCCCTATCGCCCGACCGCACCAGTTCATTCTTCTTGGCAGAATTCCTAAATCCCTGCCACTTAGGTACCATTTTAAAGCTGAATCTCATTTTCCGTTTATCGGGTACGTATCGGGTATCGGGTTATCTCCGCATTCAGTAGCGATACAGTTTGGTACACCGTATTGCCCTGCTAAATATAGACACTCTAGGTATACATGCAAGTATTTATTTGTGAATGCTAATGATTTTAATAATGCGACATGGGGTATACTTTGTCCGCCGCTATGCAACGAATCCAACCAGGTCATTCCGTCAAGTATTATGTACAGTTCATTTCGAGTGTCTCTCTTTTAGAGACTGATGATATCTAGCTCCGAGAAATCTGGAGGCGCCCGGCCGTACACCACCCGCACTTTGCTATCCAGCGCTGTACCTTCGTTGGAGATCCAGATATGCTCGCTGAACTCATTCGTTCTCCTGATTTCGTCGTCGCTGACTCCAATGTCATCACGAGGTATCCAAACAGTCGGTCGCCTTGCTCGTAGGGCCGAGTGCATGAATGCTCGCCTGACAAGTACGTCTCTCTCTTCGGGAGTGAGATCCTCGATTTCGTCGTGGAATCCGCCGTACAGAGCTTCGCCAATAGCTCTCTGCGCCTCTAGATCCTTCTTTCGACGCTCCTCGCGAAACTTGTTGACATTCTTGAGCCCCTTTTCGGCTTTGCCGAAAGTGCGGTCGTAAGTGCTCTTACCGCCGCGAGCTGCCCAGGTACTAGCGTGGACAATGCCCTTGACGGGTTTAAAATTAGTGAATTTGTTCCCTCGCCCAGTTCTGTCGTCGTCACCTCCATCGATAGATGTAGACAGACCATCACGGTGTTGGCTACTCAGTAGACCCTCCTTATCATATGTCTCCTCGTCACCGTCCTCAACAAGCCCCAGGCGGCGATCCTGAGCCCGTTGGAATGCTTCATCTCGAAGCACCGCCTCGTCTTCGAAAGTAATGGGCAAATATCGGAATAGGGGTCCAAATGACCTATTGAGGAGGAGTTGATATAGGGCAGTGAGAACGATGGCGACAATCATGATGATAGCTTGAGGCGCACATGCTACTTCGCCATTCTCATCTCTGACGAGGAAGAAAAGGCCGATGAGACAGAGTTCCATAACGTAAAGCCCCGTGAAAGTTTGGTTTATAGCCTGAGGATAAAGCACACCACCGGTATCGATCCTTAGCCGATTGACATAGAGCATGCTGTATCTGTTCGCTATCCAAAGGAGACTAAACGTGATGATAGCGAAGAGGGAGATAATCGGAGCAACAACTGAATAAATCAATGCGATGCAGGCGAAGTTCGTATACACCGGGAAAGTCGTACCCCAGTTCACCTCGGGGAGCTGGGTATTGGTAGACCACTTGTTCCGGGCCGTGTTGTTCATGATTCTCGAGAGGACGTACCATTTGATGAGAGCTCCGATTTGCAGCAAAGTACCCGAGCTCACACTAAGAGCCTGCAGGATCATGTAAGAGAAGAAATAATTAGCTGCCTTCGGTAAATTCTCTGCCAAAAGGTCCGCAATCTGGGTCGGATGGTTGGCTATGTAATCCAGAGTCTGGAGTAATCCTGTGGCCAAGGAGACAACTAGGAACACCTGGACGAAGAGGAATGCGAAGTAGAATTTTTGGACTGCTTCCGACTTCTGGGCACCCGTCTTAGCTCCCTTAAAGCTGGCGAGGAAACCCATGATGATCGGAACCAACCAGAGGAGGAGGGCAAGTAAAACAGCCGGTAGAACACCAGCAACACCTGACACGATGTTGTGAATAGTATCATTCTTATCAATGAAGCTCAGCCAGGGGAAAGTATCCGTTAATGTGCTGACTTGAGAGATAGACGAGGTGAAAGCGACCGGAAAAGCCCATAGTATTATCATACCCACCACAACCCCTACGGCAGCAGCAGTTCGGAGCCACTCGGACCACCAGCTCAGGGCCATGTTTTCCCAAATCACGTCATCAGGAGAGATTTCCACGGTACGAGGCGCCATGTGTCTTGGAATGTGATGGGTGACACTCTGGCAGGCCATATGAGCGGCGACTTGGTGGTTGAATTGAATGAACGCCGACTTCATGAGCGGATAGCGTTCTGGGTTTTTCTGGTCCGTTTCGATTTCTAGGTTAAGACGTGCCAGTTCTTGTCTGCACCAGTAGATAGTATCGACCTTCTTGTTAAGCAGAGGAAGCCCGGGTAGCCACGAAGGTGTCCACTCAAACTTCGCGAGACGATGGGTCGGGCGTTTGGACTTCTTAATCCACTTCTCCCATTCTGCCCCCGTGTCATGATCTTCTTTCCAGTCTTCGTCGTAGGCCTTCGGGTATTCTATTGGCTCTAGTTCCTCGCCGCCAACGAAGGGGATAGCGGACTTGACTTTCTCCCAGAACGTCTTCTCCTTTTTATTAAACGGAAAGTCGTCTCCTTCGTATCCTTGAGGGAGGGGGGACGCATATGCGCCCTCTGGCGGTTTCCAGAATTGATACCATCGGACTCTTTCATACTCTTGCGTGTCAACAAGGTTAGTAGCCTTGCGAGTAGTATTTCCAAGATACCGCATCTCGACGCTCTCCCTCTTAAGCATCGTGTCTTGAGAAACCGTCGAATTGTTATGAGAATGAAGTGCCCGTGTCACGGGCGTTCCCATTACGCGTTCTTCAGACCCAACATCTCCGAGGTGGTCCGAACCCTGCGTCGACGGTCTCGGGAGATCTTTCTCATCTGGCAGACGCACATGACGACGGTCCGATCCACGAGAAGGCGGAACAGATGACGGGCCCCGCGACGGTCCTATCGTCACGAAGCCGTTTGTCGACTCGATTTGGTTGTCGATACCATGTGAAATGTTCTTGGCACCTCCAAAAATATCCTGCCCAGTCTTACCCACAACATCAACGCCTTTCCCAAGCCCACCAGTCAATTTCGATATGCCAGTCGAGAATATACTGTGGCCAGTGGTTGGCCGAATACTGTCGCGCCGGGAATCAGCCTCAACCTCGGCCTCTGCATCGCTTACACCGTGAGGCACCTCGTGTCGATCGCCGCTGCTAACGCCCTGGCCACCTTCAGCCTGCAATTTCGCTGCCGTGTCTTCTTTCTTTTGGCGCTCTATTTTCTCTTCTTTGGTGGGACGATGGGACTTGGAGGCTCTGCGGGCATGCTTCTCGTCCTCCTCTCTCTTCTTTATCTGGGCTTTCTTAGCCATCCGGATTAGTTCTGTCTGGGCGTCCTCCAGCTGCTTGTGGATTTGTTCCCTTTTGGAGATTTTGTCTAAAAGGTGTGTCAAATCTCGGGTTAACCAAACATTGCGAAGGCCCCCTGGAAACACGTCAAAGAGACCCCTGAGAGCTTCCTCGCTAAGCCATTTATCGGGGATGCCGCTCACTAGGACAGTCGTCGCGGAAGCTCGCAGGCGGTGCTCGGCTGTCGTCAACCAATCCTGGCGGATCTTGATATAAATTCGCAGCTCGGAAAAGAAGACGCCGCAAACCCATATGATAACCAGTATAGCCAGAATGAGATGCGCCCAGTACCTGTTGGTCTCATCCTTTCTCACATTGCCCCAGGCAAGGGTATCCAACCCAGTGATGTTCGACGTTGGGGCATTGGGGTCGCTGTAATCGACGCCATTGGGATCGGTTGAGTTTACGCCAGTCTCGGTCTGGTTCGATGAGAAGTTACGGCTGATTCCACCGACATAGTTGACCGGCACTAGGATCGGAATTATAACGACGGCCATTGGTACGAAAATGACAAGCAGGGTCTGGAGGTATCGAAGGAAGAAGTAGGCATCCAAACCACACTTCTTGATAATCTCACGATCTCGGAACCGGAGCAAGGTATTAACCAAGCCCCATGGACTCCCCGGTGGAGGTTCCGTTCGTTCGCGTTCGGGTACGAGATATGTTTTGGGTTTGCTGTTAGACGACTGTTAGATCGATGTTCGATACATAATTATTAAAAACATAAAAAATACATGAAAGACTTCGGTATCTCTTACAATATTCTGGATAGCTTGTTTCTCAGTACCAGGAAAAATCCTGTCTGGACGCCAAATACTATCAACGAAACATTCAAGGCGGTAACGAAGGCAATCAGGGTGATGCCCTGGTTGCGCTGGGCGCTGCCGCTATCTGAAGGATCTATCAGTGCCATGCAGAAAGGGTACTTGCATCAGTATGCAACTTACCGCTGCTGTCCGACATGACGCCGGCAGATATCGGCGGCGATCCAACTTAAAAATATCGAATATACGGTGTTACGGTGCTGATTTCATAGGTGACTAGGGAAGACGTATCGAAGTTAGGATTGACGAGAGAGGAAGAAGTTCGAGACTACCTAGGTAGTCAGTACGATGACGATTGTAGGTAGGTAGATAGATAAAAGAGGTGTTGTGTGTAGATAGCAAACAAGTAATAGATGCTATGAACCCTTCAACACAAGTAGAAAGTTATTCATATGTAGAAAGAGACTTGGACTTGGTGATTGTTGAAAGAGAGACAAAAGATGCATTATAGAAGAGGAGGAGAGGAGGTCGTCGCCCCGAGAACTTGGAAGACGTAGGTGAGGAGGAAAGTAGGCGGTTAGTTCAGCTTAGACGGCATCGAAGGTGGGAGGCCTTGGCCCACGGATATGCGCCAGTCAGGTTTACACGATGCGCCAAAGTCCACAAAATTTGGATGAAAGACAGCGAACAATTAAAGTACAACGACATTACCCTGGTACATGCGAAACCGTTGCACTCATTAAGCGATAGGAAGTATCGACCCTAGTAAAGAATACAAATCTCAAAGCAGATCCTCTCCACTTGCCATTTACTACACACAATCGACGCGAACCTATTTGATTGATCAAGAAACCCTGATGTCAGAGGCGCCTGCATTGGGTGTCACGCCAAGCTCAACCCCTGAAGGATGACCCACTTAGTTATCTTAATCAGGCTGCTCTGTTCAGTTCCGACTCAGTGACGATGCTGCGATGCTTCACATCTTCAGCAGCCCACTTGATTCAAAGTCTGTGATTGGACCCAACTCACGCGCGGCTGCTCCCATATCCTCTTTTGCTAATGTGCGACGCACAAACGTGAGATGATTGGATCACAGCTGGTATGCTTGCGCATTGATTGTGGCTTTGTCTGGACTTCAATGGCCTGCTTCAGAAATACATACATACCCATACTATTCATTGTCGCTGCGACTATTATCAGCACAAAGAAAGGGTCAAAAGGCAAAGGATAACTGGTGCCGAACCTAAACTTTTGGTGGAGTAGCGCTACGAGCTGCGCGTGGAGTTGTGCTGGCGTGGTGAGCTACCTCAGTAGAGCGAGCCATTTCTTGATCAGGGCAAACCAAGAAAAGCACACCTTGGCTTGCATAGCCTGACGCGAATTTGTCTACCGAGTCCACGAAGGCGTGCATCATAACAAAATTATGACCTTGAAAATTATTGTAGCGAAAAGAATGATCCATGATCTTTCGATAAGGTCATCACACGCTATCGCACACGATCGACAGACATAACCTACCTTATTTTCCAATAACAAGTATATGGATACCGAGGTATAGTATGTACAGCGCTTATTTTACCTGATCTTGACCTAAAAGATTAATATTCTCACTGTGTGTAAATAGTATATAGAAGCTCAGCTCAAAAGACTATGTCTCTCAACGGTGGCCAACATCGTCATCCCGGTTCTTGCATATTATTCGAAAGTCCGGACCATTCTACTGTTCTACTCGATATTCCATGTTCCATTGAAGAAGCCCAAGTGCTACCGGGACAGGTTGCCAAAAGGCGTATAATTTCATCCAACCCAATTGAAGCACCATGGATAACACCAGAGCCTAAGAATAAGAACCTCGGGCAGTCGACATGGCCATCATCTGCAATAGCCGAGTTAATGACTCTAGAAAGCGTCAAAACTGCGCTCCGAGACGTCAAGCATAGTTACAAGGGACCGTGGTGCTTACCACGAGTATCAACAGACGCGAGTAATCCTAGCGATGACATTCCGCAGCCCGACCAGGCACGTAAGAGAAAGCAAACACATCCGGGCGTTGAAGACGTCGGTGTTGCCTTGGGGCCACTCATCCCAGAACGGTCTCATCATCTTCTAGGGACCATAGAATCTCAGCGGGAGACATTCCTAGCGAATTCTCCTATGTTCGACTTAATAGTACTAGATCCGCCATGGCCTAGTCGATCCGTGAGGCGAAAGCAAAACAGCTACACGATAGCATATGGTATGCAAGAAGCTAGAGATCTCCTAGGTCAGATACCAGTTGCGTCACATCTGAAGGCAGATGGCCTTGTAGCCGTTTGGGTTACCAATAAGGCAGCAGTAGCTGACCTCCTTACGTCGCCTAATGGTATATTCTCAGAATGGGGCCTGGAACCCGTGGGAGAATGGATATGGTTGAAGATCACAAGTTCTGGTGACCCTGTGATCGATATAGAATCGCAATGGAGAAAACCGTGGGAGCGGATATTGCTTGCTAGAAAGAGAGGCTGCACGATGAGAGCACCGATTCCAACCAAGGTAATAATGGGGGTCCCTGATACACATTCGAGGAAACCGAATCTTAGACCACTGTTTGAGGGCATATTGCCAGAGAACTATTCCGGGCTCGAGGTGTTCGCGAGAAATCTCACGGCCGGCTGGTGGAGTTGGGGAAATGAGGTCCTCTTCTTCCAGCAGAAGCACCATTGGATAGAAGCAATAGACGATAAATAAAAGATATCACATCACATCATATAATGCCACCTCAACCTTTTTTCCTTTTCTTGTTTTACAATGCGTATTATACACGCAAGTTGAGCCTTCTGTAGTCGTACAGTCATCTTGGGAACCCTTTAGATTCCAGCGAGGAGACACTTGAACCTTTACGGCACCATCCTTAACTCCCCGTTTTCCCATCCCGAGTGCTCTTCTTTCCCTGCGTGAACTTAGGGTCCAGCGTCTTGCCGTTTTCCCAGTTGCCCTCCTCCAGCAGCCTCTTGGCCTCCTTCCGGAGCAGGAGGCGATCCGGCTGGGCGCCGAGCTCCTCTCGGAGGGGCATGGTACCCTTCGTCTGGGCCTTCTTCTGCCACTTCTCCTTCTCATCCATCACCTGGCGGCGCTTCTCGAGGTGCGGCTGGTTCCAGGCGGACAGGTCCTCGGGGGCCGCGGGCCACGCGAACGGCGAGCGCAGCTCGACCGTCATGGTCTTGACGGGCGGCGGCCGGTAGATGCGGTGGTGCATCTTGGACCGCCGCGGCCGCCGCTGCGTCAGATGCGACCGCACCCCTAATACCGGCACATTGTACGCGTGGAGCAGGTAGTCCCGCAGGTCTAGCTTATTGAATGTAAGGGGCACCTTGAAGCTCGCAAAGTTCGGCGGTTGGTTGTCTCGTGGTCGTAAAAACGTTATCATATGGTCGGGTCTGCCATTAGAGCCGCTGTTAGTTACTGCTATGATAGATACGTAGAATACAGGCTAGCAGCACATACAAGAAGACTTGTTTCGTTCCTGTCCGGAACAGTTTTGACGCCATTGTGGTTGGAATAATTGACTGAGACAAGGATTCTCTATTATCACCAGAGATAATTCTCAAATGCATCAATTCAATGATAAGATTGATTACCTAAGATAAGGTCCAGTTCCACTTCTAGGTCGGCGGATGAAAATTCCGATCGCCTGGGTCCGCTTAACAAAGTGGACCTTGACCCTGTCCCGGGCCTCGCCGCTGGAAGCTTACCAGGTAGCTAGCTACCCCTGCATTATGGATTCTAGCTATGGCCAGTTGTCTGACCACCTTTAAGGTCTTGTAAACTCATGAGATGAGAAATGTACGCACGATCAATTGAAGCAATGACTCAAGTCCTATTTTACTTTATTCATTCGACTGTTTAGGAGTTATTCCATCCTACTATTTTTGTGGGTTTCTTTGATATATGAGCCAGCTTTACACTCACATCCACGTCCATTGGTTTGGTCTATGGCGGATTTCGCCTCCTAGACATCAATACCATCAACAACAAGACCCTTCACCCAATCATGCTGCATGACGCGGGCCACCTCGTTCGCGGTGTCATCGTCCACCAGAATGCTGACCAGATACAGAGACGCATCTAGGCCAGCAGATATTCCCCCACTCGTAATTACCCGGAGACCCCCGAGGCGCATCGCGGCGCGACGAGCAATCGACTCACGTCGTCCGTTCGAGCCCTTGAATGAGACGCTGCCCTTTCTGTATGATTGTAGTTAGCAACTGCGTTTAGCTATCTGTCTATGGGTATAGACGTACCGTGCGACAGATGGACGTCTGCCAGCGTCCGACTTGCGACGAATGTAGGGATTCTCGTCCTCGTCTCCAAGGTCGAAGCGGAGGTTGTTCACCACGTATCGGGCATCTTCGACAACGTCGGTTCTCTCTTGCAAATCACGCTGTGCAGCATTGCTGCAGAGGATCTCAAACTTGGTCATGGAGTCTGGGTGGGTGGTGGCAGATAGGCCTGACAGGATGCCTGCCTCGGCTAGGATAAGAGAGCCGGTGCAGATGGACATGAGCGTACGCTCTCGAGTGTAGTCAGTTCTCTGGAGCTCTGCGAAAGCCTCAATGGTCGGCAAGGGCTCGGATTTCTCCTTGATAACGGTTTCGGTAGTGCCTCCCACGATGATGAGGACATCGAAATCATTGAGACGCTGGTGAGCTTCCTTGTAGGTGATCTGGGAGCCGATGACTACGCCTTCTTCTGAAATGACCTTGGGCTCGTCAGAAGCGATCGTGATGTCGAAAGCTTTGGTCGCTGCAAACGAGAACCTCTATTAGCATATGGGACTTGGTATGGAAGGTCATCCGAATAGGCACCCGGCAAAGCATGGCAAAAACGTACTTTCGTCATTCTTGTCATGGCGGGCCAAGTCAAGGACCTCCAGAGGACCAGCAAAGTCCATGATATTGAACTTGGGATAGAGGGCGATGAGCACCTCGATAGGCTCGTCGGACACCGCAGATGTTTTGTGCGCCATGATTACAGAGTGAATTGGTAACGTCGGGTGGTTGCAAGAAGTATGTGTTTATGGTAATGTGGCAACTAAAGATGAGAGACGAGGTAGGTAGGTGTAGGTGCAAGTGTAAGTGTAAATGTACGATACTCGAGCTCACGAGTCACGATGATGAATCACAAGGGAAAGAATGAAATTTCAATTGCTTTGTCTTAGAAGTTATTTCTCCTATTCCAAAAAGAAAGAGGAAAGAAAAATGGCCAGACGGATGGAGCGAGGCAATAGGACCTATGGGCTGATGAATGGAGTGATTGAGGGGCCCTCAGCTTTCGATACCTGCCCACGCTGGTGAGTTACGTAGGGGCCGGGTAGGGTCTGTAGGTACCGCGTGGTAGTGGGTGTACTACCCCACACAAGCATGTATTAGTATCAATTCCCCTCCCCCAGATTTGAAGCCGTTTAGGGCGTTAGGGTATTGTCAAGTGTGGAGCTCTAAGGGATCGACCTGCTATAGTGGGTCCCAGATGGTCACGCTCTCACCGTGGAAATACAGTAACTTCAGCAACAAAGCCAGAGCTGCCAAAACTCACGCGATCATCCTGTCATCCTCCCTTATAAGAGTTCTTGCATTGAGGCAGTGAGGTAGTTGGAACCGCATCAGGCATTTGTTGAGTACGGGCATGGAGGCTAAATTTTCGTTCTTTTCGAACAAGATTGCAATCCATCACCCATGAAGTTGTCATTTATCATATCCATAAGGAAAAAGGTGTGCATAGGTGCAGGTAAGCAATTGCTCTCCTGCTTAATTGATAGGGCAAGTGTAAATGCAACACCCAAGCAGTACATGCTGTACATGCTGTACATGTTGCTGCGAGTAAGTTTGGCTTAGTCAGTTCACACTGTACCAGGCTTAAAGCGGCCTAACGAGTCGGGGCCTCAACAACCCCACCGCGGAGGATGAAAATCTAATCGCGAATCGGACCAAGAGTTTCCAGAGCTGCAAGGTTCCCACACGGCGTCGTCAACTTACACCAAAACTCCCGCGGGGCTTGCAGCTTCTATACTACCATGCGCAATCTCAATCCGGAAATCTGCTTCGTGACGGTTTATTACTAACCTCCCGTGTACTTGTACCGATCTCTATCCAGTCGCTCCGTTCAGAGCTTCAGTCCTCAATGTCGTCAGCACCGTATGTCCCACCATGTTCATGATCAAAAGCAAGATCCCAAAGGGCGGGCCCAGCTTCGTCCTCCTGTCACTAATGCCTCCCCCCCGGCAAGGGATAGTCTTGAGTCTGAGCTAACTACTTATCTAATTAGGACCCATAAGGACCTCACCAAAGCCATCGGTGGCTTCATGCCCACGGCTCGTTTCCCCCTACCTGACGATCTTGTCGAGATTATCGATGCCTACCTGAACACACATGAGAAGTTTGAAGAAAGTGTCGCTGACAAGGTTCACGACGAACTGCTTTCCATATTCAATCGAGAAGTCACCCAAATACCATCTCGATATACCCCATTCCTTGCTATCCTCCGTTATTTGCGCCCCGTAATCGGACAGCCAGCCAAGATATTCCAATGGTTTGATCTGTTGTTACCAGCACTTAACTACTTGAACCAAGAGAAGGGTCTAGCTTCGGTAGTGGAGAGTACACTTCTCGATATCTTGACGGCCGAGGATGGCAATGATCCTAGTTCCCCAACCGGAGGCGCCGCTCCTCAGCTTGCGGAACGGACCCTGCTGCTATGGCTAGAAGAGTACGAAGCCATCGGAAGAGCTCCCGATGCGTTATCAGACTTTAAAGAGAAACAGTTGAGAAGGACATTGTTACACTACGGGAAGAGACGCCCAAAAGTATGCTCCATGCCTTGCCTCACAGACAGCTTGGGCAGCTAGCTAAATAGATATCAGGATCTGTTGACCGTTGTCGATCTATACGTAGCTAAAAAGGCCTCCCGTGCTCGTGCTTTGTCGTTCTTGGCCATTTTTGTGCAAAGTCAGCCGCCGCATCTACATCTTATTCTCCAAACACCGCTGTTCGGTAACTTGATCAACTGCCTTCAGCTAGATACGTCCACAACTATCGTGTCTCTCGCCTTAACTGCGTTGACGATGATTCTTCCGCATATGCCGAGCTCACTCGTCCCTCACTTGCCCACGCTATTTAACATATATGCGAGGTTGCTGTTCTGGGAGCGAGAGTTGTCTTCGCAAATGGCAGCTGACGTAGATAAAGACCGACGATTGTCCCCTAACACTCTTGTCTGGGAGAAGTTCGCCTACTCGGCTGATTTTGACGATACAACCATTCCGCAGCTTCTTCATTATTTCACGATCTTGTATGGTCTTTACCCCATTAACTTTGTGGACTATATTCGAAAGCCTCAAAGGTATCTACGACATGCAGAGGTAGCCGATGCGGATGATATCGAGGTTCAGCCAACTGAAATACGGCATGCCTCTGAACGATTCCGACAATGCCATTTACTCCACGAGAACTTTTATACCCTCACTATTGATTCGGAGAAGACAGATTTTGGACGATGGATCAAAAGCGAGCCAGCCGAAGTTGTGGCCGATTGTGTGGCTCTGTGCCAGTTAGGTGAGACTTTGTCTGGTCAGGGTGTTCGAGATGCTGCCCAAGCAGGAGAGTCCGAAAAAGATGAGTCTGACAAAGATGGCCACGATTCGGCGCTGCTTAGCAGCTCCTATCCTTTCGGAACGCCGACTTTCAGTCCTATTCAGGGAGATAACCGGCGGAATACAATGTCGACATTTGAGTCTATCACAAGTAGCCGGATTCAGCCAGTGGCAGCACGTCAGTCGTCTATAAGTAGCCATCACTCTAATCGAGATTCGATAAGCCCGAGACCTTCTGGAGTGGGTGGCGAGAGCCCAACGCTGCCTCGCCAGATTATTCCATCTGGATCACAAACCCAGCTTCAAGATTTGATTAATTCCAACAAAGTCATTAAGTCTGGGCTACACCAGTCGATGGCTAATGATAGTGTTCCGTCCCTTGCCTTAAGCCACCATGATTCCATTTCAGACCACCCAGGGTCACAACTACAGCCAAATCTACAATCAGCCAGCGCTGCCTTATCTCCCTCCGAGAGCAACAGTGCTCAAATTGCACACCTACAACGCCAAATACTACTTCTGTACAACGATCTCACGTTTGAGCGATTCATGAAACAACAGCACCTTACACATATGGGTGAGTTGCGAAGGCGTCACGTGCGAGAGGCAGCGAGTGAGGCAGAAACTCAGAACCTGATCATTCAGAATCGGCAACTGAGGCAGCGTTTGAAGGACGCAAAGGAATCCGAAGTTCAAGCAAAGAGAGAATCGGAAAAGAGTCGTACACTTTCAAAGAAGTGGGAGGCCGACCTCACTGCTAAATTGAGAGCACTTCGTGAAGAACAGAGAAAATGGAATGGTGAAGCGAATACTTTACGAACCGATCTAGATGCGGCAAAAGGCGAGGCAGATAAATTGCGCGGCTTGGTCTGCGAAGCTGAAGTTAGAGAATTAGGCTTAAAGCAGAACATGCAGTCTGTCGAGATCAACGTGGGCGAGCTGGAGCGATTGAGGAGAGAAGTCGAGCGACTAACACAATCCGAACGAAATTACCAGGCGAAAGAGGCAGAGCGTCAGGCTGTGGTAGCGCATGCGGCTGGAGCAGATAGTCGGGCTGAGATGCTGAATTTGACGCTTAGGGCTCGCGACTCCGACGCCCAACAGACATACGATGACTACAAATCACAAATCGCCACCCTCAACGCAAAACTCCAAGATGCGATCAAGAAGGGTATGGGGCGCAATTCCGAGGAAGTGGTGCCACAGTTCGAAAATGCACTAGCGGCAAGTCGAGCACAGCAGACAGAACTTAAGAATCGCATAGGAGAACTTACGAAGAAGAATACCGCTTTGCAAGCGACCATCCTTGAGTTGCAGGCTACAGTATCTAACCTCTCGAAACCGGATCATCCTCCACCTATGGATCCTGAATTCGAGTTAGACTCGGACTCGGGCAGCCCCTTAAGCCACCGGAGTCGCCAGCATCTGGGGTTCTCTGACTCGGAAGTACTCGACGCGACGTCATTCAATGCCACTCCGCCTCTCGAGCCGTATACCACGAGCTCATCTGGGGGTAGCCAGATACGAAGGCCATCAACGCCGCTGGCAACCAATCCACCTGCGACGGCTAAAGACAGCCCTGCGACGACGGAGCGATACTTCGGAAGAGGTGAGTATTCCCCCATAAGACGTTGATGAAGAATGGTCTTGTACTAATATGCATAGGGGGTGTACAAAATCTCCACAAGGACAAGAAGAATAAGAAAGATGAGAAGGAGAGGAAGAAGTCGTCAGGTCTACGGGGTATTCGAGGATTTTAGTCGGGTAGAAGTGTAATAGTGCCGCCAGTAGTCGCTCTAGGCCATCCACATATGATGGACTGCCGAGTTGATTCTGGGTTAAGACATCGGTCCCCTTTCCTTCTTGCGGTACGGCACTTGCAACTTGATACCCTGGTGCTTAATAGTAGGTTCCGAGAGCTCAGAATGATGATAGCTTGATTGGAACACAATGTGCTGGGTGGTAATTAACATAGGCAATGTGTCTTGTTTCATCCAGATATAGTGCTTGCTTAAAATCCAGCCTCGTAGGGAAACGTGCCTCGACGCAATGTTCTCCGATTGAATCAGTCCTAGTTTTGTCGTGTACATTTTGGGTCGAGGGAGTCCACGCTTGCGTGATGGTAGGTTATCACACCTACGAAGAGCTATGGAGAGCATGAATTCTTGCTTTTTAATTCTCAGCTACCTAGGACCATTAACAAAAATCGCACCAGTTATGTTTGGTTTTAGCAACGCTAGCCACTATACTCTCGAGCTTGGCTGCCGATTTCGGATGACTCGGATGCTCATCATCGTTAAGCTTACAAGCCTCCTTGTTAGTCCCCTTCTACACCCTTTCCATGTATATAGCATTGATGATTGACATATCTACCTACCAAAATACCTATTAGTTCAGTTGCATCTCTGGACGGCTGCCTCATCGACTCCTACAGCGATCGAAAGAGAAAATACTAGGAGGTAGGTTTCTAGGCAGTGGCTGAGCTACGCCATTGTGTCAGCCACTGCTACCAGTTCAAGACCATATGCAGTCAAAGCCAATCAAGCCTTATGGAATGGTCAATGCAGGAACAGATGTAGTTTGCATGCAGGAATAAGGGGCCCCCGCAAAACTTGCATGGGCCACGTAGGCTACCAAGTTCCCAACTTTTCTTTTGTCTCCTGGGACGACTTTCGTACATTTCGTATGAGGATATTTTTGTTTTGCTTTGTTTTTTTTTTTTCCTTTTATACACCCTAGCTAAGACGTGGGTATGCTAGAGTGGAATGCTTCTGGGGAAGGCTAGAGTTAATGTTAAAGAAGATACAATCTGATTTTCATAGTCGATCTAATATTGTACCGTACTGTCTGACCTCTGCGAAGATCATGGGTATTAGTGAGGTTTATGGGTCCAATACGAGGTTTCGGCACACGTCATCACTAAAAGAAAATCAAATTCTTACACCAGACCAGGTTGGGCAGCTGGCTTCGTGCTGCCCGGCGATATTAACCAGCTCGCACCGTCGTGAAACTGAGGATTCATACGTTTTTTCCGAAACGGGCTGTGCAAAATCCAAGATACCTAGCAAGATGGTTACGTGCCACGCATTAAAAAACTCGTTTTTCAAATTGTACTTTCTTTTCATGTTATGCTTGATCGATCTAAGAAGTGGGAAAAGACAAAGAGCTTTTAGATGAGTTATACGGGGTATAAGTGGATTTTAGTGGCCCAAGTGGCCCTTTCGGAGCTTGTTTCCTTGACTTCATTCAGGGGTAAATGGTATAGACATCTCTAATTGGATCGATCGGTAGCCACCTAGAGTCTCCACTCCCTTGGGACCAAGATTGGCACGCAGGGCAGACACTATATATGGGGCCGTGGCGCTACGGGGCCAAGGGCGGGCCACTGGAGAGGCCTAGAATTGTAGGGAACAAAACGAATCAGTCGATACAATTGGACCACAAGATCCAAGCAGCGCGTCTTTGCCAGGAACAAGCTTACGGCTTAGGAATGGAAGAGAGACGACCAATAACAAAAACACTACCTCGAGACATACGTGCTATTTTTATTACGTGTTGGTACAAGTATCATGCCATCCGCCCCATGCCACCCATGGCATCTGTCTTCCTCCTCTATCCGTCTTGTTTCTTCGTGTTGGGGTCTTACACGTGAATCACTTTCGTTAATCCTTCTTAAGTAGTCTTTTGGACAAGCCCATCGCTCTCTTCTTGTTACCAATTTAGACTATTCTACGCTCCCTTCACTTGTTTGACTTGACTTGGTTTGCATTTGCTGCGTCGAGCCGGACTTTCTTTATCAGATTTCACTGGCAACACTCCCTGCACTTACCTTCGTCGATACCTCAATCGCTGCGGTACCAGGAAGTTTCAGAAAACACGAGACTTGTTTTTCTGGTTTTCATTTGGGCTTCTAAATCGTCAAGCACATTCCTAGAAGCATCCTAAAAATCTCAGATTTCCTCCCATCAGTATCTTCCTCGTAATACACCATGCATACTATCGCATCGATCCTCGCCTTGGCCACAACGGCCTCGGCTATCCAGGGCTTCAACTACGGCTCTACCTTCACCACCGGTGCTGCCAAGCAGCAGTCGGACTTCGAGAACGAGTTCACCACCGCTCAGAACCTCAAGGGAACCTCTGGTTGGACTAGCGCTCGTCTCTATACTATGGTGGTAAGTACAAACAACCAAAGTCAGAATATAAGTGATAATTCCCTAACCATTCGCTATTAGCAAGGTGGAACCGCCAGTGATCCTATCTCTGCCATTCCTGCCGCCATCAAGACGAAGACCACTCTACTTCTGGGTCTCTGGGCCTCGGGAGGTGACACCTCTTTTGCCAACGAGATCAACGCCCTGAAGGCCGCTATTGAGCAGTATGGAGATGACTTCACCAAACTTGTAGATGGTATTTCTGTTGGTAGCGAAGATCTGTACCGAAACTCCCCCATGGGAATCGCCGCCGGTTCCAACGTTGGTGCCGAGCCCGCCACTATCGCTCGCTACATCCAAGAGACCAAGGATACTATCGCCGGTACTGGTCTAGAGGGAACGCCCATCGGCCACGTCGACACCTGGACTGCTTGGTACAACGGTACCAACCAGGCTGTTATTGACGCTTGCGACGTAAGTACAAAAACCATGTCGTGTCGGCATCTTATTCCTTATATTCTAGAGTCGTCAAGTGTCTCAAAGTGAACGCTTTCTCGAAGCCACTCTGTTGAATTCTGTAATACTAAGAAGAAAAGCTAACACGTCATGTTTAATGCAATTAGTGGCTGGGGATGGATGCTTACCCTTACTTCCAAGACACGATGCCCAACAGCATCGGCGAGTCCAAGTCTCTCTTCCAGGAGGCCATGGGAAAGACCCAGCAAGCTGGTGGTGGAAAGCCGGTCTGGATTACCGAGACAGGCCAGCCCGTCAGCGGCAAGACTGTTGGACAGTCCGTCGCATCGACCGACACCGCCGAGACCTACTGGAAGGACGTCGTCTGCCCTCTTCTGTCGAGCGGCGCGAACCTCTGGTACTACACTCTCCAGGACGCCGCTCCCGATACTCCTAGCCCCAGCTTTGGTATCGTTGGTGACAAGCTGACCACGACGCCGCTCTTCGACCTCAGCTGCGACGACGTTGATACCTCTTCTTCCTCTTCCGCGGGCTCCTCGTCTGCCACTAAGACTGGCTCTGCTACCGCTTCCGGATCTGGTTCCTCCACCTCCGAGACGGCCTCTGTCGGTAACTCCGGCGGCAGCCCGGGTGGTGTCAATAGCGCTCAGATCTCTAGCGAAGCATCTGCTACTGTTGCGCCTACCCTCAGCACCACTGCTAGCAACCCCGCGGTGACTGGCACTGGTTCCGGTTCCGGTTCAGGTTCCGGCGTCGGCTCCGGTTCAGGTACTAACGGCACCTTTACCGCGCCGCCGTCGGCTACTTCGACCATCCCCGCTAGTGGCGCCAACGGTCTGCAGTCGGGTGCGTTCGCGGCCGCCTTCGCCGCCATCATGGTGGCCATCTACGCCCTGTAAAGAGACTGTACTGGTGCGAATGAATGTATCACTTCTCTCTCTTTTTCCCGGGTACGGTACCTATACTTCATGATCGGCGTTCATAACGAGGCGGCGGTCGAAAATGGCCTTGAGGATATTGGTTGGGGCTGTCTTGTAACTAGGGAAGGGAACCCAATAATGTTGGCCCAACGGACAGGCAGGAATATAGACTGGGCTTTTTTCGTACAGATGAACAAAAAACATTCCCTTGGGAAGGGAAACGGTCTGAAAACTGGCTAAACCTGGATTGAGACTACCACATAGACCCTTTGTAATGGCTCTCGATAAAAGAGGCACAGACGGCTAGTCGCCATTATATTCATGCAATATATTTGTCCCCTATTCTTGCCGTGTACCACTTCGTTGACAGCTGGGTGACTAGATTTTGACTGCTCGTTTCTTGTGCCCTTCCTAATCTTAGGGTGAGTTGGACTCCTGGTAGGCCTTTTGGTGTTTCTGTAAGGAAGATACACGATGGTCGAAGAGAGCATTCTTGTACGTAAGCAGTGGTACTTTTCGCGTTTGCTACTAGGTAGTCTTGGGTGTGGAATGTGACGCCTGGCTGTTGACTGTGTACTTGTGCTATTCGAAACGCCATGGGGGGTAAGAATGAGGTTTCCACAGCCTTATATGTGGTTTCTTATATTAGGTAGATAGCGCTGCTCGTCACTTGCGTAGCCTAAATTCTGCGGGTCCGAGGTTTTATATACATACCTCGTATTCCAGTCTTTCCGACTACCTGGTAGGGGCAAACGAGAAGGAAAACTCTCGGTGGATGTTTCTAGTGTGAGTCATAAGTTGGTAGGGTGCAGGGTGCTTTATATGGCTACACACCACCAGCCCCCTCCATCAAAGGATACCCGACACCCCGAGGTCCACCGAAAGCTTCATGGCGCAGTGGAAGCGCGCCGGGCTCATAACCCGGAGGACCTCCGATCGAAACGGAGTGAAGCTAATTCTTTTTTTTGGTCTCGTTCGAGTCCCACACCGGTGGCTCCTCTCTAGCAAGATTGATTTCACTATGCCGGTACCGGGTCGTCCCGTCTCCTATCATTTTTGCGACGAGCATCAGAACCAGCTAGGTTATCTATATAGTGAGGGGAGATGGCAAGGAGCAGGGAGATGTTAGTAAAGATATGTTGAGTCCCTGAATAAGTGTACACTTGGAAGAGAAAGCAATGGGTGTGAACTCATTGGAGATGGGATAGAGCATAGTCATGGGTTGGCGGAATTATTTTCCAGCTCTTCTTATTATAAGAAACGGCCTACGGTATTGGATAAATTCAAGTCAATCGAGAAATAACCCAGCACCAGCTGGTAGATGGAGGCAACGTGATTACCACTGTAACATAGAATACGCGGCGGCCTTTTGATGGCTTCCCCTTTTCAAATCGTGCAAGCAAGTTGAAAAAAGCATGTAACAGAACGCTGCCACAAGTACATGTTTAAAAGACATCTCCTAGCAATGTTGATCTCGTGGGAAACCGAATCGCGTTATTGCAGTAGGCTAGTTCGTAGAGTTCGCCACTACCTACGTATGAGACATACCTACCAGTGATAGAAGTCTAAAATAAGAGCCTTGTTTCGAGTTAGATTGAAATGATGCTCGTCGAGGGTATCGATCAATCAGCTCCGCGCAAATAGATTCCAAATTGCCTAAAAGGGAAGGACGAGGGTATAAGTGGGTGGAGACATGACGGACGCCCGCTTGTCTCCGTCTAAGCACGTCAACGACAACGCTTGTTTCCGGACCCCCATGCCTTTCTAAATTCCCGAGACGTAGAGATCCAATCGGCTTTACTCTTTTATATTTTATCTTTCGTTATTATTGTCAGATCTACTTGTACCGGGCGCTCTTGGATAAAGTTATGGATCTCTCCGCACGGGGCTCAAGAGGCATGGTCAAAACCGGCTGTTGAACTAAAGCCTGTACATCACACGAAAATTGTAAGTTGTCTGTGATTCTGACCATCATCTATGTAAGACACCGACTTTAACGCCATTATATTATTATATTACTCGTGGGTGATAGACATGCTAACCGTCTCGGCTCCCTAAGACAAAGCATCTCGCTAAACATGGGACGAGCAGCTAAAAGAATACCTGATAAAATAAACCATCTCCACCCCATGCACGCGGCCGGAGGATATCATTGCAATACCAACATCAACCCTTTTTTCTTTACCCCATACCTAACCTTGAATGCCCAATAAACCACCCATATACCTAACGCCAATTTTGTCATTAATTCATCTCGCTGTCATGAACTCTCGGATGAATCGATCATAATTCATCGCCAATTATTTCGTATATGGCCATGGAGCGAATGGCCCCCGTTGATGCCGTATGTCAAGACATGATGGTTTTCTTGACTCATCACCCATCTTCGTTCGCTTCTTTATTAATCGCCGTCGTTCCACTCTCGAAATCGCATCCCATCTACTCCTCAGTCGCCATTCCGGTTTCCTCAGACGCTTGGTCGTTTCGGTCTCGCTTGACCGAAAAACACTGGAACGCACCAATCACAGCGACGAGAGCACTGCCATACCATGCGAGACCGGTGCAATCGATTTGCGAACCAATCGAGTAGAGATATCCCGCAACAGGTGGTGCCACCATACGACAGGCGGCGCCGGCGCTGGCTGCCATTCCGTTCACTTTTCCAAGAACGGAGGGGCTGGGAGTAGCATCCTTAATAAGGATGAGGAGTAAGGGGTACAAGACGATAGACAAGAGGTTTCTAATTGTCAGACAAAAATAGATTCCCGCGTATAGAACCGAGCCGTGTAGATGGACCAAAGTGGGGACGATGACATAGGCAAGAGGGTGCAAGACAGTAACGAGGATGAAGAGTCTAAACACGCCCATCCTCTCAGCGGCCAGGGGAAAGATGACGACCTGGACGAAGAGTGCAATGGCGCCATTAACTGCCATGACAAACCCCACGGACTGCATCGAAAGGCCCAAACCGCCAGGCGAGTATAGAGGGTTAAACTTCGAGAAGAATCCATTATCCGGGGCATAATCCATGGGAATTCTGTCATCTTCAAAAAAGATGGGGAGAAGATGATCGTAAGTCATCGAATGGTAGGTGAAAATGGACAGCGCCGTTACCAGAGCCATGATGCGCTTGGTGAAAATATTGCAGCCATTCTTTTTTTCGCTTTCCTTGAGGCAGACCTCATCGTGGCTAAACTCGATACTGTTTCTGCCCCGGAATGTTCCGTACGTTTCGGATCGGAGATCGACAGCAGGCTGCTTAATAGCATCCGAGGTTTCCATGAGGGGAGTCTCGTCAGAAACATAGGTGTTGTCAGGAAGCATTACGCGTGGGACCATGTCTGGATGTGTTTCCTCCAGCAGGAAGTATCCCAAGCAGATGCTAATCAGCAGAAGGGCAGCACAACACAGGTTAGGAAGAAGATAGGGGAAGTCAGCAAATATGGAGCCTTTCGGGAATGCGTTAGGCCAGGACTCATGGGGGTCTGCTAGAATTCCTCCGATCGCTGGTCCAATAATTGTACCGATCGACCAGACGAAAGGCATCACAGAATACGCGCGAGCTACGATATTAGCATTGCGTCGTGACCCTTTGAAGTAGGGGGGTTTTAGGGGGCTGGACTTACGCTCATGCTCAGGCTTGGAAACCAACTCTCCCACCATGGTCTGAATAACACCAATGTTCCCGTTGAGAAGCCCGCCAAGCGCTCGGCCGATCAGAGCAATCCAGATGTTAGTGGCAAAGCCTACCATCACCATGCTAAACATCGTGCCGATGCATCCTAGCAAGAGTACAGGCTTTCGACCGACTCTATCAGATAATCCACCCCAGAACATGCCCATCAGGGCTTCGGCAAGAGCGAAGGAGGAAATCTAGGAGCTCAAAATTAGCCTTTGTTTGCTTATTTGGGTCTTAAAACCGAGTTCCATTCAGTAAATGGCTGATGGACTATTTCTAAATCATATCGTCATGCGCTATTCAAGGGCAGAGCAAACAATAAACATGAATAACACATACAAGGAGGCCAGCGTAGAATGATGCATCTTGCTCGTTGCCGATTTTGAAACGCTTGACGAGGGCCCAGGCATAGGGGAATATGGAGGTGAGAGCGATGGGCTCAGCTAGACGGACGATAGCTAGCAAAAAGAGCTGGGTAGTCGGAAAGTCATCAGGGTTTCGTGGTGATCTCTGCTTTGTTAGGACCATTGCTTCGGAACTTGGTATCGATCTTACGACTAGCTGGCACAGCACTTGGCTCCTGGTCTCGAGCTAGCAGAATGCTGAAGCAGTGGAGCAAGAGTCAAAGTGCTGTGACGGCAGATAGTGCCTCTTTATTTTCTTCTAGAGGAATCGCTACTTGTATGCAAAGAGCTGACTCGCGAACCTTTTTTCTGTTCTTCTCTAACCTACGCCACTAGACGTACAACCGAGATGTATGTAGGAGGGTAGGAGTAGCAAGAATGGCGTGAGGTAGGCTACGGGGAGGTTTCGGATTCGTCGTCCAGATGCACGTCTAGAATGGAAAATGAAACGTTTAGGGTAGAAGGAGATATATCCAAGAAGTCTTTGTCTGCAGCGGTTGCATGAGAAGCACAAGCAGAAGTGATGGGTAGGCGAGGTAGGGTGACAGAGCATGGCAAAAATGAAGGACGGCATCAGGAAAATATACTATGAATCGGAGGTTCCAGAGAAAAAAGGGTGGAGATGCGCTAAGGGATGTATGCAGGTGGATCTACGTAACCTTAATTAGTGACCTACAGGCACCTAAGCAGCTAAGATAGTGGACTAGCGATGCCTACCAGCCTACCTCGCCTATTCTTAGGTCTTGGTCCGACCTAAAAGGGAGCTCCGAACTGCAAGCGCCTTCAACTTAGCTAATTCCAGTTGCACCAGCTTCATCCAAATCTTCCGATCAACTGGTTCATCCATAACTGAGAGTTGCGCCATTAGGTATCGATTCGAATCCTATCGTTGATCTTTACGACGAGTCTGATTGTTGATCTACGCATCTATACGAGGGTACTAGGTAGTGTATTACGCCCATCTCTATTTCCTCTTCACTTCTCAACGTTACACATGCAGACATGTCACAGCTCACGTCTATGTTGGTCAACAAATTTGTGTCTACATGTAACCGCCGGATGTTGATCTTACAATCGAAAACACACGGTAACCAGGTCGTGATCCTCCGAGTATAGGCCGAGTCGATCAGTCAAGCATCAGGTAATGGCTCAGTCAGTTCATTCTGGCGGTCTGATGCAGCAAGCAGGAAAGCCATGCAAGGCAGGGCTAGGGCTGTCTACACCTTGGAAGATTCCAACATCTCACTTATCATTTTCGAGAGCTATTATTCCAGCCGCCTATGCACATTCGTCACCTTTTTTCGGTGCCCACATCGCAGTGCACAATGCACGTCGCAAAGATGTTACATCTGAAATGGATCGTCATCTCGATGCCGCGTGTCGCGGCCAGGTTGTGAAGACAAGTTAGATGGAAGCAAGAACCGTACGATCTAACTGTTGGAAAGGATTGACCAATCATTTAATATGGATTCCGAGCTAATGTGGAGTATATCGTTCCGTGTTTTGAGCTTGCGGCTTCGCTCCAGGCTTGACTTACGGGTCCTAATGGAGAATATCTGATAGACGCCGGAGGGGCAAATGCTAGCGACCTGGCGACTTGATAGTCCTAGTCCACTTTGCTCCATTCTTCAAACAACCTTGCCTTTGCAGCTATTCTTCTAGACCTCTCGAACGACTTCTCCAACCTTTCTTTCTGTCGCAACCTGCTGGTTGAGGACGAAAGGGGCGTAGGGGAAAAGGATGCGGAGTCACCGCCATTCGTTCAGGTATAACAAAACTCCTGTGAGTGTTGATTGCTAACCTGCCAACATTCAAGCTAGCTAAAGAGGCCGGTGATACAATCATTTTCCGGCCATTCGGAAAGGTCAACAGACGTGGAGAACTCGGCTTGTTCGTTTTCACACGCAATGACCGGTCAGGACTCAGAATGCATACTGTGACGGCGAATGCATGACACATATAAATCCTCCTTCACATTGGATTTTATTTGATCTACGAACGCTAGCTAGCGCGAGCCAGTATCTCATTCAGTCTCGGCTCCAGCTGCTCCAGTCCGCCACGCCCGACACCGGAAATTTCTCGACTTAGGTACTGACCTACTCTGGACTCATTGATCAGCAAACAGATACAACTCCAAAAAATGTTTTCACTCATGACTCCAACTCCAATAGCAATTTCCTCTACGACAAGCCGTTTGACTTGGTTTACATCGTACAATAGGATCTGTTTGAACACGGCATCCCGTTTAACTGCCGTCAATACTGAAGGAAACAACTTGTTTCTCTATCCACTTATCTCACATACCGTCGGACCCAAATTTTCTTATCCTACCCTTGCCGATATGCACAAGGTTCTCACACCTTAGCACCATGCAATGCAATGCGGCTAGTTGCAAGGGTTTCTTGCGTGCGGCTAGTTCTCCTGAGGACGTCACTGGCCATCCCGGGCCGGTACTCCCAAGCTGCCAGCCTAGCTGTGCACTAGCGTAGTATGGCACACTCCCAGACTCCGCATCCACTGGTCCATCGGGTGTTGGGGTTCAGAGTAACGAAAACTTACTTGCTTTCGTTATGGCTTTTCAGCCCTGCGCACGCACCCCTCGGGGGTTCTCATGAACGGCTGGTGTTGCGCAGAGGCTAGAGGGGCGTTGCCAGAACATCGCCGCTCTCGCGTTTGCGGGGAATATCTCTCGATGTGTCGCACAAAGTCGTCAGAGTTCTTTTCCCTTCCCGAGATTCGTGCGATGCTAGATCCGAGAGATACGGCAAGAAGTTCCTCCAACGTTTGAGCAAATAGCCGGAAACCGCTGCATCGGTAAGCTATCTACCTCCTGGTGCTACATAAATAGCATGCTTGCAGATGTAAGATAGGGGTAGTTGGCTTGCTCGCGCCGCTTTGCCTGCAACGTCAGATAACGATAACACCCTGATGGCAAGTTACGGCCCTTCCTCTTCGCTGTGATTAAAACAGCACCTATATGTTCGGGCAATATCCGTGTGCATATTCCTTCATACATATAGACAATGACATACGAGCTCAGTCACCAATACGCTATCTACGGCATCAAGTCTCGCCGAATGGAGCTCCTTCACTTCGAGACTAAAGGGCCAAGGAGGTATGTTATCTCCAATGTTTATGGTTTTACCTATCTCCTACCTTGCAAGGCACCAATAGCTATGTTCTTGGCCGGCTACGCATGATATATTCATTGGCATTGTTGAGCTTCATGCCCATTCCAAGCGCACGCTACCCTAATGAGCAAAGAGCTGGGCTTACAGTCACTGCCCGTTGCTAATTATCATATGCAAACTAAGCTAAGCGTAAAGGTCGATCTCTACTCGTGGCATTGATTATCACTATTATTTCAAGTTGCACCAAGCTATTTGGCGTATTATATCCCTATATTTCTTGTAAAGAATCGTGCCGCCTTGTTACAAAGTTATTCGGACCACTTCGATAGCCTCCAAGACAGTCAAGTCTCAGTTGAGAGCACCCGAGGAAATACCACTTAACTCCGTTGAATTCCTATCAAATTAAACAATCGAATGGCGGAAATCACTGAAACCTTTGAACTAAATAAATATCGGACAAGCTCCTTCAAAGTACCTAAGAGGCACCACTCTGATATACTCATTAATATACTCCTATCACGAAAGTTGAAAACGGGGGCGATAGGGTCTACTATTATGTCTTTTAAGCAAATCGACCTTGATGACAGACATATACTAAACTTGGCATCGACGAGTTCCGTATCTAACATCGGAATGCCTATGTACATAAATTATTTGTACCATTCCTATTTTCTCCTATTCCAACTCACGCACACCGCGAAGCCTCGAAGAACTTATCTAGTTCGTCAACCGACACTCCTAGGAGCTGTGACAGCCGGTTTCTCAGCTCGTCGGCCGAGATCTCGGACCGGACCGGGCTCAGCACGTCCGGCTCCCCCTTGGCCAGCCGGACGAAAGTGGGCATCTGAGGAGCCTGTGCCTTCTTCCTCCTCTCGCCGGATTCTTGTTGTTTGTCTACGCTTTTCTCTGTGGTGTCCATCTTCCGCCCCCGCGGCGGCTGCGGGAACATCTCTAGCGAGATCTCCCGGACTGGGGAGGGGCTTAAAGGGCTAAAGGGGCTAAATATAACAATGCCGCTGTCGTTGTCACTATTTGGTGTTGCTGGAGTTAGTGTTGCGGCCGGCTGCAGCGGGGGACGCGGCCGGGGCTCCTCGATCACGTCGTCCGTTGCGACGGGCAGATCTAGATCCGGACAAAGATAACCGTCGTACTGTGGGATGCGGAAGGGCGCGCCCGGAAACCGGTTCCACATCCAGCCCTGGCCATTGCAGTGGAAGTCTGCTAAGGCGGCCGTTGCATGTTGTTTGTCGACAGAAACTTGAGGGCATATACCGATGTCGCCGAGGCAGGGCGAAAGAGCTTTAGGTTGGATTACATCCCGCAGGAGATCGCTTTGTGCTTCTCTCCACGACTCCTCGGAGAAAAGGCTTGCGACGCTGAGCTAACGGTAAGCCCAAGATGATCAGACCAAAACTTTGAATGAGAACTTACTAGTCAACGGGTATCGAGTAGTGAGCTCGATACTTGGGTCGGAGCCTGTGGGAGTCCCAGCTAAGCGACTGACTCCAGGCAATGCCGTCTGAGAATTCCAACCCCTTTCGGAGTTGAACCAGATCTTTGATCGGCACGGGCACCCAGCCGCCGAAAATGGAGGCCACAAAGCTGTCGCCAAGTTCCATTTCCAGGTCAGCGCCGTAGTAAGGCTCCCGTAGGCCCCGTGTAAGCGCCCGGCAATCTTTCCAGTAGACTGCATGGCCAAGCCTAAAATAAGTCCTTTCTTAGATCCCAATCCCAATACAAGGATAGACAAGAACCATATACTTACTCGTGTAAGAGAGTCGTTGCAGCCATGAACGCCGTCAGAAGATACTCCTCGCCGTGCTCTTTCCCCTGCCGTCTCAACTCCGCCATCCGCGCCGGGAACTCTGTCGCCACCAGGATCGTCAAGTTCCGCCGTCGGTCGTCCTCGCACCCCCTATCCCACCACCTGATATTCTCGTACCGATCAAGCTCGTCGAGCGGCAGCTCGCACCGCGGGTGGCGGCACGTGTATCCGACCCAGCCCTTCTCGCGATGCATGTCGGCGTCGAGCTGCCACGTCAGGGCTTCCGCCATCTGCCCCTCGAGCTGACGCTTGGTAGTGCGTAGCCACTCGTCCGTGTGCTCCGGCGTAGCCCACGACGCGCGGTGGTGTCTGACGATAGTCTGTGGTACCCCTTCTCTCCTGCTTCCGGAGTATGTAGAACCAAAACTACAGCGACAGCTCGGATTCCGGCCCGGATAGTTTTCTGTGAATATGTCGTGCGCCAGGAAGTCAGAGACCCAGGGCAGTCCTGCGTCCTCTAGGAGTCGACTCGCAAGCAGGAGCGGTTGTTCCAGCTCCCTGTCTAGTTCCGGGCCTGTATCTACCCAATTCGCAAAGACGGGATGGATTTCACCCCGAAGGTTGAGATCCCGCGACTTCGTCGTCCCTAGTTTGAGTTGTTAGCGATTTTGTCTCTCCTGGTATAAAGAAGACTGGAAAGCTTACCTGTAGCACCACATCTCCTAAGTTCCTCTCTATTCCACCTCTTCGATGTCGAGCCAGGCTGAGCTGAAATTCGGCTGCACCGAGTGCCAATAGCTTGTGGTGATATCGTCATATTGGATACTTACCCCCTACTAATTGGCGAACCTAGGTCCAAACGACAACATAAAGTAACAGGTCAAGCAGTATTAAATGATCCATTGTTTTCGAATGCGTCTTTGAAAGGATAGTTGCTGATGTAATCAAGTAGCCGAGCATTCCAACGGGAAATACGCGCTGTGCCTCCTAGGGAGAACAGCTTAGGAATGAGTCTAGCGATCAATTGGGTCAATTATCTATCCCTCCATTTCTTTGTCTATATTGGCAAAGCTACATTTTACATACCTACGCGCTTCTCATCAATGGATGATTCGCGATCGCGATCTTCCATCGCCACAAATCGCGCCCGTTGACTTACTTTTTCCCCCATTCGTTTCGTCGTGTGAACTCGTCATCAGCTCTCGTACTCCATCCTCCCGTCACCAATGACGGCCCAGAATTCCTCGACGAGCTCCCTCTGGCCCGCGGGCGCGCCGCGCACGGCGAGGTACTTGCGCTCGTCGATCTTGGGGTCCCACACCCCCGGGTTGCCGCCGGCCATGATCCCCCCGGCCTCGGCGAGGACGGCCCAGCCGGCGCACACGTCCCAGGCCCAGCAGCCGCCCTCCCAGTACGCGTCGAGCTGGCCGGCGGCCACGGCGCACAGGTTGAGGGCGGCGCTGCCCATGCTGCGCAGCGAGTGCACCATGGCGCCCCCGGACTCCTTGCTCGCGCACAGCTTCTTGAACACCGCCGTCTTCACCTCGTAGTTGGCGCCGTCGCGGCTGCTGCCCCACTCCGTCGCCACCAGGCTCGACGCCAGCCCGCGCAGCGGCGCCGGGTGGCCCGCCAGCGGCAGCTTGCTCCGCCGCCCCCGGCCGCCCTCGAGCCCCCAGGCCGCCCCCTGCGTCCGGTACGCGCCCCGCCCCCGGATGGCCGTGAAGAGCAGGTCCTGGTACGGGTTGTAGACGACGCCGACGGCGGGGGCGCGGTCGACGGCGAAGCCGAGCGAGATGCAGGCGTCGGGGAAGCCGTGGACGAAGTTGGTGGTGCCGTCGATGGGGTCGACGATGAAGGTCGGCGCCGTCGTCACCTGCATGCCCGGCTGGTACGTCTCCTCGCCGATGAAGGCGAAGGACGGGTAGGCCTCGGAGAGCCGCGACGAGACGAGGGCTTCGACCGCTTTGTCGGTCTCGGTGACGATGTCGGCGGCTACGTAGATGCTGCCGTTAGTTCTTGGTTCTAGCCAGTAGGCGTACGGAGGGGCAACGGCGGGGCAGTCGTACAGTTCAGCTTCGTTCCCGTCGCGATATCTGTCGGGTTCGCAGACAAGATCATGCGGCCGGCCTCGTGGGCCACCGAGATCAGCGTGTCGTGAATCTCTTGCAGGTTGAGATCTGCCATGTTGATATTTCCACTCAGAGAGAGTCCTCTAGAGAAGAAGGAAGAGACATTTTTAAAGCTCGATAGCTTGTCAGCTCATGTCTATGCCCACTATGAGGGGTTGCAACGGTGGGGTTACTGGCAACTCCAGTCTTGCCCGCATGTGGGAGAACAGGGGCATTCGATTGGCCAATTCACTTCGTATACTAGGTACTTGGTAAATATTGCTTCAGAGTTAAGAGGAATTACCTGAGTAGATTGTAATTCCTATATATTATAAGGCTTATGATATTACAAAATCACAGTAGTGTAACTGAAATTTCGGTAATAAATGCTTAAGGCACTTTGTTCTTAAGCTTGCCTTCACTTAGAATATTCTAAGCTTAACGGCTCGCTAGATCGCCCCCCCTGCCCCTCTGAGTGGCCCTGGCTAGCCGCTGTGGGGCCTGATCGGTTCCGCTATTGTGACGTTTAGCGGTCGAACTCTAGCTGCCAGACAGCCAGAACATTCATAGCACGCAAGATTGTGAGATTAGGCGATGACTTAAGGCAAACCACGTTATATCAACATAGGGTATTAGCTCACGTCACTCTCATACCAAACTCACCTTTATACCACAGGAAGACACGGAAAGAACCAAACAATGGCTGCGACCAAACAACTACCACTCATCACCGTCCTGGGCTCGCTCAACATGGACCTAGTCTCCTACGTCCCGCACCACCCGCTACCAGGCGAGACCCTAACCTCGACCCGGTTCGCCGTCTCGCCCGGCGGCAAAGGCGCGAACCAAGCCGTCGCCTGCGCGAAGCTATCGCGATCCTCCCGCGGCGGCCCCGCAACCGCCACGGCGCGCATCCGCATGCTGGGCGCCGTCGGCGACGACACCTACGGCGCGCAGCTGCGCTCCAACCTGAGCCGCCACGGCGTCGACGCGTCGGGCGTCGCCACCCCCGCCGACGCGAAGACCGGCGTCGCCGTCATCGTCGTCGACGAGCCGACGGGCCAGAACCGCATCGTGCTGTCGCCCGAGGCGAACCACAGTCTTTCGGCATCCCGGTTCGGCGCCCCCTCGGCCCTCGGCGACCCGCTGCCCGACCTGCTGATCATGCAGCTGGAGATCCCGCTGGCCACGGTGCTGGCCGCGCTGCGCCTCGCGCGCGAGAACGCCGTGCCCGTCCTGCTGAACCCGGCGCCGGCGCAGATCCTCCCGGGGTCGGCGTACGAGGGGCTGGCGCACCTGGTCGTCAACGAGACGGAGGCGGCGATCCTGGCCGGCGTGGCCGAGGCGGATCTCGACACCGAGGCCGGGCTCGAGGGCGTGGGCCGGACGTTCCTGGGGCGCGGCGTGCGGAACGTGATCGTAACGCTCGGTGGGAGAGGTGTCTTCTACATGAACGCCGATGGCACGAAAGGGCTTGTCCCGGCCGAGAAGGCCAAGGTCGTCGACACGACGGCGGCCGGGGACACGTTCGTGGGGCGGTACGCGCTCGAGGTGGTCTCGGGGAGCTTCGACATCGCGGACGCCGTGCGGCAGTCGAACCGCGCAGCGGCCAAGACGGTGGAGAGGCTGGGGGCGCAGGACTCGATTCCGTGGCGGGATGAGCTATGAATAGAGGTGTAATATCTAAGAGGATCGGCACGTGAAGCAAAACGGATTAGAAAAAAAAAAGGGACTTCGGTTCTCTATTTAAGATTTTCAATACCCATAGACCTAGTCATCTAAGAACTTCTCCGTCTAATAAGACCATAACCCCATCCAACCAATCTAACCCGGTTCACTGCCACCAACTCCCCAGGCTCCAACGTCCCTCCCGCTTCCGTCCGTCGAAATGCGCATCTTGCTTCCCCGGAGGCGAGGGGGAATCGGGCACATAATTCTCCTTGCATTCCGGGTTCGCCTCCGGAACCGACGGCACCAGGCTCTTCAGGCTATCAGTCCCAATGGATCTCTTGTTGCGCACCGCGGTCTCCCGTATTAGCTCCCGCTGGCGATGGACCTCTAGTTTTGACTCGGGCCTAGCCGACCCCGGACGCGTGTTTATGCCGGCGTTCGGAGGTTGGTCCGCAAATGTCGTCGCGGCGGGCATGCGATTCGCCTTGCTCATGCGGGAAGCCGGGCGGTCGCCGGATGTCTGGCGCAGCTCTGTCCAGATTTGCCTCGCTGGGTCGGCTATCTTGTGCGGGGGTAACCGCCTGAGACTGCCTTGCCATCCAGGAACGGGAGGGGCTGTTCCTGTACGGCTAGGTGGTCTGATAGTGTCCTCGACACTGCCCATCCAGTGGGCTGCCTTGCGGCGGCTTGGACGGCTCGACATAATTCTGTGCATGACGTCGTTGGCGCGAAGGGGGCCCCAGTGGGAGGCGATGATGGCGAATAAGGGGTTGGATATAGGTGTTGGCTGAGGAGACCAGGGAGACACTGGGTTATATCGGTTGATGATCCCCGTTGTTACTGTTTCTAACCGTGTGTGGCAAAGAGAGGTGCCGTCGTCGGCGGGACCATTCTGAAATGCTGGGAAACCCGAGTGGCCATAGCTGAGCCGGACCTGTGCGTATTCGATCTTGACATTTCCCAACTGAAACTCGATGTCGGAGATGAGACTTTCCGAATTACGCTGGTATACCCTGGGCTGATGTCCTTTCGGAGCTCCTAGCCGGATACAGGCTAACATGAGGAGACTGCAGCCCGGGCTTATTGTGCTGTACATCATACATGAGCATTGATGTTTCAGATCGCGCTGAGTTATCTTACCTAATTGTAGTGTCGCCTATAAGGTCGACGACACTGTTTCCTGCGGTAGGTAAAATGTCTACCCTTATGTTATATAGATATCCATACCTCGACAAACTGGGATCGCAATGGTGAGCGGGTATAAAAGGGGGTTGGGCAACATCGCCATGCAATGAGTCGTGAGTTGAGTTACTAGTGCGAGGATGAGATAGTTGACCAGAAATCTCAACAGCCATCCAGACACTCGACTGTCCCTCGTTCAAAGTCTTTGCTTCGGACGTGATCGAGATGTGCGGAATAAGCATGTAAGGGTCACAAATGCCAGCATCTAACGCCCGGTCATTTGCGAAAGAGTTACTGCCGAAGCTGGACGTTTCGAACTCATCAAGATAGGAAGGGGGCCGCGAATCGACTATAGCCGACGACTGGTCATATGAACTGGCTGCTACGGATTCGCCAGACAACCTGGATGATTCGTCTGAATATCCGCTCGAAACTCGCGAATCATTCTGGCGACGTGTTGTCTTCGAAGACAAAGATCTGCGAGTAGAGAGCGACCGTAGCTTGTTGAGGAAAGTAGGAGACAGTGGTCGTCCTACATGAAAACTCGACGAGCGACGAGACGTTGAAACCTTCCGGGGTTTGGGGGTTACAGGATCCCAAGGCAGACACGAAGCTGTCAAATTACTCGTCAGCGAAATGGAATAGCAAAATCCAGTGGGAACCTGAGTATTTCACCTGTCTTCCTGATTGCGCTTCGTTGGTTCTCCTTAGAGCTCTGATCGTGGACCGCTTCAAGTTCATTGTTGCTACTCTGGTTCATTCCGCTAGCTTTACTCTTGCGGCTCTTGACAACTGTCAGTGGCTGATCGGGGCCATCAAAGCTGTCGCTGCTGAACTTTCTCGGACTGAGGACTTGCATGGATTTGCCTCTCTTGATTACGCGCAGGGGAGAAGGGATAGCGACTCCCGACGACTGTCTTTTTTGCATGATGAACGGGTGGTGGCCGAGCGATGCTCGTGATGGACTCGTTCTTAGTTTGGCCAATAAAGCTGCTCTCGATCGTACTGAAGCTGCCTCCTGCTGGATCTACGAGGGTGACGACAACTGGTGCTGGATGCTGTCGATGCCGTATATTTTCCCACCAAGTCCGGGGTTGCGGTAGAAGGTTGAACCCCTTCAAGATGGTTAAGGTGATAATCACGATGAGAATAGTCGGGATCAGAGCAATGGCACAAATGATACCGGGATGCAGAGACTGCTCAGACATAGCCCATTCTCCGGTGGTTCTCAGTCAAAGGGTCGATATCGAGTTCAAACAGGGCTTGTAAAAAACAATGAATAGGTAGTGCGGTTACAAAATATGCGTGATACTTCATGGCTTGGAGGATTCGTACTAGAGATGAGGAGTAGAATTGATTTCTAGAAATACTTTCTACGTCGTATGGGTATCATGAATTCGAGGTCTAAGGTGCTACTCAAAGGAAGATGCGCTTTCCACCAGGTCCGGTATAAGAGAGAAGGCTCAAGAGTCATGGGTCAGGGTCCGTAGTAGATTGTCTTTTACGGCATCCACGTCATTGTCCTCCATGTTTAGAAAGCGAATCTGTAGATGTACGGCATCAGCAACGGGGTCCTTCTGTCAAGTTAGAGATGTATAATGAACTTACGACGTCGTCGGCAGCTCCCACCCCGCCAAATAAGACAGGCTCTGATAAACTCGCAGTCACAGCTCTCTTCACTCTTCCTTCCCATACCCCTTCCCAGTTCCATTCCCCTGGCCTTCTCGCGGGATCTGTACCCGTAGTCTTGGCAGCGTCGGCCTCAGCATTTGCGCTCGCCGTTTCTGTACTGCTAGGGGCATCTTCGAACACTTTTCCACTGTCAGCACGATGCGACCGCCAAGCGTGCCATGCGCCAGGGTTTCCTGCTGCCTCGGGAGGGATCGAGTCTAAAACATGTTCGTCGTTGAAGGCGCTTCGCATGTACCGGAGGACCTCGTATGTGGAGATTTCATTTTTATTCGTTTCCGCGAACCCCGGCGACGTTCCGACGGCAGACCCCTTTGAGCCAGGTGTGCCCGCGCTGCTCGGAGGAGGCGGCCGGTGAGGAGTCTGTAGTCCGTCCTGCCGTCCGCTAGACTGCCTACTTCCAGCATTTTGGCCCCGGCTCGATCGCCTAAACCAGCCGGGAAATCCGTGCCGCAAGCTGAAACCTCCCGGAGGTAACCGTTCGGCGTCGGTGGCGCTCACGGTATCGTTGTCCTGAATGTCGGTCGAGTACATGTTCGTGCTCAGGGGCGTGATTAAGGGGTGGAACATATCGGTCGAGAAGGTGACGAGCGGCGGCAGTCTCGGATACGAGTCGGGGAAGGAGATCTGGAATCGCAGGACGGCCGGGGCGTAGGGACCTTTGCCGAATTGATTAGAAACGCCCTGGGCGCCGCCATGCAGGTAGCCGAGCTCTCACCGTCCCGCACAAAAAGCACACCGGACCAAAGACTGGGATCCCCCGGCGTGAGGCTGACAAACACACCTTCAGGGCAAGCCTGCTTAAGCCCGGCGCTTAAAGAAGAGGTTAGTTCTGAAGTCTGAAGCCTCACATGGTCGAGTAGGACGGGACATGCAGCGGATACGCACAACTCAACCAGAAGATGCTGTCTTCTTAGCGCGGGCAGCGCGCCGAACCTGGAAGAGGTCATCTTGAGGCATCAAAGACTAGAAAATGTTTGCATTCAATGCATAGGAGAACGTTAGAGAAGTTGATACATCTTGAAGTCGATCTGGGTCTTTATGCGTTAGACGCGACTAGGTACCTAAACCACGGGAATGAGATGTCATGCATGATGCACTAAAGATAGCTATTCTTATCGATAAGAATCCGTGATCCATTTGGTCGATGCTTTGCTGGGTGACTTTGAAGCACCGTCCCATCTACAGAAAACATCCCATATATCAGCAATTTACTGCGGAACTACCTATCTGGTAGGTAACATGGAGGTGTGTATAAGTGCAAGACTGCCGCAGCGGCGCACTCCTGTGATCGAGTTCCCAGGTAGCTGGTGTTGACACTACCACCTACCTGAACTTGCCTTGCCTCGTCTGGCCTACCCGTCTGCTAACCAACACGTGGGTATTGTACAAGTAGGACCAGATGTAAGACGAGACTTCTTCATGTGCTCAGGCGAGCATCTAGATCCGTGAGACGAAGATGGATCGGTTAGAATACCTACCTAAAGTATAACTTCTTACCTAACACGATAACACGAAGAATAGCTCCGTGGAAGGCAAGGAGCCGAGCCAAAGAAAGGCGAAATGATCCTCCTACTACCCATAACTACCCACCAGCCTAATGCCGACGTACTTTGGCGATAGGGAATAACCCCTCATTAGCCGGCAATCAAGACGCCCCCACCTTGCGCATCCCCTTTCGTAAATGGACTGAACGGATTCGACATGTAGACTTGCCATATTCCCTCACGATCCTCGGGATTACTATCATGGACGCGGCAGAATGTCTAACTATACGCTACGCGGGCAAACCCTGCGAGCCCTATCTAGAGACCTGGGGAGCCGGCCTTCTTCATTAGGATCCTTCTACGGACTATGCTGTCCTCTCACTTGTAGCCTGGTATTTCGAAACCAAAGAATACCTATAACTCATTTGGCTCGTGACGACAGATAGATTTTGTTACACCGTACACCAAGCCACACATACAGTTGCTTGGCTGGGACTGCTGTCGACATGTCGGACTATAGGGATCTACGGATATCCGTCATTGGCGCAGGTGAGTGTCTTCCAACTTATAGGGAAGAGAACAAACACCATGACGCGATATTGGAGCTGTGATTAACGTAGTACATAGGTATGGGCGGCCTTGCCTGCGCCCTCGCCTTCGCCAAAAAGGGGTACAAACACGTCGACGTGTACGAGACGGCCTCGAATCTAGGATTCGTCGGCGCCGGCATCCAGTTGGCACCGAATATGGTGCGGGTTCTGGACCGCTGGGGCTGCTGGGACGGCATCGCCGCCGAGGCCACCAACATCCGGTCCTCGAGCATCCGTGAAGGCTCCACCAACCGCGAGCTCGTCCACGTCGAGATGCCCGACATCGCCGAGAAGTACGGGTACCCGCACTGCACCGGCCACCGCGCCTCGCTCGCCGGCGGCCTGTACGAAGGCTGCAAGAAGGAGCCCGCCATCACGTTCCACTTCTCGTCCTCTCTGGCCGGCGTGACGTCCTTCGGCCCGGACAAGACCGTGTTCACGGTGCAGCCGCGCAACGGCGAAGCCTACGAGGTGGAGACCGACATCCTGCTGGGCGCGGACGGCATCAAGTCGGCGGTGCGGACGGCGCTGCTGCGGGCGCTGGACATCACGGCCGACGTCGAGGACACGGGGCAGGCGGCGTACCGGATCATGCTGACGCGGGCGCAGATGGAGCACGACCCGGAGCTGCTGGAGCTGCTGGACTCGGACTGCGCGCTGCGGTGGATCGGGGCGAAGCGGCACATCGTGGCGTACCCGATCAGCAACAAGACAATCTACAACATCTCGACGTGCCAGCCCGACGTCAACTTCGCCGCGGCCCCGGGCGCCACGTACACGACGCGCGGCAGCAAGCCGGCCATGCTCGAGGTGTACGCCGACTTCGGCCCCACCGTCCAGAAGATGCTCAACATGGTGCCCGAGGGCGAGGTCTGCGAGTGGAAGCTGCGCTCGCACGCGCCGCTCGACACCTGGGTGCTCGGCGGCGCCGCCCTCGTCGGCGACGCCTGCCACCCGACGCTGCCGCACCTGAGCCAGGGCGCGGCCATGGCCATCGAGGACGCGGCGGTGCTGGCCGAGGTCGTGAGCCGGGCGCCGGGCGGCGGCGCCGACCGGCAGGCTTTATCGAAAGCGCTGAAGGTGTACGAGCTGCTGCGCAAGGACCGGACGACGCTGCTGGTGGCCCTGGCGGCCGAGTCGGCGCGCACGCTGCACCTCGGCGAGGGCAAGGCCAAGGAGGAGCGCGACCGCCAGTTCCTCAACGCCCGGAAGAGGGGCACGCCCATCCCCGACAAGTGGGCCAGCCCCGAGGTCCAGCACATGATCTACTCGTACGACTGCGTCCGGGACGCCCGCGACAGGTTCGACGAGCTGTACGCGACGCTCGCCGGCGGCGCGGCCCACGGCGGCGTGAAAGGCGGCGCGAACGGACACGCCAACGGGTTCGCGAACGGAAGTGCGACCGAGGTGGCCGCGTAGAGTACGGTTTATAGATGTCCTTTGACTACCTAGGTGCATTTTGTATAAGATACATAAACAAGAGCAGGATGTAGCAGTATGAGACGTTTTGGAATTTTTCCGTCGCAGACTACCTACACAAGAAGCAGCGGAATAGCAATATAATTACAAAGGAACCTATTTCGTTAAGCCCAACCTAGAACGCCTGGCCGTGAACAAGTTTGTACCTCAAAACGGGTAACGAACGTACCCTTGTGATGGGTGTTCCCCTTTCCAACGCCTCCCCTCTCTTCTAATTCCAGAGCGACTGTTGTTCGGTCGAGTACGGAGTAGTGTCCGTCGATATATGATGTCGCCTCCTCTTCCTCTCCGTATCGCCCCAGACGGTGCCTAGCCTTCCCATTACGACATCGAGAACCGGCGCATGCGCAACTGCATCCAACACCTTGCTGCCGCAACCCCTATATCGAACATTCCTCCCCCCGCTTCCTGCTCCCTTAGAATATAAAGTCCAGGCAGCAGCAGCACGCCAGCAGGCCCACGAGCGCGCCGAGACACCCGTCGCTCGAGCTGCCCTGGTTCGGCTGGTGGTAGTAGCCCTGCGGCGGGCGGCCCTGCTGCGCGTAGTACGCGCCCGGCGGCGGGTACGGGCCCCCCGGGTAGGCGCCCGGCGGCGGCCCCTGCTGCTGCTGCTGGTAGTAGCCCATGTTCGGGTTCGGCTGGTAGTAGCCCTGCTGGCTCGGGTCGCCGTACTGGCCCTGCGGCGGGTACATGCCGCCTTGGTACGCGGGCTGCGGTTGCTGCGGGGGGGCGCCGTACGCCGGCGGTGGCACGTCGGGTTTGTTCATGGTCGCGGCTACGGTTTTAAGGTTTGGATGCTTCTCTCTCTCTTCTCTCCGCCTCGCGGTATTGTGGTTTGTTTGCGACTCTAGCAGATTGTTGTAAATCTATAGAGGTTGAAATGGGAAAGTGTAGGTTGGCAGCCCGGTCTGACAAAATAGGTAGCACGTTTCAAAAGGTGCGGTGGAAGAGTCGGTAATACAAATAGGCAACCTAGGAGGTACTCTCGGATCGTCGGCTGAAACTGTTTCGTTGACTGGTTGGCACCGTGGATTGACACGCAAAAGGGCCAGGGCTAGAGTTGTGGCGAAGCAAAAGATTGGGGACGCGCGGATGAGTTGACAATGGGATGTGTCCTGCGTTTGTCAAGACTTGGCGAAGGGAGGGCGGGAGAAGGGAATTATCTTGGCGGACGGAAGAATTTGCGGAATTAGGAATTAAAAAGAAATTCGGAAAAAAAAGGGGGACAAATAAGAAACAGGAGAGGCAAATTCAAATACTTCGTGAGCTATACCAGGTAATGCTTCAAGCTCAGACAAACTGCGTCGCAAATATGGTACTATGTAAGTACGCCACATCTCCAGACATCCGTGGATCCGTATGTGGCCCCGTCCATGCCGTCGGGTTCATGTGCTTCTCATGGCTTGCGCAACAAGACTGCGCCACGTCTGTGGGGAAGACTTCTATCAGCGCTGATTGGCTTCCAAACCGATACTTGCCTTTCTCGCGTGCGCTCAACATTCCGATTCGACTTGCGATTCCGATGCGAGAAATCCGAGTTTCGCGTGCGAAAGATTCCCTTACGATCAGTTCCATCTCCTGTTTTGGTAGTCTAACTCATGATTAGGCCTCGAGGACGAAGAGGCATCATTCCCGATATCAGGGGGCCAAGTTGATTTCGATAGATCCAGCTTAGATATAGATATACCTAGATAAGGTATATACCCATCTTCAGAGAGTAGTGCCCCTAGCTCTTGTTTAGGTATATAGGTATCTGTGATAGGGGCAGGCTACAACTTCGCTACATCCCGAAAAATGAATACATGCAGGTACAGATTTCCTGATAATACGCCATGTACTATTCGGGGCTATTACTATATCAGGACGTCAGCTAAGTTAGGCAGCGTTCAACATCCACTCCGTCCGTGATAGCGATTACATTCGCCAGCTACCAGGAGAGCCCCCATCCAAGGCCTATAGCAGCAATAATAACCGCTTGTCATATAGGTCTCGACAGAAGCCAAAATCAAGTAGCTTATCGTAACTTTTCTGACCGGCTTGTTCCAAATGGCCGAGGTGCCGTTACTATTCCCATCGGCGGAGGCCCAACGACTAGAGCCTCATCTACCGGTCCCATCAATAAGCTCGACAGGATCCAATGGGGATGCTGTCTCACCGTCTGCCTTGCCCTTCGTAACCCTGACCTTTGCTACCTCGCTCGATTCGGCGTTGTCTCTTGGACCAGGTATCAGAACCGCCCTTTCCGGGCCCCAGTCTAAGGCCATGACTCACTACCTCCGCAGCCGCCACGATGCCATCTGTGTTGGAGTTGGGACTGCCGTTGCCGACGATCCGGGCCTGAACTGTCGCATCGCGGCTGATATTCTGCGCCGGGAAAGTTCATCTTCTGCTGGTGTTGGTGCTCTTTTAGGACTTGCCTCCGTCTCGACGGGGGAGGCCGAGATTAGGGAGACAAACAACACCATTACCGCGAGTCAGCCGCGGCCCATAGTTATCGACCCGAGACTGCGTTGGGATTTCACCGCCGAGAGCAAAGTTATGCAGTTGGCTCGGGCGGGCGAAGGCTTAGCCCCTTACATCGTAACAGCTGTGGCGCAGCCCCCAAAGAGCAAGACAAAGTTATTAGAAGATCTCGGCGGGAAATTTATCGTCCTGGACCAGCCTAAATCCGACGGCGCCAGTGCGGATTCAACCAGTCCGAGTTTCGATTGGCGCTCTATCTTAGCTGCTGTGCGGAACGAGGGACTGCAAAGCATTATGATTGAGGGCGGCGGTGCGGTGATAAACTCTCTCCTCTCTGGAGAAAATGCACAACTGGTTGACTCCGTCATCGTAACCATTGCGCCAACCTGGCTCGGCCAAGGGAGTGTATTCGTTTCTCCTCCGCGCCAAACCAGCGCAGACGGAAAGCCGAATGCTGTAGCTCGGCTTACCAATACAGCCTGGATACCCCTTGGCGAAGACGTAGTGCTGTGCGGGAAGATTGCAACTAGAGGATAAGACGTTCCACTGCGGCGCATACTGTAGAATAATCCTTCATGGGAATCATTGTATCTCCTTTGCAGAAATGTGACTTAACGGGGAGATGTAGTTCTTCAACTCAAGTCATCATATATCGTCTTCGATAGCGTTCTGCATGCTTCCAGAGCTGTGCTGGTGAATGGGGTATTTGCAACATGAATCATGCTAAATATACCAAGCATTAGCGGCCGTCCCGTTGACGATATATTACGCGGAAGTTTCATGACTTTCCAGAAGACATCAGTATGGCTTAGTTTAGAAGACCTATATGAGACATGCGGGAATTGCCCAATGGTTAACCCTATTCACTGCCACAAGATATTGGCCGATGTTCATTTAAGACTTTACCTAGATAAAGATGGGTTATGAAATAGAAGGGCCATAGTATCACGACTATAGATATTCAAATTACAGCACATAAATTTACTATCATGGTAATATAAAGCTCTGATAATCCCCTCTATATATCCGTATCTCTATACTCCTATAACCGCAGGAAGTGGGTCCCGAATAGATCGTTTCAGGGGTTGATCAAGGCTCAACTTCCTGATAATCCCCCACAAATCAAGACACGATATATTCAATATTAACAAGGAATTATTTCACGTACGACCATAGGATCCAGAAAATTCGGGATCCCGTCCGCTCTCCCCTTGACAAGCTGGATACCGCCGGATCAGTAGTTGGGTCGGTGACGACCAGCGAATCCCTGGTGTTGTACGTAACAATATCATTTTGGTGTTTTTTTCTGCTCTCTTGCTCGAGTCTTTTGCCTGAGAGGAATGGGTTTGCTATGAAGGCTGTTGTTGTGTGAGGAGCTCTTAACTTAATTGCCGAGGGCATCAGGTAGGTATTGTCAGGTCTTTACCCCTTGAGGACCACGGTTAGTAGGAGAGAAGTATGATGGGGGATATACCTATTTGTTCTCGCACCTTGTATGTACCCAGGTTTGCTAGTAGTTGGGTTTATAGCTCCTCGTGCAACAACATCGTTATTTCCTCATCGCTTAAATAGTTTGGCCTCGTGACAGGCACATACCTACATAGAGGATGAGCTCTTATACTCCTGTCTCACTCCCTATCTGGGCTTGATCCCCTGGTAACTAAGGGGTTGAGAAGACGGTCTGTTTAAACCATATTTTCCAAATCTCGGTTTACCGTTTGATATAGCTTAAAAACTTCAAATAACTCACTGGCAGTAGATATGTCTTACTCACACATCTTATCACTAGAATATCCTATTTACAACCTTGACAAGAAACATTGAGTGTCTGTGCATGAACAAGGTTGGTTCAAATACAGCCAGAACAAGTATAATTGTCAATATGCTGACATTTCCTAGCTAAAGCACAAAAATCGCTTATCCATTGACAACCTGAGGTGACATAGAGACTATTTACAGCTACCACCTACATCACGCGCAGAGCTGACATAGGCATGATGCTGAGCTCAGCCATTCGGCATGCCGACGCCATCCCCCAAGGGCAAGCAACCCTGGGAATAAGAGAGCTTAGGTGATCTGGCTGACGTCCTGTATTCGCTGCTGCTTACTACCACGAAACGTATGGTCAGATATTGGCAGTCAGGAATTTGGCAGCTGTTGTCACACAAATTTCGGTTCTCGAGTTGAAATAGGTAACACCATTTCTCGAAACTTTTAATCTACGCATACGGGAGGGAGGGCCGTGGTCCATTGTGTCTACGTTGTGTTACCATACCCCTATTCATGAAATTTAGCTAGCAATGTGTTAATACTTGATATTGACCCAAATGATACGTATTTGAGGTTTCAAATTATACATTATTATCTAAACGAGGTACGCACTGCCGTTAGTAATATAAGCTATCTTTCCGTTTCTATCTAAGAAATTGTCTCGCCGGTCTATAATGTTTGCCTTCGTATAGTATAGAGTTGTCTGGTATCAAAGTTTGATATTTCCAATATAACTTGTTCACTGCGTTGGCAGACTCGATATAATCCAATGCTTACGTAGATTAAGGCTCGAGAAAAGCAATCACCTATGATTGGCGGATCTAGTATTATGTTGGTCATCGTCTTGGTATATCTTTGACAAACGAAAATAGGAATCTGCCGAGTTAGAAGAGAGGTATGTACCAATGTGCCGGCTATCGAGGACAATTTATTGCTCCTGATTCTCCGGTTTCAACCTGCGATCTCGGCTAGCACTCCTTCGAGGTTGCGGTTCGAGACCGGTCTCGACAGCTCGCCACCGTGGCTTTCTCTCCTAGATGACAGGAGATGTGACGACTGTCATCAGATAGACCGGTGGCGACCGAGGGATCCACAGCGTTGTCCACCGACAGATATTCAACGACCCTACGCACGTCGGCGCTACTCGCAGCCATCGGTGTGGTTTTCATGTTTGTCAGGCTTACTTACATTGGACCCTGATTTCGATGTACTGTGTGGTTTGTACATGGTAAGCTTTCCCCCCACGCAATGCCATCAGCCTTATACGTCAATCAAGTTGGAGTGCAGCATTCGGCACATGTTTCTCTAGAAACGTCCGGGGGAGCAGAGGCAGGCGCAAGCGCAGACGCGGCTGTGCAGATGCAGATGCAGACGCAGGATGCAGGATGGGGTTGCAAAGTCCACGACAGACGCCTCGTAATTAAGAGGATGCTTATCAATCACTGGCTGAGGGTGACAAAGAGAGGGTGGTATGTTACCCTCTCTCTCTCTCTTGGCTTAACGTTCGACACGAACGGACGGATGTGTCGTACGGGAATTGTTGCTTCGTCTCTCGCGAGTCGCGACCGGAACCGTTGCGAATGGGGAATCCGGAGCTATCGTTTCATTCATCCAGCACACATGGACACCGGCCCCCAAACTCCACCTGCCCACGGGACGGGACGTGGTGCGTAACCATACAGCGGAGGGCGGCACCATGACATGATATTGGTTTGCTGGGGAAGAACTGCTCCGGGCCGGTTCCAGCCATGTCGTTAGAGTCGCAATCGCCTAACCTAGCCTATGTCGCAAGCGATGCATGTACCGCTTTCATTCCGTCATGCATAAATCTGACAACCGAAGTTTGCGAGGACGAGAAAGGGAGAGAGATAGAGAGAGGGAGACAAGACTTCTACACCGCGATCGCCTTTGGCGCGCCAAATTGGATCCGGCCTGTCGGTTGCGTCTGACCCAAGGTCACACTGAAGTAGCATCGACATTGACATCGACATCGACACACAAAAAAGAAAAAAAAAAGAAAAAGAAGTACATGAGTCAAAACTCCCGCGGTCCGATCCCGCGTTCTCTCTCGTTAATTACCTGTCACATTATTATTATTATTTTTTTTTATCTCATTAGGATTTCTCCACCCCGTTTTCCGTCGGTGACGATCGTCTGGTCTAGAACCCAGGCGGCGGACTGGTCTGATATATCCCAGGGTGCCGATAAGATACGCTATAGCGAGCCAGGCTTTGGGTAATGTGACAACTCCGGATCCTGCCGTGCCACAGGATTGCATGTAACCCTACAGCAAAGTCTATGTAGCAGGTACTTCGGGTCTAATGCCTGCTTGGGTACTTGTCAGAAATATACACCTGAGGTCATGTCATGTTCAGCTCGACAAGCCACTTCCAGAGTTACACGATTACTCAGATGCTGTATAGGGGGGCGCCCGTCAAGGTTGCTGGGTAAGGACGACGGGGAAGCCAATAACCCGGAATCACGTCCCGTACGTACCTAGCTAGGTAGGTATAGGCAACCTGGCATTATAGTCGGGGCGGGATATAACTACTTACCTACCTAAGGTATAATAGCAGTATAGAGGTTTCTATATAGGATCATACGTTCCTCGGCGTTTGTTACCATTAAATAGTCTATTATGTGTGCGAGGGGGGTTAGTCAGCTTATATCACGCATCTCGGCTTTGACTAAACTCACAGAGTCCACGAATGAGTAGACACCTTACGTAGGCGGGATCGCTATCCGCGGCGGCTATGCAAAGGCAAACAAGTGTCTAGCGGTCCCGGCTGCACGTAAGTGAGACATGCCTCCCTTAACCTGAATGCGATATGTTATAACAAATCGTAACTACATAGATTGCGATATTGAAAGTTCATAGGTTGGAAGGTGTGACGAGGGTTGAAATAACATTGGTTCCAGCCCGCTGGCGAACCAGGTTTAAGTATCGGTTACATAGTCGGTACCAACTAGCGTAGAGACAAGATCGAGCTTAGCTGAACGACTGATTATCATGAGTTTTATGGCTCCGAAAGAAGACATGGTGCAGGAGAAGACAGAATAGTATTGCCTTAGGCAAGGGGCTTGGGGTCAGGAGACTGGGAGAACAATACGACCGATCCGCACGTTGTCGTTTTTACTATGTTGTTGGAAAGCTAAAGTACTGTCTATGAAGACACGAGCCAATATGTCTAGTACAGTGGTAACACAAGAATATCAAACATTTTGTTGCTAGTCTCTTATGGTAATATGTCGTTTTATGTGTGATAATAATAAGGAAATATTATTTGAAATACTGGTAAAATCGCATGTCTACTATTCAAAGTCATCTAGTATAAATTAGGTAATGTTTTAATATGTCTTGACCGAGACCGTTAGGTAGGTAGATATTATACTATACCCCTTTCCTGTGCAACGGAATAGCCTTGGATTGGATCGGATTACAATAATTCTTGAGACATTATGACCGATCTTGTAGCAAATCGGCATTTGAGCATCGTTTCCCCGGTGGGTTCTAGCCGCCAAGCTCATCGATCCCGTCCTCTCACTGAGACATGCCGCTGTGAAATGTATCAGACATGACTTTTGGGATATAGTTGGACGAGCTGAGATGCAGTCCACTGTAGAGTCCCGCAGAGACGGCAGATCTCAGGGTCCAGGCGTCCTGCAGGTAAGTCTAATACGAGAGCCTCCGGTTTTCGGCTTGCTCGTTGGGTTTGGAACTGCTGTCGCGCCCCCTGTGAGTAGTCACTTTAGTCGTAGGCCGTGTAACTTGCGTAGGTATGTTTTGATATATTGAGGGAGAGAAATTACGAGAGGGGTGCTAATACCACAGAAGAAGTCCCTTTGGGAATCAGTTGAAAGTGTCTGGCTTGGTTCCAAGGAAATGTGCGTCAAGAAATCGACTAGGATTTCTAGAAAACATTAGGGTACGTTAGGTAATTTCTCGAATTTGGAGTTCAAATTCATGTAGTGCGTAACTCCTGAGGATGACGTCGCGGTGAGAGTCGTAGGCTGCACGAACAGCGAGACAGTCAGCATGCGCAATTGTCGGCTTCTTAACGGACATCAGGCGGGGGCTTGATATCAAATGAAGGACGTTAAGTATGTTAATGTTAAGTCAATTATCGTTCATAACTTCCTGCTATGATAATTAGCTCAATTGGTTCTGTGATCGAAGTTGCGAATTTATATCCAAAAGGGAGTCCCATCCCGACAAGTACTGTTGTTCAATTTACAGCGTCGAGACAGAGTAAGCCTGTAGGAAAACAGGTACCTCCCATAGTAGAAAGAAGCTAAAATCGAATTCGTAGTAAAATGAAGACGGATTCCCTATTCTGGCCCCCGTCTTCCCTAAAATTGACATCCATCCGCCCGGCTAGCATAAAGCTGGCCAAGGAATACATTCTGGTCGCGTGCCAGGGGCGAACCGCGGCGCTGGAACTGTACTGTACATTGTGATGGCGCCATTGAGTCTTGGTCATGCCAATATTTCCTAGGGCTCTCCAGTAAGGGGAGAGAGTGTGGAGAAATCCATGCTTTGGTATCGTGGGAGTAGAAGTGGATGGGCTGTGAGGGGCGATGGTAGGGAAAAGAGTGGACACTACCCCGATCATTTCAAGCTTCCTGATACGCTCTCGCATCAAGTGTCGATTTCGTCGCGGAATGCGAGGACAAGGAAACCTCGTAATTTCTGGCCCCAAGATGCAGCAGGCAGGCTTAGAGGCCCTACAGCAGCAGTTGTATCCTATCAGGAGATCAGCTAGGTCTTAGAATGGCTGTATGACATGTAGGTAGGCCTAAGTACCATTTTCTGATTGTCCTTTATGGTAATCCCGCTGAATTGCAGGTTCGATGTAATGAGACGTCCAATCTGTCATCATGGTTCACGCCTCAACCTAGAGTGTGATTGACGGCCGGTTAATTCAGTCCTCCTGACGAACGGTCTGAGTAACACGCCAAATGTCAGCCGAGAAAGAGGCGACAGCAATGTGAATTCAAGGCCCACATCGGGGCCAACGTCGGCCTCTACGTCTTCAGTCCAGGCGTCCTTCGACGACGTGTTCAACTACGCAAACTTCTTCTGGGATGGGCCAGAGATTCCGAGGCCTTGGCCTTGAGGCCCTCAGGGTCTGTTTATGACAGATCAAGCTGTGCCGAACACGGCCATGGTACGTCGACGCCCCTGAAGAGCTCGTCTTAATTATGTGACAGATATCTCTGATTCAATTAGACCTTGTCATTTTCCGCAAACATCTCACCCTAAGTTGGAAATACTTTGGACGTTTCTCTCGCGTCGAGTAATTCGGACGGATATCCGGCACTGGGGCAGAGTCACATACATCCTATTATTCCGACGGGTGACCGAGCTTATTTTGCACAGTCGGCATTGCCTCCGATCCTTGCCCAAGTCGAGACTCAGAGCAAGTGGGCTTCGATGCGGCAGATGCTCATGTCGATGTCTCGGTCATCGTCAATACTACGTCATGCTCTTCTGACTTTTTCCTCTTGTCAAGGCATGGCGAAGCATTGGCAGATACGACCCAGCAACATGACGGCCAAACTGTCGCCGAGTTCGTCAGACTGGAAAAAAACCAGGCAAGGTGAACTTCCTAGTCGCACCGCTTTACTCGCAACGCTCTTCTTCCTTAGGTACCTTGAAGGAAGAATCGAGCTGACGCACGCCAACCTGAAGAAAGCGTTTGATGCCTACCAGTTATCAGATAAAACACAACTTGGAGCTGTCGAGGTGCGGTTACTCATGTGGATCAGACTGATAGATGCTCGGGCGACCGGCGGCCAGGGGCTGTTTCTCTCTGAAATTGACGAGAAACTGCTGGCGAGCTTGGCGAGTACGAGCAGCCCGAAGCAGATATCGAGGAAGTACTCTTCGATATCTATACCAACCAGGCATTGTTCTCTTCCGGAAGGTACAGAGCTTCATGGGTCGAATCGCGCACCAGGACCCTTGGCACAGACGCAGGGGTACCGTTGAAGACGAAGCTGAAGTAATGGGTATTGCGGCTGGAATCTCGAAAGACGTCCGGCAATTATACGAAACTGCTCGGCCTCCGCTCATGGATTATGCGGCTGCTGGGCTTCTGGTGGCACCGCACATCTCACCAACTCTTGCCCTCATACCTAATCACGAGGGCCACGCAAGCAAGATCCATCTACACAGGGTTGCTTATAAATCACTGCCCTTGAGATTGCTCGTCGACGGTGATGCCCAAGACATGCAACCGGTGAACATGCTCTGGCCGTCAGCGATGTGGGGATCTGAGGAGGAGAACCCTGAAGAACGCGAATGGATTAAATCGCAGATTCTCTGCATGGAGAAGGTCGCAACACACGCCAGGATCACTAGCCAAGTCCTCGAGGAAGTGCCCAAATGCCAGGAATGATATACCGGTATGGAGCAGGTCTTCAACAGCACTTGGGCCATCGTCTGAGCAGAGCAGTCTGCTTACCAGCACTATTATTAAGCAGTTTATTTTATTCGCCCGACAGTGCGCGATTGCTCTCCCTGGTAAGCGAGGATCGAGGTCTAGAACCACACTGGTTCAAGGTTCGGGAAAGAAGGAAAAAACAAAGAAAAAAGCAATGTCAGTGATTTATGAGGATAGGCGCGGAGAAATGTATTCCATTCCAATCGGAAATGCCACCTGCACTAAGTAGGTAAGGCTTTCTGCTGAGCCGTTGAAGGAGTACCTCCATAAGCATATCGTTATGTCATTTATGACAAGGAGGCTGTAGTTCACCTAAGTTTTGTATGTTTGCAGGCTGGCGGGCTTGAGGCGGATCTACCATGTCGGGTCCCGTGGTGATATGTGACAGAGATGTATTGGGCTTAGGTTGAAGGCATTCTGTTGGTTCCGGCGATGTGATGCTCCCCCCGGCCATTGTGCTATAAGGCCGCGTGGCTGCCCAGCTGCAGAATGTCTCAGCAAGCCTGGATCCTTGTACGACCTTCGCTCGGGGCAATACCTAGGTATCACAATTGAGACGAGGCTCTGAATAGAGAGGATCATCCCGGTTTGTTTCCTCTTGAAGCATAGCAGTTGCTCTAGTCCAGACTATTTGTCTAGGGCCTTTCATCAGAATGTTACCGTGACAAGAAGGGGTCCAAGTCACCTGGTCTTGCTGTCAGCACTTGAGATGAAGTTTTGGGACTCGGCCTTGTCCCAATTCGAGAGCTTCCAGAGCCGAATTAAGGTGCTTACGAACTTTTGACGAAATGAGAGGCGGCCCGTGCCTCGCTGTGAGATCTTCCAAATCCAGCACGTTTTGGACCCCTCGGTGTATCGGTGTGGGATGCACAGCGCCGATTCTGGAAGGCTTCGAGTCTGCGAGTTTGGGAAAAGACGATATTACCTAAGCTTGGGAGCCAACCCGCATTTTTCGGCTATTTGGTATTTGGTTCTAGGGATACCGTAAGCGTTGATATTTGACTTCAAGTCATCCCAAAACATCTACATATCTGGTTCAAGTAGCGCCCGCTTATTTATGTAGTCTCATCCCCCAAACTAGACCTAGAATGAATTAGAACATCGCTAGTCTAGACCTATTTGGTATTCTCCTACTTCTAACGCAACTTCACATAAGGGATCATCACCATAAGCATTCGACACACGGCAAGGCTCATCTGTCGTCTACCTTGCGGATGCCCGCGTTGGCAACTCATCGAGTGGAGCCGTACATTGCTGCCCGGCCGCGTTGAAATTGCCCTACGAACAATAGTCTTGTCATTGTTAGTGCTCGTGACGCTGGGGGTATGGGTATGGTATGGGTATACAAAGCAAAAAGATGCTGCCCACGGGATCGTTATCGCCTCCTCTCGGTTGCCTACTATAACCTACCCATACGTTGGAGATAACTTAGGTAGACCAGTGCTGTTCTCGTGTAACGCGGATGCGTATTCCGGATGGCCGGCGTCTTCTTATTTCCGGGAGCATGCATCTCGCCAGAAACCTTGGAAGTGGCGCGTACGGAGTGCGACCTCCAGGGAGGCGCGCCAAGTTGGCAGTCCATCTAGGCGCGATCGGTTGCCTCGCTTGAGTAGTTCAACTAGTGAAAGATACGGCCGAGGCATATAGCGACATAGCAGATAAGCAGTCTTCGCAAGATTCGCAAGATGCTTCGAATGTTTGCGGCATTAGTATCTAATAGTCGATATCGGTCATAGTTCGCAATCCTGGTGTGTAACCTTGCGTGGCTGGAGCGGAGCTTGGACATCAGTATAACTCGCATACAACACATCATACCTACCTGCATGGCGGGTGTGTAGATCGGATTCAAGTTCCGGCCCGAAACTGCTGCGCGATGGACTGCCTTCGGGTCGTGGCATGAAGTCGAAAGATGCATTGACGCAAGTGTTTGCCCTAGTAGAGCAGGTTCCACGGTTGGAAGATCTGCATATGTGACTCTGCAAGGATGCGGGAATGCAGATATACAAACGGCGCTCGTCACTATTTAGTTGCGTAGCACAGCCAGCTGAATGGATCTTGGCTTGCAGTTAAAAAAAGGAAAATTTGACCAATATTGGGTGTGGTTCCGAAGAACATTGACCGGTCAAGAGAATAAGTGTAGCATGAGGTTGTCGGCGATCTAGAAATGGAAGCTGGGGGTGGTGAAGCTAAAATTGCGGCCACTGGACGGTCCCAACCGACGTTGTGAGAGGTTGCGATCCGATGTCTGTCCAGTAGCAGCCGAATGTGACCATACCACTCGAGTAGCGAACCAGTCCTGAAGTTGAAAGGTCGAGCTGGTTATATGCGGTAAGCTGACTAGATGATTATTCGGGTCGCCGCGCCTCGAACAGTTGGGAGGCCACGCAGAAGATCGAGAATGAGAGGAAGATCATAGATCCTAACCCGCGTGCTGACAACTCCGATATAGGATGATGCTGGGGGAGCAATTCCCGAGATTTGGTCATACGATAACCGTAAAAAAAACCCTGGCTACAGCGGTATGTCGACTTCCTGGAGAACAATGAGAGACATATTGTAGGCGACCAATTATAGAGCATACTGACCAAGCACAGGACCGCTCGCCGATCAAATCTCTCTGTGGCTGTACTTGCACGTAAGCCTATTGGACTGGGACGGCTCGCAAATACAGCTTCATGTAGTAAACAAGACGATTCGAAAGTCGTCCGCCAGCGGGAGCTAAAAGCGAGAACGCCCGGCATTCATAGTATATGCATTCATAGCATACGTCGGATATCGGTAACGGAATCAGCCAAGGATGCGAAGATTCGCATGCGAAGTAGGCACGCACACGGCAGCACCGCGCATATCTGGCCAGCTGTAGGTAGTCTACGGGAAACAGGTAGATGCCTCAAGTATGAGGTTCGCGAGCGACCGGCTGATCAAACGCGGTGAATTCGGCGAAGATCGAGTGGGCTAGGGTTGACGTCGCCATGCGGGTTGCATGCAATTAAAGCCCAAACCGGTTGGACGAAATGCAGCTCGCTGCTGGTCTTGCGGCCGACTACCAGATGCAGGCTGCAACGGCACGCATTGGCCTAAAGATAGAGGCCGCCCAGCTCTCCCTGCCTCGGTGAATGGCGTCCGGAGTTATTTACCACGGCTGGTACTGGTTCGTTCTCCTATCGGACGGCGGTAGGCGTCTGTCCGCACCAAGGGAACTGCATGGGGTCTGGATCTGCCGTGTGAGGCGCCGCGTGGTGAAATAGAATCAATAGTTGCGTGACCTGGTAACTAACCTAATAGGTTGGGGGTTGATGTGCTGCATATCAAGATGATAAGATGATGGCATATGTTTGGGGGGAGGAATACCTTAAACCAACCCCCAAGATCGGTTTAGGTAGAAAGAACCGATTTGATATCTAAATCATGGGTACGATGGGTACGATGTCACTCGACGCGGGATGCTCGAGACGGTAGATACGGGAGACGGTAGATATGGTGGTTAGATGACCCGAATGGAGACAAGAGCAAGGTACGATTGATAACGCCGATGTCACCCGTCGGGGTTTATGACCGCAGATAGACTGGTGAGGTGGGCGAAGTTGTAGATATGATATGATATGATATTAGATGCTCTTGTTAAGGTCAGGTTTGCGGGGATCGTCTTACTGGGGAGGGTTCAAAGGATTTGTACAGACGACTGCCCTGTCACCTGTACATACATACAAAAGTACATATCATACATGGATCTAGATGTAGGTATCGTATGTACATGTCGAGTTCGTAGGCCTACGAACTGCTCGCGATGGTGGAAGCCACATGGAAGCCTCTTAAGCCAGCATTAGCCTTACCGAGACGCGTACTGGAGGGTTGACGCAAGACAGAGGACTCATGATAGGTATACAAAGGTATGTATGTAGGTACCTACCTTGGTATGTTAGGTATACATGATAGTATTGACCTATCAATAGATGTGCATGTACCTAGTGACGAGACGAGGTATACAAAATCAGTACTTCCCCACGTGGCAGTTTTGGTTGATCTGCACATCGTATTAGCCGAACGTCAAGTTTCAAGTTTTCATACCTACAGACACACACACACACACATGTATGTGCACATGTTAGATTGATTAACCGAGAGGCTCGTCAATTTCTTTTTCTTATCCATCACATTTCCGCAAGATGAGATGCGCTTATTTCGGCTGCAAGTGCACCAAAATATGCACTACCCTACTGCACACTCCCTCCCGTCTTTATCGAACCCACATGCACCTTTGCAAGGCGGCATGTTGCCAAGTTCCCGCTCCGCTCTCAAGAGATTGCATTAAAACCAGATATATTACTATAAATGGCGCCAAATATATCGCTGGCTCTAGACACACACGGACCAATCAAGTTGGGACCAGGGTCTGCAGCTCAGAAGTCGTCATCACATCATTATCCCCTAGGGCTATCCCCAGTGCACCCTCGATACACCACCTTCGTTTATCCTCCGCCTTATCCTCCAGAGTGGGCACCAATCGGTTCCACCACCGGGGTGAGTTATATCCTCGCTAGGCTGGAGGCTCGTCGTCCGATTCCCATGCCAACTGCCTGGTGAATTCACACTTTATGCCCTCATCCAGAGGATTGACCTCTTCCGTGCTATGATATCTTCCCCCCCGTTGCTACGTATATCTTATACCATCTACCGTAGCTTCTGCTCGACCCATGTGCATGTACGGATTATATAGCCTGGAATGCATCAGTAAGCGATGTGGCATGATACTACCCAATGTCCAACAACTCTAGTACGTGATGAAGCGGGCTATGGAGCCGATTCGACTCCCGGGTTGCCGCCGTTGATTCTACCGAAACGTCTCACCGCCGACCGTAAAGTACGAAGCGGTGTCCTGGCCATCTGATGATAGACCCGAGCTCTTATTACGCGAGTGGCCAATATCATGCAGTCGGCTATGGTCCGCGGAACATTATTTCTGGCACGAAACGGTCCGGCAGTTCCATGACACTAAGCTATCCCCCTTTCCCGAGCGCTGTGAGGCTGTTGCGAGGCGCTAAAGAAGGGGAAGGGTGGGTAGTGGAGAATGTCACGTCCATTCGGGACTCTGCCAGACTCGGAGGAAATTGAGTCATTAGTCTAGTTCGCCAACTTCCGCGGGTGCAAGTTCGTTCAACTTAGTGAGACCTGGCCATGTCCCGTCCTGATGGAATTTCCAAGTATATCACATGTACTTTTTGCAAATTTGTTTCCTTTTTCGAAGACGTTACGTGCGATCAGGCGACCACCTCGCCTATCCCGAGCTCATGGTAGGTTGTCCGACTTTTTACCAACAATCTAGACCAAGGGGAAGAAAAAATACCCGTAGCGAATGAAACTAGTCCAATACCTAATGATCAGCAAATTTCGACAGCGATGTCTTCTGCCCGGGCAGCCAATACGCGCCGGTTTCTGATCGGGCACCGTCGCAGGGTTTGAAATCTTCAAGTCCAATGTCGACCAAAAAAGGGGCGGTGAGCTTATTGACGTAATGGAGATCCCCCGAACACGATAGCCCTCTAATCACTGAGAGACAACGCAGCAGGCTCTGTCACAACACTGCTCACATGGGCCATGACGGAAAAAATAAATCGATCACACCCAGGTGAGCGGAACAGTAGGTAACAGTAGGTAAGGTCGCGCACGATGTTGACGCGCTTCATCAAACGTGGACCGCTGCACGACATATTCCATGTTCCACATGTACGTAGTGTAGTATGCAGAGTATCTGAATCTAGCCTCTAGCCTCTAGCCCCTTAGCTTTCAGCAACTAGCCGTCCGTTACCAGGCTGATCGCGGATGTCTGCTCATGCATGATTTCGCTATCTCGGGTTTCCTGCTATGTATATACTGGCAGGTTCTGAGCCTCCTGTACTAATTTTATTTAGCGTCGCTATTCGCCAGGTCGACGATACCAAAACAAAAACAAAAGTAAATGTTAGGTATCATGGATCTTGTATCATCTTTGTTCTCAGGGGTATAGGCTAGATCATATGATCTCGTCTGCATGCATGTCCGTTCAATTTCTCTTCCAGATGAGAGCGATTCCTGGAACGATAAGAATCAGATCTGCCCTGAATTCTGTCAAAAAAGACGAGTGACCAACATAGTACTTAGAGCTTGGCGTTCAGGGCGAGAGAAGAAACTTTTCCTAAACGGCACGCTTCCGGGAAATCAAATGTCAAGGCGCCAAACGGTTGGGTCAGGCCCAGCGACCAGGGGCTATCCTTGTACTTGAAACTACGCCATATGGGATCCCTGAAGTTGGGTCCATTAGGGACCACCACTGGGACCACCACGGGGACTGGGACGATCATCGCAGCCGTGCGCCTACCAGACACCAGACACTTGAGAGCTGTCTTTCAAGTGACCAAGATCCATGTATCCCACCAGCCCACGTACCATACAGAACCATACAGAAACTGCGTACAGAAACCAAGTACATGGGATAGATGCCTATATGTAAGTATGTAGCCGTGTAGGTACCCTTCCATCTATATTCGACAGTATACATTCCGTATCTCGCGACATTGTGTATTGGGTGTATTGGGTGTATTGGGTACTTCAGCTCACGATATGAAGGGTTGGAAAAAACTTACCCAGCAGACTAGAAACGAATTGGCCAGTCGACAGCCTTCTCGGCTTCTCCGCAGCCGCGCACGTATCATGGGTAGCTCACCGGATCTTATCCGACGCGCCGTGCACGCCGGGGAACTTTTAGTCCTCGAACGATGATGTCTAGGCTCAAATAGAAGAAGGAAAAAAAAAAGGACTTCATCTCGCTTTCTCACAATCCCATTCGCCCCCCCTATTATCGCTGCCATGTCTGCCATGTACATTTCATTTGCCACATGGTAAGACAGGGACCAGCATGTCAGCAATTTTCTAGAATCGTTACGGATTTGTTCCATAGCCTGCCAACCTGCTCTAGCGCTAGGGGAGAAGTGAAAAAGAAAAACTTGGCCAGGTTCGGGAGCAAATGACTGTGGGGTCTTCACTGTGGCATGGTACGAAACGTTCGTAAACCGCTTTTCTGGTCGTCGAGCTACGTGTCTGCGTGTTGATGCACTCAGCTGACAAGACAGCTAATCTCCACTGCGTTGCACGACCCTTCTTGCCTGCTTGCCTTCTACCGTCGGGGGGGATAATAGGTACATGTGACCTGTCCCAGTGGCTGGTTTCGGTCGTCACAGACTCGGGATCACTGTCGAATGCCGAGCTTGCAGCGGGATAATGGTAAAGTCTTCAAGCCACCGCGAAACATGAAAGGTGCGCATATGTGTACATGAACTTGATCGCCGACGTTCCGGTACCAGGTCACCAAACCGAGAGGATTACCGTGACCGATCGACGATAGATTGTGAAAAAGGGACGGTTATAGAGCACACATACAACATATTGCACAAGGATACATAGGGCCGGAGGGCGTCGTACACTGTGGAGAACTGTGTTGCATTGCCCGAGAGTGTCATCGTCAGATAACGACATCGTTACCCTAACCTACATGTAAAGCCAGTCTTGAACAACTCGCCTCATTCTCACTCCCAAACACTCCAAGATAAAGCAATATCCGCATCATGAAAAGGCTCCAGGCCGCGGATGGCACGGGTCTGTTTCCATGGCTTGTGGAGTGATCAGGACCAAAAATACTTCCCTTCACCGTCAGGGTGACGAGACCAACTTACGAGATACATAGACGACGGCCCGTATGCAAATGCCCGCGACGCTCTACGATATGGAAAGCGGAGCTTCGAAACGGGCAGCAGCACTGACAAAAGCATTCCAAGCGCGGCAATTCCGCTTGAATACCGGATAGTAGCACAACATACGCATAAGATGAAGACGGGGATCATATTCCGACTTTGTGGGTGCAGCGTTGTTGCGTCCGCACGTCACACGTTCCATACGTAGGGAATCTAATCTCCTGCCCATGGGAACGGGGTAGTGTCGGTTGTTGAACCTACTATGTATAATCCGTACATGCGTACACATGGATGCGTACACAAAACGAGGCTTGGCAGACCGGGCTGAAGCTCGCTGCAACGACCTGCGTCATGTTTATCGTACAAGTACCACATAGACCGATGCCTCCAGTCCCCTTACCAGCCATTCGGTTCATCCCAAAGTACCCCAGCTGTGTTATCCAGGGCTATTTCCGTTTGCCCAATCCCACGTACAGTCACCGCATATTCGGGGTCTCTACCCGATTTTCTTACTATGTACTACATAGATGTAGGTACCTACCTACCGGTATGTACTCATCGAAGCCTTACGCTCCCCAAGCACTGGAGAACTGGAGAGAAGCTGTGGATTATTCTTCACCGCTTGACTGCTAGAGCTACCGCCGGTCTCCCTAACTGCTGTATCAGGCCCATTCGCTCAGATCCTCGGCGGCTCCACCATTCAGCTTTTGGTGTGTGGTGAAATTGCCAATGAGCTGGACGCTCCGTCGCCGGCCGGCTTATTATTGACCAGCTTAAACCCAAGAGGGAAAGGTTCACAACCCTTTTTATTCTTTGCTTCTGACCAGGCGAGCACGGCATAGCTTTTCCCCCCCCGTGGTCCCCCCCCCTTGTCTTGCCTGTCAGAACAAGCCATGCGCCATGACCCATGTAAATGGCCCATGCAGTCCTCAGTGCCGGAGGAGGGCAGAAGAACCACATGCATGTCGCGTACCAAGTACTATGTACTTCTCATCGACCCGTCAAGTCACCAGTGTGCTTCCATCATCCTGGTCCTTGTCCAAGTTGTTTCCGTAACCCGCGCGTGGTCATTCGAGGTCGGGCTCCCTATGTACATATGCAACTCGTAAGGCTCCAGACAAGTCAAGTCCCGACTTTTCTCATTCGCAGGGATCAGATACATGTCATCGTATACCCCGTACCGCCCTCGAGCATGGGATGAAGGCTCCACCGGCAAGTCCACTTCTGGGCTCCATGACAGAGTTGTTCCCACGAAGTTGGGACTCCATTGTGAGACCATCGCCGCGTTACACCTGGCACCGCTGGAAGGATCATCTCTTGCACTTGCGCTTGCACTTGCACTTGTACTTGCACTTGCACTCGCACCGGTGCTGGCACTGGCATTGGCATTGGCACTGGCACTGGCACTTTGCTTTTCGCCCTAACATCTGTCACCGCTGGTTCTAATATTAAATGACTTTAATATCCGTCTCCCGCCATGGATACGTCTGCCAGTTGGATTGTTTCTAGTCTACTTCTATCAGCTTTCCTTTCTCCCTTCTCCCCGTCATGCCAAGCTGATGCGTTAGCTTTCTCTTTGGTCTGCAGCTTATGTGACACTGACACTGACGCTACCTTCGTCAACCCCTACCACTACCTATTAGTACCAGGTTGACGGACCACTCTTCGTCCTCACATTCACGCTTCTGAACTGGGCTATGTGATTTCCTTATAAAGGCTGCCGAGATCCCCACCGCACTCCCAGGCTCGAAAGCCGGAATAGTTTCAACTTTAACGACCTCCGAGGAACAAGTTACTATCCGAGTCCAAGCCCGAGGCTTCTATATCACACGTGGTTCGACTACTTGCTACGATCGCGTCCCTCTTGCTCTCTTGAGCCTTTCATGTAGTGCCCAGCTTATAACGAAGCTTAAACAACCATGAGGCATAGCTCTTCTGTGAAGGCCGCTCGCCCTGCGGCGAGTAGCCGTAGTAGCACGCTGCCACCGTTTCCGAAACGGCAGATGCTAGTTCTAGGTATGACATGGCGGTAGCTATTCTCTCGTATTCGGGCAAGAACTATCTGAATGTGGACTCGAAAACTAATATGCTGCCAAATAGCGATCTGTCGAATATGCGAGCCAATCGCATTTATGGGTATCTTCCCATATATCTACTTCATGATCGAGGACTTTCACATCACCGAGGATAAGAGCAAAATCTCGTTTTACGCGGGCATGGTCACATCAGCCTTCACCTTCGCTGAATTCTCGACGGGTCTTCTATGGGGAAGACTCAGTGACAAGGTTGGAAGGAAGCCAGTATTGCTTACAGGTCTCATCGGTACCGCGATCAGCGTCTTGATATTCGGTTTCGCGCCTAATCTGACAGTTGCGCTTATCGCCAGGGCGGTTGGAGGGCTGCTGAATGGGTACGGTGCCATTTCTGATCTGTCTCTGGATTCTTCGTTAACGCTGTGCCAGGAATATGGGCGTTCTCCAAACGACAGTGGCGGAATTGGTGACTGCCAAGGAGCACCAGCGTAAGTTTGGATTGCCGCTGGATACTCCGGATCTATTACCTAACTATGATATAGCTCGGGCCTATACCATAATGCCAGTCGTGTGGTGTCTGGGGTCGATTATCGGTCCCATGATCGGTGGTGCTCTCGCTCGGCCATGTATCAGCTACCCGAGCATTTTTGCTCCTGGCACCATTTGGGACAGATATCCTTATCTGCTTCCTAACCTTTTCAGTGCCTTCATCGTGCTTATTGGTGTTATCAATGGAATCTTGTTTCTCGAAGAGACCCACGCGGAGAAGAAGACGAAGCCGGATCGAGGACTGGAGGTGGGGAATTGGATCCTTTCGGGCGTACCGATCTTTCGAAAATGCGCCGAGTCGCGGGACGAGAAGACGAAATTGGCCGAGATGGAATCGCAGCCGCTCATTGACCACGATGAACAGTTACCTGGGTACCGAACGAACGAGAACTCCCCTGAGAGCTCACCACGGCTCAGATCGGCCTCTGTTGCGTCAGTTTCGTGGGATTCGCTAGATCTTGAGAATGGGCGTGAAATTACGAACCTTGGAATCTCTAGGATCTTCACCCGGCCGGTAGTTCTAAACATTATTTCATTCGGTATTTTGGCTTTGTAAGTCGTCCTCTCGCGCTATCGTGCGATTTGCTCTTACTGACTTGGCCGTGAAGCCATACCATGACTTTCGATCAACTATTTCCCGTTTTCTTGAGCACTGCACCGCCGGATGAACCGAAACCGATTTCGCTACCTTTCAAGTTTGTCGACGGTTTCGGGCTCGACAGCAAAACGATTGGCATTATCCTGAGTGCTCAGGGAGCCTACCAGCTACTTATCAACATGTTCCTGATTCCGCCAATTCTGAAGCGTTTCGGTGCCCGCCGCATATTCCGCTTCTTGGTCGTCGCTTATTTTTCTCTTTATCTGATCACACCGTATCTGGTGCTGCTGCCGGAGAAGCATCGCATGATGGGTGTTGGAATGGTACTGGTTTGGAAGTGCACGTTTGCGAGCATGGCATACCCCAGCAATGCCATCCTTACCGCGGATTCGGCTCCCAGCCACCTGGCACTTGGTACGATCAACGGCGTTGCGGCTTCGACGGCCAGCCTATGCCGTGCGTTTGGTCCGACCATCTCCGGCATACTCTACGCGATCGGCCAGAAGTCGGGTTACTCGGGCCTCGCGTGGTGGTGTAGCGCCTTCGTGGCAATCGGTGGCGCGGTTGTCGGCCTCCAGATCCAGGAACCACTGAGCCATACGGACAGCGCGGTAGCCACGGTCCCCTCGAATGACGCGGAAGCTGGTCAGCCAGAATCCACCCAGGTCACCGGCCGAGCAGCTATGGTTGCGTCAGAGGCGTAGGCCGAACCATGGCTCATTCCTAGCTTCCAGTTTTCAAGGTCATTGTTATCATTCTCAACAGGATTCCAGGTGCAAGCAGGGGGAACCTTTGGAATATTTCGGGGCTACGACGTTTAATGACTTTGTTTCTTTCTCGGCGCCGGAATACCACGTCTTTTCACCTCTCGGATTCGTCTTAGCCTCTCTCGTCATTTACACATCTCTGGTTGGGGGGAAAAAAGTTATTCTACTTACTACTATAGACTGGGTTGGGCGACTAGATTTTTATCTTTGTTTCCGCGGAAAGGAATTTGATTGCTGCGATACCTCTGTACAACGACCACAAAACGGGTTTTCGGAAAACCATAAGGGGGCAAAGGAGTTTACTGTCTGCGAAAAAAAGCAAGCGAGCGAGCGAAAGCGTGTGTACTTGGAAGACGTTGTCACTTTGGGCATTAGGGTGACCTCGGGAGACTATTGAAGGGTTCTGCTTTTTTTTCTCTTTATACCTTGATTGCATGATTCTTCAAAAGGGGGGCTTCGGGGCGTTAGGAACAGGAGATTATTTTCAACACTATGTGTCTCTTGTGAAGTGTTACTATTCGGGAAAGTCGCAAATCGGGTCTACTCGTTTTGGGGGTTGGGAAAGCACACGAGAGCGTTTGGTAGACAGGACTAGGGGAACACAAGGCGTCTTGGGAGACAAAGCCGGTCGCAGCAAGTAATGGAACATAATTTTACACCGGCAACTCCTTTGGTCTCTTACTTGTCTGTGGACTCTTGAATAGGAATATGCGCGATTGCATTGAGACTATATGCGCTCTCCAACTGCCAGGGGATACGGGCATCCCCCCGTCAGTGGTCGGACAGAGACAGATCTGGCAACTACTACAGTTCCACGAGACTATAGTCCGTATTAGGAGCGTAGTTCGAAATAGGAATGCGGCGACTACTACGGTAGATCAGTGTCATTCCACTGGTAGATCACAGTAGCAATAACTCGGAGCAGGACGCTTGCTACTCTGGACCCAATTCAACGTTGGTCCACAAGACTAAAAAGACTCAACAACTTCCCCAAAGCAGCCAATGACGTTTCACCGTGCCTATACCTCGCTTGATATAAATAGTCACCGCTGGATTGCAGTCGCGAGATCCCAGCTTGGCGTACTCTGCGGTCTGGCACGGTTATGTATCCCAACCTGCTAATTGAAAAGAAAGCCCCTGCCTCTAATCTCCGGACGGGAACCCGACTGGTGAACCATTCAACGTCTAGATAGGTTTCCATCTACGTAGTCACGTTGAGATGCGGATCCGTAGCGGTTCCCTGGTAGCTTCGATGGAGGCGAGAGTCGGGAGACCCAGTCAGGTTAGAGAACCAGCTCCGCATCGTAACACGAGATCTTGTCACATTTCAAATTTCCATTAAACACTCATACTTTACGATCGAGATCAGTGGCCCCGGTTCCGTATACATCCACGAGGGCGTGGGCGTGGGTCGCAGAATGTCGAATGTGAAAGGAAGAAAAAAAAACTTGTTTCTAGGCAATCTCAGACAGGATATGGATTCAGCACCGAGACCAGGTCGCCCGAAGAGCTTCACACGAGAGGTATGTCCACTTGATAGTTTCCTCCCCCCGACGATCCATTCCTGCGTAACCCCCCTTCGCGCAGCTTGTCCGTCTCCGTCCATCTAACGCAGCCTTCTGGGCTTGGAACCTTTCTTCTGCCGCTTTGCCCTTTTCCGCGATTGCTGGGGTTCACCGTTAGCCGCGACTCCACAAGTACAGGTTAGGTACCTAATCGACTTCAACTTCGGTACGCAAGGGCCCCGTACTGTGTGCCTGGATGTAACAGTACCGAGTGAGAACGGGGGAAACTCACTTTCGCAGCGTCGTGGATATCATGCGCGATGATCATCCCGTCGGCCTCGGCCCGGAGACGATGTCGCGTGGCGAGGTACGAGGCGCGGTGCAGGTCGCGGCCGGACCAGCGCAGCTTGTCCACGACGCGGCCGGGGTCCGGGTGGGACCGGCGGTGGAGCACCATCAGCAGCCAGGCCCGGACGTCGTCCGCCGTGGCCTCTTTACCCGGCACGTGCTCGACGATGTCGCCCCACGACTCGACGAGGTACCGCCTCTGCTCGTTGGACAGCATGCGGCGGACGTGTCGCTTCGAGTGGCCGCAGGACGGGTTGCGGTTGAGGTCTACGAGGAGACGAGAGTCCCTGCCCGACGAGGGGGTCGCTCTCCCTGGACGAGAAAACATCGGCGCCGACAAGTCCATGTGGGACCGGGTCTTATATGTAGGGAGAGCAGAGTGATGAGGTAGGAAGAGAAGATGGTTACTTATGTTTAACTCGGATGGGATTGTAACGATATAATTCGACGTTGTAAGGGTGACGGATGTGTTGAACGAGACAAGAAGCTGGTTTAACCCCATTTCCGCCTTCTTGGTTGTCCAAGTCGCTTGTGTAAGGTAGGAGGAACTGACAGTAACCTACAATCAGGGTTTGAAGGTGCCAGGAAAGGTCGACTATAGAATATTGTCTACATTATGTCCTAGCAGCATAGTTGAAGTAAGAACAGCCTTTGTATACATACATGTCCTGCATCTCGGTACCGTCATCAAGGAGACCGGGATTTGCCTTCTCAGTTCTGATATGTTTGTGGTGTCAGAGTACTATGGACCAAGCCCACGATGCATATTTATGTTTATTCGGTTATACTCGAGCATCACAGATATTAAGATGGGCTGATAATCATTCCACGGCATTATATCCGCGGCCTGGATGCCCGCCCTTTGAAATCCCGAAGGCTCATGTCGTAGAACGTACTACGTAAAGGGTACTCATCCTATTGGAAGTTGAGGACGTGTGTACGTTTTCTTGATCGCTTAACTTATGACTGGAACTGTGTGAATGAGCTCTCATGACGACTCCTGGACGTGGGAGTTCGGGAGTTAACTGAGTCTCGCGCCAACACTAACGTAGGCGACGACGACACGTACCCACGACACGACAAGTATTTCGAGGAAGAGGTGTTGGGCAGGCAGGCAAGGCAGTAAAATGCGGGGATAAAGCATCCTCTCTGATAGATGAATATACCTGGTACGTTCAAGTATACGACAAGTACCTGGCCAAAAAAAAAGCTCGGCGTCGGGATGATCTGCGAGGTCTGCCAATCCTGGGAATATCGGTGAAGAGCTGATTGGACCGAAGTCTAACCTAGCTCGCTTCTGGCAGTTGAGACGAGGCAAAGCGGGCTTGTGGAACTAAGATGTGGGGTCTGTGGGGGTTGTAGGTGTCCCAAACAAACCAAGTAATACCAAAAATCCCCTAAAGAGTTGAGCTTAGCAAGTCTAGCAAGCCTAGCAAGCCTAGCGAGCCAACGGTGAGCTAGCAGGCTGGGTAGTATTATGAGTTACACCGGATTGTTCGTTAGTGTGTCGGAATTCATCAATCCCCATCTGCCTTATCAGCAAAAATCGAAGGGGACCCCCTAGAAAGCCCCCAATCTCGCTGATGGAGGAGATAAACCCCCCAACGTAGCTCTCCATTGCTCGAAAGTATTTGCTATTGCCTTTTGCGCAATCAGCTCCAATCTCACCCGGTGACGTCGCGGCTGCATGAGTTACACGCGAGCAAAGCGCCGAACACCCGTAAGCAAGAGAACATCTCGTAGATTCGCGGGTGCATCCTGTACATCTCAGCTACCACCAAACCCGCATGCAGGGCCCTGTCTGCCTCCGCCCATCCCACTCGCCGAAGTCCGCTCTCAGCGCTTTCGCCTTCGAGAATTTTTCTCAGCCTCCTCAAGCCTTGCGACCCAAGCCTACGCTCCCATGAAAGCTGGGCCGCGTGCTGTCTTAGATTGGTAGACGATATATAATTCCAAGTTTCGTATCGGCCGGTTCCGACTCTTCATCCAGTTGTCCTTTTTGTGCCGCCGAGCTCCAGTGCACTTGGTTATTTCACGCACGCGCAAGTCAAAGCTCGGAAATGGAGCGGGGGATATCTGGTTCCTACGAATAGCCGCCTAAGCCCCATCCGAGATCACCGCAAGTTGCGCTGGTCGGCGTAACTCGACCCTTAAATCCATTCCCACCTCCTGTGGGGACCTTGTCGGCCGGCCTGGTAAACGCGAAAAGGGCCTCGGTGACGAGCGATATTACTTCGCAAATGGATTTGAACTCGGAAATCATGCCTCCGCACTCACCGCCGTCTCCGGATCCGCATCCCTCGAAGCGCCAACGTGCCTCGTCTCCCGACAAGGACTCGCCACTGTCGGCCAACGGTGGTCCTGTCTCTCCTACTGCCGAACCATCGCATGACGGCGCTGGTCCAAGCTCTAAGATTGGACAGTCCAGCAGCTTCCGAAATGTTAGCGCATGTAACCGGTGTCGGTTGCGCAAGAACAGGTGCGACCAGAAGTTACCCAGCTGCGCAAGCTGCGAGAAGGCTAGGGTCGCCTGTGTCGGCTACGATCCCATAACCAAAAGAGAGATACCGCGCAGGTCAGTTCCCCGTCGTGTATACATGAGGTGTCGTTCGCCTACCAAATCATGACTAATGTCCTCTTCAGCTATGTCTTCTATCTGGAAACTCGGGTCGACCAATTAGAAGCTTTACTTCGCCGCAATAACATCATTTTCCCACCTGCTGATAATCTTGAATATTGCTCCCGACCTGGGGCCGACGGCGGTCTTGTGAGGTCACCTACAGATGGCGCTCCCTCCGCCATCTCTAAGGTCGCGGATACCTCGAGCAGTTCGAAAACTCACAAGAATAACGACGAGACAGAAAAGACCGCTAAGGTCGTGAGACATAGTGGAAGTGGCGGCCAGAGACATTTAGGATCTGCTAACGGAATATCGTTCGCGCGTGTTGTTTTTGCTGCTGTTCAGTCATCTGTTGGCGACCAAAAGTCAACTTCCGATAAGACTGGAGTGCGGCCCTATAAGCCAATTGCCGGAAATGGAGGCCTCGCATCGGGCACGTCGATGCGCGATTCATTCTTCGGCCTCCATACTCGCCCGACTATCAGACCAGCCGAGTTCCCTCCCAAGGACTTGGCCATAAAACTAGTGGATTTATTCTTCGAGCACGCGAATCCCCAGATACCCGTTCTTCATCGAGGTGACTTCATGCAGGTGTTTGAACGAGCGTACGCCGACGAAAATAGAGTGCGGGGACCGAGAGAGCTTTATATGTTAAACATGGTGTATGCGATTGGTGGGGGGATCATCATGGATGCCCAGACGACATCCGCCCGGGTGTCCGGCGAAGAGAAGAAGCAAGCACAGCCCGAGGAATATCACGCAAGCGCGGTTGTTCACCTAGAAGCTTGTCTGAGTAATAGCGGTGGCGGATTAGAAGAGCTTCAGGCCGTGCTACTACTAGCAAACTTTGCTCTGCTTCGGCCGGTTCCGCCTGGACTATGGTATGAAACACTCTCCATTCTCTATTTATCTTGGCAGTGAGAGGAGCCAATCGTTAACTCTGAAACTAGGTACATTGTTGGTGTCGCTGTAAGATTAGCGGTCGACTTGGGTCTTCATTATGAAGATGGCAAAGATGTTGATTTTGACCTTGGCCGGTCTTCAACGAAATTTGACGGCGACGAAGCAGCTGACAAGTCACGAGAGGCCTATCTCCGCGAGAGAGGAAGACGGGAGTATGTTCGTGACCTCAGACGCCGGCTTTGGTGGTGCACGTATTCCTTCGACAGGCTTGTTAGCACGTGCGTGGGACGACCGTTTGGCGTGTCGGACCAAGTGATCACAACCGAATTTCCCTCCTTATTGGACGATCGTTATATTACCAGTGCTGGTTTCAGTGGGCGACCAGTGGAGGGCGAGCCTACATATAAGATCGTGGCTAAGCACTACTTTCGCCTTCGGCTGCTACAGTCTGAGATTCTGCAAGTTCTACAGTACCAACAAACGCAGATGGCGAGATTCAATGGCCAAAACAACAGGAATGAGTATATGCACACGCAACTCCCGTCGCCTTTCTTACAAAAATTCGATTCCTTTAGGAATTGGCGAAAGAATATTGACACGCGGTTATACGATTGGAAGAATTCAGCACCCACCAGACAAGATTCCGGCGTTGCATTTTCTCTAGAATTTCTAGAGCTGAATTATTGGCAGGCCATTATTATGCTCTATCGACAGAGTCTGAGTGTGCCGGCCATGTTTGAAGGCGAATATAATACCTCGAAAGAGGTAAACAGTCCATCCATATATGCCGCCGAATCACGAGAAGACGAGGAGAGGGTATACGTCAAGGTTGCTGAAGCAGGTCAGAAGATTTTGCGTTTATACAGGCAACTGCACGTGAAGGGACTCGTCAACTATACGTACCTCGCTACGCACCATCTTTTCATGGCTGGAATCTCATATCTTTACGCTATTTGGCATTCCCACGTAGTTCGAAGTCGACTTGTAAGTGTTGGAGATGCGAGAAGCAGAAGTCCATGACTAACACGGTTCTAGACGATGGATGAGGTTGATTTCACGATATTAGCAGCTACCTCAGTATTCACCGACCTTATCGAGAAATGTCCGCCTGCCGAAGCCTGCCGGGATTCCTTTGACCGAACTGCAAAAGCAACTATCAAAATGGCGAATTCCACCGGCGGGTTTGGACAGGTGTTACATCGGAGCAAGCGTACGGCAAGAAATGCCAACGAACGAAACGATTACCTCAATGCCAGAGACGCGACCGCCAACCGGCACAAAGCTCACCATTCACGGGCCTCATTGGACCACACGGGATCGCGGACTACTTCATCATATAATACACCTGGCCAAGACAGTTATACATCGCATGATACATCATCGCAGATGGGCTCTCTACAGTCTGGAGGGTTCCGTCTCTCGATGCCTACTGTCAAATCGGAACAAGATGGGTATTCCATGCTACGCTCCATGCCACAATCAACCCTTAGCACAGCTAGCATTTCTGACGGCGCCTCGCTTCCTGATAATTCCGCTATAGATCCTGTGCTCTTGCCTTCTCCTGGTGCGCACAGCGCCTCTCCGGTGTCTGTAAACAGCTTAACGCCACAATCCAGCCATGGACAGTTCCAGCAAAATACCAATTTCAACCTGTTAAGATCTCCCGCATCAAACTTCACCCCCGGTGCTTCCATCAACTACTCGGATCTGCAGGGCATGGATTTCCTGCAAGGTATTCAGGATCAGCCAAACGCGGACGGCATGGTCAATACGGACATGCAGATGGACATGGGCTTCGGCCTAGGTTGGGAGGGGATGCATCATGATTTCAGCGACGGGCAACAGGTAGATCTTTTCGACGGCTTTTTCTTTGGGGGGCAGCAAGGAGGTGGCTAACAAGAAAAAAAAACAAAAACCGAATCTAAATCCTACATACACCGAGCAAAATTCGGCTCAGATACGATTGCGAATTATACCCGTGGCGAGGCACGCGGGTTTTCCTGATATCTACTATGAGTTATCTCGTGCTATATACTAGTTCCTTAGTTGAATGAAGGCACGGGGAAATGGAGAAATGACGAACCTATTTTTTCTAGTTACCTGGCTTTTTTTCTTCTCCGTCTTTGCCGGATGGCATTCTCTAGCCGCGGATGGACGGCGCTTGTTATCTTGCTACACGGCCCTTTTTCTTGTATATTATTAAAGTTCCAATACCCATCTGATTCGATGATTCACGTCTTCCATGTACCTAACGTAGGGGAAATGATCAAAAAAGGGGGGGGGAGAAAAAAAAAGAGAGACAAAGCCTTTGGCTTTTTAGAGAGGGGTGTGATGCTGGAGCTGACAACGAATGGTTGCTTTGGTTTAGATTCCATCATAACGGACTGCTGTTTTTCAGAAACGAAACAGCTTCTCGAATACACTCTTTTTCTCGTCGCCTTGGCGGCTCGTACATAGCCTCGGCCCAAGATAATCTATGTTGAGCTTCACTTGGTTCCCATCCGTATGGACTGCCAAGATCCGGCGAGTGGATGTGCCCTTCCCCCTATTCCTAGCGCCGGCCGTGAAGTTAACATACATATTCGGCGCTATTATCTGTGGATTCTGTCATTGATAGACCATAAATGCCTACCTACATACACGAAACGAATTTTGAGATATAATATCCAGGGTGTGATACCTACACATCACGAAGGAAAGTAGTACACATAAGCATCTGCTTGATTAATCACCCTAACAAAGGGGGGTTACAAACTGCGTAATCGTACAAGAAGCGCTGATAGTTAAAACTTGACACCGACACAATGGACTACATCTTGTAATAAGTCCCCGAGCAACGCTGGCAGACAGTCCCATGTCAAAATCCACGAGATGACCTACTTCCAAGCCCTGTCCCTCCTTGTAATAAAATCAATAGTTCTCTCTACCTTAGTAAACCATCGTATCTTACTACAAGAATACCCGCTGTCATGCCGAACTAAGCCGTAAATGTCGTATATACACAAGCCGGCTCCTCGCGCTAATATGCTCTCGTGCACCGCTGTTCTAACGCCATGCCGGGGAAAAAAAGAAATCAATCAGCCTCCGTTACCACAATACTGGGTATGCCAAGTCCGGTTTCGATCTTAGCGTCTTCACCAGTCTCTTTTCCCGTATCGCCGTGCTCAAACGCCCAGGTGGCACGAAGCAGTTCAAGTGCGGATTCATGCGGTGGCGTGGGAGGTGACTGCTGGGGCGGTGTGGGAGGTGACGGCTCGAGTGGCGTAAGGGGTGATAACTTCATTTGACTGTTAATATAACGTGGTAACTTCTGGTTTAACTTCTGGAACCGTTTCCGCAACGGTTCACGCGCGTTCTGTTCCCGAGTCGAATTGGAATCTGCTCTCAAGCAACAGGGCACCTCTTCGATGTCGGCGAGCTTGCCGTTGCATTCCTCCAGCATAAGTTCGTCGGCTGTGGATTTGATAGGCTTATAGTAGCGCCGCTGGTGGCAAGGTGAACTCGCAGGATCCAAGGTCGAGTCGGGAGCTCCAGGTAAAATAGGCTTTTCCTTTAGTATGTCGTCGAAGGGGGCATATATGTCCCTCCACTTTATTCCTGCCCATGCATACGGGACATTCACTTCGCCTGTTGCGTAGTCGGTGGTGTCGGCGGTGCTAATATCACTGGACGGTGGGGTCGAGAAAGTGGACGGCAGCCAATTACGCTTAGCATTCATCTTGTGCAAAGAATCCTACTGCTTCGCCTTGATGGTCCGGCTGTCCGACCCGAGCACGTACTCCCGGAACACGGCAATGGGGACGCGGAGGAACGCCACGCCGACCGCGCAGACGAGGGTCGCGAAGAGTTGCCAGAAGGTCCAGAGCACGGAGGCGCCCCAGGGTGCGACGAACTTGACGAAGTCCTCAATCTGATAGTGGTCCTCCTGGCCCTTGATGAAGTACCGCTTCGGATACAGGGGGTTGTTGACATTTGTGTCCGAAGCGGTTTCATCGAGGATGGGCTTACTGTGCGTGTCGATGGGTAGATGCTCTAGATTTAGGACCGTGACTAGCTTTACATGGGCCTGCCATAGCGAGAACGGCACAAACCACAGTGTAAACGTCTGGTGAAGGGTGACGTATAGGAGCTTTTGCTTCTCGTCGAAGGCTAGGCTGGTTGGTTAGTATAGCAAGCACAAAGTTATTGGAATTAGTTTAGTCAGAGTGTCGACTTACCCACAGAGTTGATATCGAGCTTGATGTCGGGGCTCAAGACATGGTACCATTGGTATATTTGGAAGACCAGCCAGAGGGAGTTCACGGTCCGGTTCGTGAAAGGGATTTTATAGTCGCCAAAAGATGGGACTCGGCAGAAAGGATGTACGAAATAAGCATTCGGCAAGAAATATTTATCTAAGACTCTAGCTTGATCCTCGCGAGTGGACTGCGTCAAGGCGTGGATGATTGGACCGACCTGGATCTCGGGGGACTCCATCGTTTTGGGCGTGTGTAGTTCTGTCTTGGCTGATATGAATGGAGTAATGAGTAATAAGAGAACCTACAACAATCGAGCATGCGGATAAAGAGCCAATTGCTATGCGGGTTATGAAGCGTGTGTGGCCAAAGTTATCAAAACACGAAGTACGAAATATGAAGAAGTAAAGTCTAGAGGTAGGCTGGGAAGTGATCTTAGACCTTAGCACATGGTGACGTCATTGGCTCAAGCTGTCGGTTCTACTTGACATGTGAGATCAACACTACCTCCCTTGTACCTGTACCTGTACCTGCGCAAGTTGAGGAGATGCGACGGGAACTTCCTGAACTGTTTTTATGGATCTGAGTGGAAGAGTATCTTGCAACTTCACATACCTTAAAAGTTTGAGGATGTTCCAGAGCGTCCTTAACAAAAGACGTGCCACTTTAAGCCAGGACATGAGAGGCATGTTGACAATATCATACAAAACTAAATCATCTAAACTTCATAACTTCGCCTTTCTCATGCATTCTCCCCGTGCGCCATGCTTACGTACATAAAAATATACATATCCCCAACGTTCCCGTATGTTCAGATTATATTGTACTCCAGTTCGATTACATGACTTCGTCCAAAGTCCTCAAATTGAGCTTCTCGTCATCTCATCTCATCTCATCTCGTAGCTTAGGTTTCTTAGGTTTAAGTATTTCAATCAAGGAACCGGGGGCGATACATCCCCCAATCACCTCCGCGAGCCACTCCGCCGACGGTACTCCACGTCCCTATACCCGGCGCTGCTCCGCCTCTCGACGCTGCCCCGCCTGTAGCTCCTGCTCCCGCGCCGCCGCGGGGGCGTGTTCTCCTCCAAGACGATAATCTCGTCGTCGCCGCCCGAGGACGGAGGCGGAGGTGGTCTCGATCGCGATCGCGACCGCGACCGCGACCGCGACGTGTGGGTGTCGTGCTCCTCCATGACCACGATCTGCTCGGGGCCGGGCGGGGGCGGGGGCGGACCGGCGGAGCGCTCGCGGCGCGTGATCTCGATGGTCTCCTTGGTGCGACGGCGCGGCGATGAGTATGCGCGCGAGGAGCGCGAGTGGCGGTGGCTGCGGTGGGCGCGCGGGCGCGACCGGAAGGACACGACGGACGACGAGCCGGCGCCCACGGACCCCTCCTCGACGACGACGCCGCCGGCCGAGGCGTTGCCTAGGTTCACGCACCAGTAGACGAGCCACAGCAGCACGACGAAGCCGGCGATGGACCCCAGCACGATACCGACGACGGTGCCCGGGTCCGGGCCGCTGGGCGTCCGGCCGTAGCCCTCGGGCACCGTGCTGACGTCGGTCGCGAGCCGCGGGAAGAGCGTGCGGGACGCGAGGTCGTGGAGCTTTTGCGATAGCGTCGTCGTCGTCGTTCTCGAGGGCGGCAACGACGCATCGGAGAGGGCGGCGTCGCGCGCGAAGGCGCGTGAGGGTATTGGGGGCGGCATAGGCTAATTCGGTATTTGCCTGGGGATAAGCAGGGTTTAATTATAAACCATCTGCTTCGTACGGGAGGATGCCGCTGTTGTCTGTAATGCGCGGCGGGCTCGGCTCGGCTCCGCTATAGTTTCGTCGTTGCTCGTTGTTCGTTGTGATACTGTGCGTGTGTGTGCTCGTGTTCGTACTCGGCCATACAAGAGTAAATCGAAATCGTGCGCAAGGGGGTCGCAATAGATGCCCGACCGCGAGCTTCAAAAAGTCATCGTCACTTGAAACCAAAATAGACGTCGGCGTTTGGTTTTCCAAGAAATAATTATTAAAGAAAATAATTAAAGAATGGGATGCCTGTCTATCGCACAACTCTAGAAAGCCGAATATGGGTATCGGAAGGGTAAGGCGCCAATATCCAACATCGCGTTGTATCCGTCAACCCACGTAATGCAATCTGCAGGTGGCTGGGCCTTACTTGTTGCGGCAGCAACATCGGCCCCCCCCTACCTTCAGCCGTCTCTCCCCTGTCCCACCACCCTAGCCCACCTATGTATCTTATCTAATCGATCCTTGCCAATGAATGTGGGATGGAGAACGTTGTTTCTCGATGTCACACGTCCTTTGGTTCATCTTGAGCTGTTCACTAAAGAAATAATTGCTGATTGGCCGGGGTCCATGTGGCGCATGTATCAGGCTTTTCAACCACGGTGGTTTCTTTGGCCATCGATCGCTCTTCAATGTTGTCAACTATCCGCGGGGAATTTCTTTGCTGTCACGAATCGACCACAGCATCTCCAAGAGCAAACCAAGTGATTGGCAATGCAGATTTAACTGATGGCCATACCACATTCTCTCCAACTCATCCACGCTCTATATAGAGAGCCAGGCACCTATCTCCTTTTCCCCTGTGGTTTGAAATAGGGGCTCATCGTTTTTGTACGGCTGCAAAACTATATAGACTTTTGTGATGCTTGACATCTACTGCATACCACAAGTATATGATATGACTTTACAAATGCATTGCGTGATTTTCGCAGGAAATGAGTCACCGGCTGAGTCACCTGATATCGCGACTGGTGTAGATCGCGCTCAAGCAACGGCGACGCGAGTTCGTATTCGTATGCACCTAGGTAGAGTAAAGAACCAAAATGCAAGCTTGTCCGACGTGAGTAGTCACTATTGCAGACACTATTGCGGACTACGACCCTGAGAAATCATATTGGTAATCTGCATTCCTCATTGGGAGCTTACAAGTGTACGTATGATTATGCGGGAGACCTAGAGACGAGGCGGTCTAGCTCGCGGAATCCTAAGCTCGCGGAATCCTACGCTCGGGGAATAGGCCGTCACGGACGGCGGGCAACCGGTCAAAAGGACAAGGTCGTTAGACTGTATATATAAGTCCTCTCTCCCTCCGGACGTATTGGGATAAATTCATCAACGCGACTCGCAATACGATCTTGAACCCCCATTGATCTAGTACCAAAACCACCAGCTTCGTTCCACGTGCGCAATGGCCGATCAAATGAAGACGTACCGCGGCAACTGCCACTGCGGCACCTACGTCTACGAAGTGAAAGCAGCCGAGAACCTGAAGGTGTCCGAGTGTAACTGCAGCTCATGCTACAAGAAGAACATACTGTACGTCGCGTATAAGACGCCGGACCTCCAGTTCGTCAAAGGCGATCCTAGTACCTTGGCCGACTACACCTTCGGGATGAAGAGGTTCCACTACAAGGTTGGTGCATCTTGATTTCTAAGCTGGCGAAGCAGAGCTGACGTGAGAAATGAAAATAGTTCTGCCCCCGTTGTGGAAATCAGCTCTTGATCGAGGGGTATCTGGAACCCCCGAACGCAGGCGAGACGAAGGAGCCCGTCAGAGCAGTCAACGTGGGCCGTCACATTTCCTTTTGGCAACTAGATGAAAAGTTAACCTAGTCCTAGTCTCGGACTTTCCAGCACGGCCAAGGTCTAGACGTGTGGAAGGTGGAAAAGAACTTGTGAGCGACCTATGCCAGCCTCAAATTTCCCCAAGTATAGGCGCTGATAGTCATTCCTCGCCCATCTTTAGCATCAACGGCAAATCTTTCGGCGCACCTTATGAACCGTACAAGATCACGGGGCCGGAACCTGAAGGCGTCGTAGAAGGAGGAAAGCTGTACACGGGCAGCTGCCACTGCGGCGCCGTCAGGGTGGCATTCAAAGCAAAGCCTCTCGACAAGACCTCCACGGAGACGCTCATGGAGTGCAACTGCAGTATATGCCAAAGGGTACGTGCCGGCGTCGGCATTTGTTGAGACACCTAGAACGAACCGAGTTAACCAGAGTAACAGCAAGGATCCGTATGGGTCTACCCTAAAAAGGCAGAGGCCGTGATCGAGGGTGAGGAGAATCTTGAAACGTACCTGTTCGGCACCATGCTGTTTGGAAAGGCGTTCTGCAGGATATGTGGCGTGCCGGTGGTCAACACAGTACAGCCTATGACTGAAGAGGTGTTCAACCAGCTACCGAAAGGTCACCAGGACTTCGCTACAAGGGACGTAACGGCGATCAACCTGAGGCTTATTGATGAGTTGGATGTGAAGGACTTGAATGTAGTGCAGTTTGACGGCTACAACTTCAGCAAGCCGCCTTACGTCGAGCCTTAGAATCGAGGGTTGGAGATGTAGGAGATCGGAAGTTGGTAGTGGGAGGTTTTATTTCTCACTCTCGTTTAGATCCGAAACAAGGTAGCCTCCACTCAAGTCTAACCATCTTTGACTGTTATCCTAGCATGTAGCTCGACTGGTGCTGCTCCAGAGGTTTATATGAGGGGGTTTTCTTCTGGTGACATGTGATTGTACCGAGAAAGCCTCTACCATGTGAGACTAGACTGGGCTGCTCAGTATACTGCCACTCTAAGTAGCCTTCTTGTACCGAGATCTGTCCCAACTAGGATTTCCATCGTCGTCGAAATCGGCCCACTGGAAGAACGAGCAGTTCTCCTTGCCGGGCACATTTCCACCGTGGCACATCCAGAAGTATTTGCCAAAATTTTCCTTCTTTTTCTGGACAACCCGCAGCACCGACGGAATGCCGCATTTGCATCTAGGCGTATATCTTGCGTGGAACATCTTCTTGTAGTCGCGATAGGTGACGTTGATCCTCCGCCTCCCCGCGATGGGGTGGGGGTCGATTGCCTGGGCCGGGGCGATGCTGTGCTTCCATTCTTCCTGCATCTCGGCGTGCATGACGAGGAGAGAGTTGTGGGGGAGGTGTATGGCGATCTGTCCTTCGGCATCGGGATCGTCTGTTCCGTTGTTTTCGGGGTCCTTTGGCACGACTCGTCTAACCCGGAATTCTCGTGCTACTCCTAGAGAGAGGGAGCCTATTATAGCACGGGGACCCAAATATGTCATCTGATCGCTATGATAACCAACATTCTCCTGTGGTCCATCGTAGCAGTTCACAAAGGCGCAATTTGGTGACCACGGATCTAGAGATTGATGCTTCAGTTTCTGGCCACCGGGATAGCGAGTCTTGATGCGGATTTGAATCTCTTTGTTTACCGCCTCTTGCACTCTTGGTCTTACTCGGAGTAGCTGGGGCGTTATGCGTCGGACGTTGGTCATTCGGGCTCCGTTGTAGAAATAGTCGTGCTTCTGGGTGTTGATTTCGGCTTCCGTTCCCACGTAGAAAGTCGATGTATGCTCACTTTGGACAACATTGTCGAATAATTTAAAGCTAATCTTCTCGAATGTGTCTGATTCCTCTAGCAACTCCTTGAGAAGGTCATTGGCCTCATCTTGCGGCAGGAAATTGTGAATGATACTGCAAGGCGTGTGTTCGGCTATGTCTTCTGGATCATATAGGTGAAGAGTAGCTCCCTTTTTGGAAAGTGGTCTCGCCTTTTTAGGTGATACCGGTCGTTCTTCAGTTAAAGACTTAGTCGCAAATAACTTTAGCGAAGTCTGGTGCCCAATAGTAACACTACTCCGTTGCTTCTTAGGTGATCCAGATCGATCCTCAGCTAGAGAAGCGGAAGCTGCTTTGACGGAGCCGTCATGCGCCAAGAGCGCTTCTAGTAGGACTTCTTGGCTGGCGTTGCTATACAGGGACGAAAGAATCGCCAGCTTCACGTCTGTTGACTCGTTGTCATCGTCGAGAGATGATTCTCCTATGGCAGATGATTTCCGCTTCGCCCCCCTCAAGAATGCATCCATGATGCGTGCTGTAGAAAAAACCCCGGACTTCTGAAGATGCTGCGATATCGAGTCCCATTGCTAGCGTTTGTTCTCCCTTTCCTTTTTCTTGGAGATGTTTCGGGAACCTTAGGAAAAGTGTCGTAAGTAAAGTGTACTCGTATTCATTCATATTCCGCCACCTCAGCTCGGTGTCTAGAGTAGAAGGTGAAGAATAATGAAAGTCCAACGTGTTAGTCACGTCTTTTTAAAGATTAAGCGGTTTCCAGGGACTTCAAGGTAAATTTCGGCTGGCCCCGGACGGTACGCAGCCCTTGTCACATGCCCCACACTTCCATTGCCCTGGAGCCGAAGCCCCACGTCTTGGCATCCTATCGTCATCACCAAGCCGTTAATCCTCGACCGAGCTTCCCAAAGCTTCCTAAAACTTGAGCTGTCTGGAGTTATCAATGCGATACGGGCTAGTCAACCCAGACGCCGCATTCAAGCAAGATGGCTTCAATGCTGGAATTCCGCACTCCCGGCTGGAATCCCTACGCCGTTAAGTACTCGCCGTATTACGACTCGCGCATAGCTGTCGCATCCGCCGCGAACTACGGTATCGTGGGAAATGGCCGCGTGTTTTGCCTAGGCTTGGGGCCGCAGGGCGTCCAGATCGAGAAGACGTAAGCGATTATAGGTTGTATAGTATAACACGATGTACGTAGACTAAGGTCACTTTGTCCAGCTTCGACACAAACGACGCCCAGTATGACCTGGCTTGGTCTGAGATCAACGAGAACCAGCTCCTGGTCGCTTGCGGCGACGGCTCTATAAAACTTTACGATATCAATGTCAATGACTTTCCCGTAATGAACTTCCACGAGCACAAGAGGGAAACCTTCTCGGTGGCGTGGAGTCCTATCACCAAGGACACCTTTGCTTCTAGCTCGTGGGACGGAACGATCAAAATCGTATGTATTGCCTCTGGCTATGTGCGCCGGTGCTTCAAGCGTACTGAAATATCTTACACAGTGGTCGCCGGCTAGGAAAGACTCAATAAAGACTCTCCCTGTGGGGAATTGTACCTATAGTACATCTTACTGTCCTTCTAATCCACACATCATTTCGGCCGTGTCGACCGATTCGCACTTACGCATATTCGACCTTCGAACACCGGTCAACGCCCAGTACCACTTGACAACTAAGATCCCAGTTCACGTCCCGCCTCCCGCACCGCTCCCGCAAGGCCCGGCTCCTCCTGCCGTGCCGGCGGAAATTCTGACGCACGACTGGAATAAATATAACCAGACGGTGATCGCGACAGGCGGTGTGGATAAGGTAATACGGACCTTCGACATCAGGAATCCCTCGGCAGGGCCCGCGTCCGTGATGATGGGCCACGAGTACGCCGTTCGGAGACTGGCATGGAGCCCGCACGCCCAGGATATCCTGATCAGCGCAAGTTACGACATGACAGTACGATTATGGACGGACGGGTCAACGATGCCGCAACAACAAAGCTCGCCGGTCAAGGCTGGGATCCAACTCGGGATCATGAATAGGCATTCCGAATTTGTGACAGGGGTAGACTGGTGCTTGTTCGGTGTTGGTGGTTGGGTTGCCACTGTAGGTTGGGATGAGAGGGTGCTGTTGTGGGATGCAAATAAACTGCTGCAGGGAACACAATAAGGCTTCAGAGAACACATGGTGAAAGTCATAGGTTTGAAAGCGAAAAAAACCAAGTGCATTGGGAGGCGTTCAAGGAGGCAGTCAGGGGGGACTCGTTACTGATACCATCTACCAGCCCTTCTGGAGTAGAAGAGCTGAATTTGAAAGTCACCACGTTGCTTTTTGGGTTGTGCATTATGTTCTCATCATACACTATAATACAAATAGTCGAGATTTCTGATGCCGTAACGACTCCTTCGATAGACTTGCCGACGCCATGTATCATTTTTGTAAACCAAGCAAGGCAACCTTGACTCCGTTAAGAGTCCCGGAAATGCAGATCTATCATATAGCCTTTGCGTACTGCCTAGCCCGGCCTGTACTCGCATTGCCCGGGTCTTATTGGCCCGGTACAAACACATCTGGAAGTGTTGACCTCCGAAATAAGTAGTACACATTAAAGATCGACTCGATACGACGAATCAATGGTACCAGCCTCTTCTGCCACTATGGGGAGACTGCGATACTTTTAAAAGGAAGCTGCGGGTGCATCCCTCGAACGGCGATTATCCTGTGATCCGAAACGACCACCACCTCGCGAGCCAGAACGGTCACCACCACCACCTCGAGAGCCGAAACGGTCACCACCACCACCTCGCGAGCCGAAACGGTCACCACCACCTCGTGAGCCGAAACCACCACCACCACCTCGTGAGCCGAAACCGCCACCACCACCTCGTGAGCCGAAACGATCACCGCCTCGCGACCCGAAGCGGTCACCACCTTGCGAGCCGAAACGGTTATCACCTCGTCCGCCAGAGCGACGGTCGCCGCCAAATCGAGAGCCGAATTCCTCTGGCTCGTCGTCCTGGTCGTGTCCAATTCGAATCCCCGGTATCCCAGCTAATCCGCGGTTTTGGGCCGAATGCTGTGTGATGGCGGGTGTCTCAGTCCAACCGAGGCCCTTTTTGCACCAGTTGTTCAGAAGCAAGACGATATCTTCGGCTTGCAACCTCCTGCCGAATTTCTGGCCGAGCAGAGCGTGATAGACAGCCCGGAAAGCGCGCTTCGGAGCTGCGCCATACGCCGTTGATAGTTCGTTGAAATACTGTGCAACTAGTGGCGATGGCTCTTCTGATCCCACTCGGTACTTCGCAGTTTCAAGGCTGTGATTGGGTTTAATAGGTAAACCGGGAAGGCGGTTTCGCGCCTCTGGGATTTCGTCCTCAGCCAATAGAAGCCACCCTTCTCCAGCATGACCGGCACGACCCGTACGGCCAACACGGTGGATATACTGATCTCTGTCAGGTGGCAGTCCGACTTGAATAACGTGAGACACGTTAGGGAAATCCATTCCTCTTGCAGTGACATCCGACGAGATAAGCATCCCGGTCTTGGCACGTCGGAAGGCATCGGCGGCACCGGTGCGCGCTTGTTGTGATAATTTAGAATGAATATCGAATATTCGAATTTCATTTCCGAGTCGAGTCCTTCTGAAAACTGAGTTCGCAAACTCAACAGTGGCCGTGTTGGAAAAGAAGAGGATTGCCTTGAACGGGAGCGCCTCGGGATCTTCCCGAGATCTCTGTATGGCTCGATCGGCAATTTCTACGATAGCTGGGAACCAATTCTCGTAGCCTGCGACGGCTACAAGGTTTTGCGGAATACGCTCGTGCGTTGGGGTCTCGTCGGGGTTGATCGTCTGGACAAACTCGAAGTTGTTGGTCTTGACCATGGACTTGGCCAAATGGACAACATCTCGGGGGATGGTGGCGGAAAATAAAAGAGTTTGCCGGTCAACTTCGGTATTGCGCGGGACCAGGTCCAGAATGTCGCGGATAGCCTCCGAGAACCCTACATCCAGCATGCGGTCGGCTTCATCTAGTACAAAAGCTTGTAGGTTTGGCGCTGCAACACCGGCGTTGGGGTCTGACAGGAGATCCTGAAGTCTGCCCGGCGTTGCGACGAGCACGGTGCAACCCTCCCGCTGCAAAGTGTAAAGAGATTCTCTCTTCCTCGTCCCACCAACGGCCGTCTGGACAACAATCCCTGTGTGCATTGCCAGTTTCCTAGCTTCGACACCAATCTGTTCTGCAAGCTCGCGCGTTGGAGAGAGAATGATGGCACGTATATCATTCGAATTCGCCGTCCGACGACTCTTCGGGTAGGCCAGCTCGTGGTTGGCCTGTATGACACGCTGGAAAACAGGCACGAGAAAACCCAAGGTCTTGCCCGTTCCGGTCCTTGCTTGCGCAACTCTATGCCAATTAGCGACGGTGTCAGAAGCGCATTAAGGTGCTTTACTTACAAGTCGGTTCCCTTTAGTGCCGGGTTGATGGTTAATGATTGGACTTCAGTCATGGTCTCATATTTCATATCCTCCGTAATGGCTTGTACGATGTGGTGATTGACGCCCAGTTTCGTTAAATCCGCAAATCGGGTAACCTGGGCTAGCGAGGCAGGCGAGTCCTCTGTCACTTCTTGAGGGCGTGCTGCGGCAGATTCTTGCGAATAAAACCGTACGGCGACTTGTCTGAGAGACTTCAATCGCAGTTCGGTCTGCGGCCATCCTTGATGCGATGCCACGAACGGTTGAGAGCGAATCTGTCGAGAAGCGAAAGTTGAGAGCTGACGGCGGGCTTGATTGCCCAGGCGGGCATGCCGCTGCAGGGAAGATCTAAACATTGCGATTCCGAGGAGTCTTTACTTCACAGGTAATTGGCCCACAAGAAATAGTGGCTGGGAGTGAAGAGGTCGGTCTCATGCACACGATCTGGTATAGAAGGAAACTTGAGGCGCGTGGTTAAGGCGACTTGAATATCTTATCGAAATTTTTTTTTTCTTTTCGTAGCGCCAAATAGGATACGACCTTAGTAGGTGCCCCCACTTGATTACCCACTGATTAGGTACCCACTTATAACGGATCGGTAAAAGACAGTCTCCGATACCCCTCTAAAGAGGTAACCTGTGTATATAAAGCTGATTCATACTTAACGAGGTATGCATCTAAGTAATCCATCCACCCCCCATCCATCCCGCGAAATCATCCCGTCGGCTTCCCCCTTTCGTTGGGGCGCTTCCACTTCGCAGATCGTTTGTAAGCACAATGGATAGATTGCTACAATTCCACATCTATGCTGTCTCTGCCCTTGAAAAATCACCTCTATTTCCTCGCTCGAAATTGGGTGTCTCCCTAGTAGTACCTCAGCTCTGGAAAGTGTAGGCGGCTACCTAGGGCTGACGGATCCGAATCAGAGAAACCTAAGACATACCTAGTGTCCGTGTCTTCCTCGCCCTGCTCGCCCTAAGCTATCACACTTTTGCACGTGTTTGTACTTGGTAAGCTGGTACGCCATCTCGTATAACAAAGCCCGGGATTTGACCGGTTTCGATTCCAAAACGAAACCCCAGACGATGAGTAATGTGGCTTTTCATAGAGAGCGATAAGACTACAGATCTTGGTCCATATGTAGGTACAAATTTCGAGTGGTTGGGTTGCATGTGAAAGTCGCCTATCTCCAGATCAAGCAAAGCGCCCTTTGCAAGTGGGACCTCGTGCTTCAACCCTTGGCCATGGCCCATGGGCCATGCGGCAATGGTGGTGGCGGCGGCGGCTGATATCCGACAAAGGGGACCCTTGGGCCTCGGAGACATTTTTATGTATGATATAAATACATCTATAAACTTCAGGACCAAACTTAAACTTCTCCCCAAGTCTAGCTGTGCTGGCTCCTATTATTTCTCTTTCTTTTTCTATGATCTGCGCAGATGCTATGGGGAATACTGCCTGCTTGAAACTCGAATAATATTACTCATGGGTAAGTATAAAGTCTAGAGAAATAGTAGCAGCAGCAGCAGCACAAGAAGGAAAAGGGATCAAGTGCAGACGAGACAGGCATGGCGATGGAACAGAACATATCTATTGTTGTTTTCAACATGCTTCCGACATCTGTTCAGTCGCGAATACCGGGTTTCCAGTCGCTCCGCCGATCGAAAAGTTTTTCCATCTTGTCCTCTCGACTCCGGTCTGCGCAACGACAACAAGGTGCGGACCAGGTCGTGGTCGAGCATACAGGGAATTCTGTCGTTGAGCTGGAGGCGTGCAATCCCACGGACGACGCCGGTCCCCTTGAGGTAGACCTACCAAAGTATTCCGGCCCCGGTCGTTCTATCTCAAACACGACTTCGGGAGTGAAGTGGAGGTATGCCGAGCAAGGTACATACCCCACGATCTTCTTTTCCAATATGATGAGTGGTTTAATTGCTGACCTTCGTTTCGTAGGGACTTTCTTGCAGCATTCTGCGAACCGTGAGACAGAGGACTTGGCTTTTTCCAGAAAGTCATATATCGACAGCGTAGCGTATATGCTGAAGGGCCTCCCTGATGACATGGACAATTATGAGGCCAGCGTCATCCGCCGTGCACTACCAAAATCATGCGCCCAAGTTGACGCGAATGGTCAGATCGAGGCGGCCCCGGGTACACCCGGATGGCTGCCTTCCGATAGAGCTAAGAAATTTCTACGCTCTGCCGTCCAAGGATCTGTCGCGGCTATCGTGCTCTCCTTATACTTGCTCCTCTCGTTCCTGGCAGTAGTCATCCGTGCCGGAGCCGACTTCGAGCGTCAATATAATGTCTCCCAACACATCGTTTCAAGGGGACTCATGTTCGCCACGGCTGTCGGAAAGCGTAGTGGTGCATTGGGTGAAAGAAGTAAGTCTGACCAAAAAACTGGCATGACTGATACTGATACTTGATGCTCCAGTCTGCGCCATGAGCGATGGAAAAGTCGGCAAGGCGGTCTCCGATCTTGCCGTTTGGACCTTAGAGGGCGTGACTGGGGGAATTCATGACGGTATTGGACAGGGTCTACTTTTGATCGAGCAGAGACAGAAATGAGATACGACATCATGGGGATTTTGCATTCACTGGTGGATCGAGTCGGCGTACAGATTCAAGACATAGCGATAATCATGTTTATATCATTTACACCATTTACGGGACTTATATAGATGAACATTAGAAATACGGAAAGGGCACTGAGTAAACGAAGGGTATGAAGACATTTATAGAATTACTGTCCAGTCAATGATATTGGGAGTATCTGAGTAGCCATCAAAATCACTCAACGTTTCAACTTTTGATGATTACCTGGGTACCTACGCCCTACGGCGCGTGTCTCGGACTAATGCGTCGCCGTTTATTCTCAGCTACGCTTGAACTCTGGTATACCAAGCACCGCTGGTGGTAAAGCTCCAAATGTACAATTCCCGTACGAATCCGGATATTTTATTACCAAGCTGATCTCACCCCCCCAAGGTCGGTTGTTATTGAGTTTTCCCAGCAGCCTTCTCGGCCGCGATCTTAGCCTCCATCTTTCTCCTCGCTGCTAGAATCATTTCGTCTCGTCTTCGCTGAAGAATGGCTTGCCTCTCATCCCGATTTGAGCTCCATGATTTCGACTTTGCCGCAGTTTCGCTCTCATCGTCGGCATTGACTTTATTCTGTAGTTTGTACCTGGTAATTAAATCTGGCTCGGTAGGCTTAGGGGGTGCCTTGAAAGATTGCGCTTGCGTTGCGGGCGGACTCGGAGAAACTGGGGCAGGCGGCGGTTGGAATGTAATAGGGGGCTAAGCAGGAGGCAACGGTTAGTATAGGTTGATATAGTTCGTTTACGGATGTGGTTAAAAACGTCGCGATCATGAAAAGTGCGCTTAAGCAAAACTTACAGTTTCTATCTGTCCGGACAATATCCTCTCCACGGTTGCGGCAACGTTCCCTCCATGGCGCTGCAAATCCCACAAGATGGTCCTCCGATCGATATGAGGGCAAACCTCTTGTACCCTCTGCACCATTGCCTCTCTAGCCCTTGCTGCTGACTGGGCATCTCGTGCTGGTCGTGGTGTTGGGGATGCAGGTGAAAAGAACAGGTAGCGAATAATAAGACCGCCGAGAACGACCATGACGATTAGGGAAGTGAGCGAAACTTGTTCGTCCGCCATGTTTGGGGTCTGAGTTATGTATGCAACGATTCCCACCAAATAATTCGAACTGCCGGGACTCGTAGAAAAAGACACAAGACTTAAATGGGGTTGCGTAGAGCATGGAATGAGGCCAAGATGACGCAGGGAACGGATCTGGCGTTGACAAGTTATCGGGACTCGGGAATCGCGTGCTGATTTTAGTTAGTGGTAGAATGCTACCATAGTACCTAAAATTGGGGACCAAGGGAGCTTATCAGGGTCTCCGTTACCAGAATAACGGGGCCTAATTCCAGCGATGTACCTAGGTACCGTTTCAAATCCCTTTCGGCCTGTACAGCAAAGCCTCAACTACAATGGTTCTGCAGCTGAATATTTCACAGATGAATGAAATAGACAATTCAGGTAGAAGCTTATATTCTAGGCAGGTAAACAAATATACAAATGCGAGCACGTAGGCATCTGAAACGTCCAACATTCATACAAACATTAGACAGACAGCCTCAAAGCCCAAAGGGAATTCACCTTCTTTACCACCCTGAACAAGTCAGAGAAATGATAATGAAAGTTCGCATCATCTGGAGGCAGTGTAATACCAGGGACACAATGGCAGATATCTTAGGCAAGCCCAGAGGATGACTCCTTGATACAAAAATAAGAATAATCAGAGATTGAGTCACATGTGACTCTTTCAGAGATTAAACTGAAAAGAACAGATACTACACTTGATCTAAGCCAAAAGGCTACCATAGGAGTTAGTAAACCAAGTATCTTCATGTTTGGGGGTGGGTTGCTTACCAAAGAGAGCTGAGGAAAGGAAAAAAAGAAAGGCAAAAGAGAGCTGGAGAAACTCAGCTATGTAGACGAGGTAGAGTGGGGCACAACCATTTCTGCCATCCCACCCCGCCAGATGCTTAGGTGAGGGGGAGTCAAAAATAGACCCACTCATTGGTATTCGGTAGCCACTTAGAGCCCGCGGAACCCCAGTTTGTTTTTGTTGACTCTCAAGGCTCAATCGCGTCGGCAACGACTTTTAATAGAAAGTAAATAGCTGTAGATACCTAACTTTGGTTAGACAACATCGCCAACATACATGCCCCGAGTCAGTCGCATTCGCAAACATGAGGGTTACGGAGGTGATAATAGACGTATGTCTGCTCTGAAATATCATAATTTATGCCTGCTGACTTTGAAAGGGATTTAAATCCTATGCCGTCAGAACGGTCATCTCAGGATGGTTAGTAAACAATAGCCGTCTCTTGCGTCGCATGACGAAAACTAATGTCGCATAGGGACGAGAGCTTCAACTCCATCACCGGCCTGAACGGTAGTGGCAAATCCAACATTTTGGATGCCATTTGCTTCGTTCTAGGTATCACCAACATGTCGACCGTTCGCGCCCAAAACTTACAGGTACGAAAGGAAAAGGCATTCGCAAGCGCTATCTTACAGGTCCTAACCATCGTTTCCAGGATCTTATATACAAGCGCGGTCAAGCAGGCGTCACGAAAGCGAGTGTAACGATCGTGTTCGATAACAGAGACAAGCAGAAGTCGCCGATCGGGTTTGAAGAATATGCGACGATCAGCGTCACCAGACAAATCGTCCTCGGAGGAACCTCCAAATATCTAATCAACGGACACCGAGCCCAACAACAAACGGTCCAAAACCTCTTTCAATCAGTGCAACTCAACATCAACAACCCCAACTTCCTAATCATGCAGGGCCGAATCACCAAGGTTCTGAACATGAAGGCCGTCGAGATTCTCGCCATGATCGAAGAAGCCGCTGGCACAAGAATGTTCGAGGACCGCAGGGACAAAGCTCTGAAGACGATGGCGAAGAAAGAGATGAAACTGCAGGAAATTACCGAGCTACTTCGTGACGAAATTGAGCCTAAGCTCGAGAAGTTGCGGACAGAGAAGAGGGCATTCCTAGATTTCCAACAGACGCAAAACGACCTGGAGCGCTTGACAAGAGTGGTAGTCGCACATGACTACATCAAATATCAGGAAAGGTTAGAACAATCTGCGACAGACCTAGAGAACAAGAAGCAGCGGCAAAAGGACCTCGAGGATTCGGCTGCCAGACTCAAGAGCGAAATATCTCATCTTGAAGAAGATCTCAAGAGAGTAAAGGCGCAAAGAGATAAGGAGCTTAAGAAAGGAGGAAAAGTCCAGGCGCTAGAGGACGACGTCAAGAAGCACTCTAACGAGCTGGTCCGACTAGCCACCGTCATGGATCTGAAGAAGTCTAGCAAGACGGAAGAGGAAGATCGAAAGACGGCCGTACAAAAGAACGTTGCCGAGTTGGAGGCAACACTGAAAGAGAAGACGAAAGCCTATGAGAAGATCAAGGCCAAGTACGATGCGGCAAAGGAGGAAAACGAAAAACAAGCTCAGGAAGCCGAGTCGAAAGAAGAACTGCTTCAGACATTGCAAACCGGTGTTGCATCCAAGGAAGGACAAGAAAGCGGTTATCAAGGTCAGCTACAAGACGCAAAAAACCGGGTAGCATCTGCTGCTACTGAACAGGAGCAAGCCAAACTCAAGATAGCCCATCTTGAGAAGCGGACCAAGGAGGAGGAGCCTCGAGCTAAGAAAGCGAAAGAGCAGAACGCAGGCTTATTGAAGGATCTGGAGAGTCTCAAGGCCCAGTCGCAGAAGCTCAAGGCTCATCTTGAAAAGCTTGGGTTCGAGCCAGGACAGGAGGAGGATATGTACAAGCAGGAGTCATCGTTACAACAGACAATCAGGGGCTTGCGTCAAGAGGCTGATACTCTCAAGCGCAGGGTTGCTAACATTGATTTCAATTATGCTAACCCGACTCCCAATTTCGATCGCTCGAAAGTCAAAGGCTTAGTTGCGCAACTCTTTACTCTCGACAAGGAACATACTCGAGCAGGCACTGCCCTAGAAATATGCGCCGGCGGCCACCTTTACAACGTTGTCGTCGACAGTGAAGTTACAGGCACGCAATTACTACAAGGCGGAAAGCTGCGCAAGCGAGTTACTTTTATTCCGTTGAACAGGATCTCAACATTCAAGGCCTCCGCTCAAACGATTGCTACAGCTCAGAATATCGCCCCCGGGAAGGTCAACCTAGCCTTGTCGCTTGTAGGCTACGATACTGAAATATCTGCCGCAATGGAGTATGTCTTCGGCAACAGGCTAATTTGCGAGGACGCTGAGACTGCAAAGAGGGTCGCCTTTGATCCAAATGTGCGCATGAGGAGTATCACCCTCGAAGGTGACGCGTACGACCCCTCAGGCACACTCTCCGGTGGAAGCTCACCCAACTCCAGCGGCGTGCTTGTTACTTTACAGAAATTGAACGAGATTAATCGCCAGCTAAAGGAAGCCGAGATTTCTCTACATAACCTCCAGTCCAGGATCTCTCAAGAAAAATCAAAACTTGACCAAGCTCGCAAGATCAAGCAGGAACTCGACCTCAAGGCGCATGAGACCAAACTCGCAGAGGAACAAATCAGCGGCAACTCATCTTCCTCTATTATCCAAGAGGTCGAAAACATGAAGGAGACAATCATCCAGCTGAAGAATGAGAGCGCGGACGCCAAGAAGAGACAGGCTGAAGCTAGTGCCGATGTTAAGAGGATCGAGAAAGACATGAAAGACTTCGAGAACAACAAGGACTCGAAGTTGGTGGAGCTCCAGGCTTCTTTGGATAAGCTTCGGGCCACGTTGGCTAAGAACTCAGGCGTCGTCAAGGCTCTACAGAAGGAGCTTCAAGGTGCTCAACTGGACTCGGAACAGATCTCAGGTGATCTCGCTGCCGCAAGGGAACAATTGCAAGAGGTCGAGTTGGCGATAAAATCCCAACATGACGAGATCGAAGATCTTGTTAAAAAGCAATCAAAACTACAAGAAACACACGATCTCGCTCAAGCAGAACTGGACGACGAACGAGCCAAATTGACAGGGTTTGACGATGAACTACATGCTTTGGAAGAGGCAATCAGGTCAAAGAACTCTCGAATTACCGAAGAAGGCCTTGAGAAGCAAAAGCTGAGCCATACAGTAGAGAAATTCCATAAAGAGCAACAACACGCCATACAAAGTGTCGCGAATATGGAGAAGGAATTTGACTGGATCGCCGAAGAGAAGGACAACTTCGGCCGCACGGGGACGCCGTACGACTTTAAGGGCCAGAACATTACCGAGTGCAAAGCGACGCTAAAGACGCTCACGGATCGGTTCCAGGGCATGAAGAAGAAGATCAACCCGAAGGTCATGAACATGATCGACAGCGTCGAGAAGAAGGAAGTATCGCTCAAGCACATGATGAAGACGGTGATCCGTGATAAGCGAAAGATCGAGGAGACCATCATTAGTCTCGACGACTACAAGAAGAAGGCCCTCCTGCAGACTTGGGAGAAGGTCAACGGCGACTTTGGTCAGATCTTCTCCGAACTGTTACCTGGCGGCAGCTTCGCCAAGCTGGATCCGCCGGAGGGCAAGACTATCAACGAAGGTCTGGAGGTCAAGGTCTGCCTTGGCAAGGTGTGGAAGCAGAGCTTGACGGAGTTGAGCGGTGGTCAACGGTGAGTCCCCTTTATATTTCTATTACATTCTCCATATGGTATCGTTCCAATTTGCGTCCTTCCTCCTCGGCCGTTGCCGCAATGCTAATCAAGCAAAACCAGATCGCTCGTGGCGCTCTCCCTCATCATGGCGCTCCTGCAGTTCAAGCCGGCGCCCATGTACATCCTGGACGAGGTGGACGCGGCGCTGGACCTGTCGCACACGCAGAACATCGGCCGCCTCATCAAGACGCGCTTCAAGGGCTCCCAGTTCATCGTCGTCTCCCTCAAGGACGGCATGTTCCAGAACGCGAACCGCATCTTCCGCACCCGCTTCAGCGAGGGCACGAGCATGGTGCAGGCCCTCACGGCCGCGGATTTCAAATAAAATAAAACGAAAAGGGAAACTCTTCGCAAAAGTTTTTTCTTTTTCTCTTCCTTTTTTTTAAAAAAAAAAAACTTTCCACCAATCTCTCGCCCCCCTGGACCCGACTGGAGGGGCAGGCGTGGGGGTTTGCGATCGGCTTGCGACGGGCGATGTTCCCTTACTGGGTCGTATGGCCGTTCCCATATACCTAGGTAGGTATATACATGCGCATGGCTGTTTGGTGGACAACGGGGGTGGGGAGGGAACTGGGGGAATAGTGTGGGTGGCCTCGATGACGATTGCATGACTGGTCGTAGAGTATTTATGGGGTTATTGGAATCATATACCATGTTTGTGTGTGGGTTACGAGCGGCACGTGTATGCCGACGTGTTATACGTGGGTTTTCGAGCAATGGCAGGCAAGCCGTGTATATCCTTTGGAGATTTCCATTCAGGGCCGGTAGTCATCGCGTCTAGGGTTTAATGACAAGTTCGATGATCGCTCCTTCACATCAACTTTCTACTTTGAAATTCCATGGTAGCCTTCTATCCGAAATGGCATCTATTGGGTGTCTGGTATTGGTACAATTATATCTCTCTAGTCTCTTGATCCGATGTTGCCGCTCTTTTTCTTTTCATACAACATATTACACTCGCTTTCTCCCTCTATATACATCTCCCGAGCGAGGCAGGGAAGAAGCAATGTTTCCTTACTGCTTGATATACACATGATTTCCCCTTCCCTCGACCTCTACCGTCATACCAACGGCGATCCAGCCCGCGCGGTCTTCCCCTAGGCTCGGGTCGAACAACGGCGTAAGCTGCATGCCCAAGCAGCCCATGAGCGGCGCCCCTTCGTCGACCGCGCGCTTGGCCCTGAGCGACTTGTCCGGCTCCCTTGGATGGCGGAATCCGTTTTCTTGGTCGACGTTGGGCATTTTGCATCTGAAGTTGCACGGTCAGTTCACGTACACGGAGTAAGGCAAGTACCTACTAACCTAACAGTCCTGCACGATACGTGAAATGAAGCGTCGTTATACAGAGTAGAACTTCCCGGCTTGAGCCGAATCTGCTTCCAAGTCTCCTCGTCGTAAGCTGGAGCACCGGAAACTGAGCAGCGGGTATTAGTTATGTTGAAAATGGCTGTTTAGTCCAAGATTATTAACTTACGGATTATATTAGGTCGAAATCTCAGCACATCAAGCTCCTTTAAGTTGTCGTCCTTCGGCACCTCCGAACTAAATTCTCTCACGCTGCTTAGGTTCATCAAATGAAGCGGATACTAGATTCATTATTAGTTTCGCGGAGATGAGCTTAAAATCAAAGTAATGACATACGGCATCCTGGAACCCAGTTACAGGCTGGTAGCCCGCTTCCTCTTCGCTTGGAGCGCATCGGTAGACCTCCCGCAGCTGATCCGGATCGACCCTAAATAGAGCCAGCTTGTTGCTTACGCCCAAATACCGTCCTAGCTCCTCGGGCAGATCCTTCTCCATGTTGAGAGCATTGATAGTCTCCTTCCAGATCTTGACGTCCTCGAACGTGTAACCTTTCTCCTTGATCTCAGCTGCTGATGGGAAGTCTATCGGTAGCAGAATTTCTATCTCCGGCTCGGCGGAGCGGCCCCTCCCCAGCTTAGCTGCGATCGTGGAGAAGAGTCCTCGCCAGCCGTCCTCCTTCCAGGGGAACCGTATGATCAAGAATGCCTCGTTGGACTTCATAGACTGTTTCCGCAACTTCATCTCATCCGGGAGCCATAGGTCGACGGTGACATTGGCTAACCTGGCGAACTGCCGCTGCGTGACAAATTCCCATTTGTGTTTTGATTTCTCCTCATCTGTCGAATCCACAGCCACGGGGAAGGGGCTCTTGAGCTGGGCAAACATGAAGAGACGATCGAATTGGAGGCCCGACGGGAGGACTTTGCTCCTCGTCAGTTCGATGCCCTTGCATGACTTAACCGGGTAGATGACCAAGCTGTGGACCTTCGGCGGTTTGCCATCTACAGGGGCATGCTCAGCCAAGAATTGGTTCTTCAAGTTGCTCTTTGCACCTTCGACGCCTGCCTTCGTGTGCGTCTGAAGCAGCGCGTCGCTCTTTTGAAGACCAACCGGCGGCAATATCACAATCACCGGTATCAGAAAGGCGCATATCGTTATCGAGAGTAAAAATATGGAGGCGGCATCCAGCTCTAGATTGTTCAGCGCGGAGAGATCCATGGTGGGCGTGCCGGGATTGGTCAGTAATAAATAATAAATAAATGACCTGTAAATTTTACGATGGTGCTACTCGGCCCGCAAGAAGCATGTTCGACTTCTGCAAAAAAACAATATTAAGAATGAAATAAAGATTGAGTTACGATGAATTAGAGGACAAGCCTCAAGTTCGAGGACGTGAAGCTAAAAACAGGGGTGTTTCATCAATTCCTCAACGAAACATCTGAGACGTTGGAAGGGGTGAAATCGACTCATTAAGAAGTATATCACGTGCAAAGTCACGTGCTTGGTTTATTTTTGGTGTGTTGATCTCCTTTCTTACCTAATACGAGGATGTACGTAATTCAATGATGAGCTCCGAGCCGAAGTCCGTTTGCTCGTGGTGCGCGGGAGAATACCTGTGTTAAGACAGCATCGAATCCCGAAGTACCATCCTATTCGTAAATCAGTGGAGATAGGCGACGTCCATCTTCATTAGAATTGATTGACGCAAATCGGTGCATTGCAACGGGAAACGGAAGCAAGTCGGGCACCACAGGATTCTACCGTTGGTATTCGTGGCGCTCTGCCCCCTCCGAAAATAAATTAAATTAAACAACGTGGGCGGCAGAACTGCCGGCGGCAGATACGGCGTCTTCCTGCCATTTTCAGTCATCTTGTCGACGCCGGGTTACGATTCGTGGTGGGAAAGGAAAGGAGAAGGCATGGCGTATTTGTTGCGAAAGGCGGACATGAACAGACAAGCTTGCCTACTACGCCATGATGTGATGGTAACACCGATGGCACCCCAACCACCCTACAACTGGCGTACTCGTCAAGCAGGGTTGGTGGAAATTATCATGACCGGAATCGACATACTCAGAAAGATCGTCATAAACCCGAATAGCCACCGGCATCATCTTGCTCCTATTCTGACGGTTAAACATACTAGATCGACCGAGACCTTTTCCAATGGATGGGAAGATGGGACACGACCAAGTTCGAAGGTCGCATACCTAGGTGTCTAATGAGCTTTTAGGCAGGCATACTACAGCCTGAGAATTGGGTGTCCTGGTCTTTCAGCTACCGTATTCCAATGCAACCCGTGGCTCGTCCATCCGCGGCCCCTGATCCGGAGATATCGGGACTGAAGCTACCCAGCTAATGCAAGGTACCAGGCACCTTTGGCCAACGATAGCGGCACGTGTGGGTTAGAAGATAGTCAACAAAAGTTATGAATCCGGGTGCCTTGGACGTTGGAGGCTTGTCGAGGCTTCAGGCCAGAAAAGGCTCACCGCCGGCGGATTTTTTGTTAATGGATATGATACCAGTAAGCTTGTAAAGGATACGACCCGGATTTTGAGTTGCCGTTGATTAGAGGCTAGATAGCCCCAATTAAGGGTCCATATGCAAAACTAATCTCATCATCGCGTCGGTCCGCGTGGAAAAAAAAGTCTTCAGCGCTGCCGTCTGTTGCCAAGAATTGGACGATGTGGACGCGTCTGCATGAGCCTACTTACTGGCTTACTATAGAAGAATGGGCACGATGGGGGTCCGAGACAAATGTACACCTACAGTAAAATGCAGCAGTCCATTCTAGGCAGGTTGGCAGAATTTTCTTTCATTAGATGCTAACAGGACAAGTGCATTTTCACGTTGGTGAGGTTGGCCGCGGGATGATGATTCCGCGGCTACGGCCGGCGTTGGCAAGTCTCCGCATCTTTCCCCCTGCCTCCAACATGTCCGCGGACACGATAGAGATAAGCGTCGATGTTTGCACCGGCCTACCTCTCGGAGTTGCCAACGATCACTGACATAGTATACATCCCACTTATAGGATCGAAGTCAGGTCATCGCCGGCTGTTAGCCAATGAAGCCCTACTTGTATTTCATCATTACAAATCATATTGGACGTCAGCTGAGAAGTTAGCTGTACTCTCAGACTGTCTAAGTCGAAAAAGGTCAGGTGGAAAAGCCTGCTAGGAGATAGGACAAACTGGAGCTGCACGAAGATCTGGGCGGATCCTGGAATAGAAAGTACGTTAATTAGGCCGGCTACATATGCAGCTAATTTAGTTCAACTCCACGGTTCCACAGAATGCATACCAAGTCCACATCGTCGGTTTTCTGGTCGTGGTCGACTTTAAATACTAGATATACCGGACCGAGGTATACTATCGCACCTCATATTATTATTAGAATCCGTGGGTCACGAACGCACATACTGTGCTCAGGGTTCTCGGCCGAACTCGTTGGCGGGTCTGACGAATCTAGACATCTCGGTGCCTCTCATGTTACGTATCATATATGCGACGCGGAGCCGTTTATGTATGCGCAGTGGACATCTAAGTAACCTGGAAATATTGGATGCGGTACTAGACCGGTCTACATTTGGAAACCCGTAGAGCCAACAGCTTAGCTCAGACTCGGCGCCCATGTTGTGAGGCCTCCGTGAAAACGTCAATTTCCGCCAATATTCTCAAGCCTTGCTGCATAAAATATTGTGAGATTACGGACGGTGGTCAGTTATTAATAAGCACTTTGGTCCCATAGACTCGGGAAATTCAACTGCTCCTTTTGGAGCCGCCAGCCCTAGGTCTATGTTCAAGATCAGTTTAGCCCCATCTCCCCCATTCCCCCCTATGATGTGTGTTATCGTCATTCGGGCGGCCGTAAATGCAGCCACCTTATGTATTGATCCCAACAGGGATTTCGCACCCCCCGTACATACAGTAGTTCGGCCGGGAATGCCTAGGTTACCCATTTCCAGACTTATCGCAACGTGCCAATGTCTAGCCTTACCGCCTTGACGGGTGCTTAGCATCACAACTGCACGCCAATGTCTTCTAGAAAACGGCAGGTATTGTGATACCCCCCCAGCGAGGTCGAATCGACAGTTCGTGCCCCCACCGGTACCGGTACCGCCCATCACGCGCATCTTAACCAATTCGAAGAAATCCATTCTCGATACTCTGTGGCGTAGTATGTACTATGCATTGCTGTGATATGTGATCAAACTACGCATCACGCCATGCACAGGTTGAAACGACTCGTCAAATGCAGGCCTCGTAAAGTCGCGGTACGGATATCCTGTCGACGCCACATGTGAGGTATTGATGGCCATGGTTGAGCTAGGACTAACACCGGAGAATTTGCAGTCCCAAGAACCATGGGAGAATCTCGTACGATGAGCGGAGATAGAGACCATAATAAGCCGTACTATATCGAATCAAACTCCATAGCTTCAGGCCTATCTCCGCGAACTATTGCATTGGCGCTGCATTGAAACCGTCTTTTTTTTTTGTTCTTAGTCCTCTAGAGTGGAGCAATATCGGGGAGCCTCAAGCCTGGGAAGTGCAGAAGCCAGGTACGTTAAGATGAGGCTTATTAGACCTCCTGGTAATAAGTATGCCATTATTGCAGGCAGACTACGCCGCGGAGGAGGACAAGTCACGAACTTATTAATACAACCCTTAAGAAGAAGAATTGAACGGCTTCATGCGCAAGCCTCTGATACAATATGTAGTACGATAAGTTGGGGGTTGTTCAATGGGTTGGCAAAGAGTGAAATATTGACCAGTCACTTATTGAGTGCGCTTGTCATAAAAGTCGACATCCCGTTCCTCGCGCACTAGCCTTGCTGCACCTAATAGGAGGATATCGCGTAAACTGTACTACAATTGGCCCTGGATGGTTAGCTCGTGAGTAGGAACGTAACCAGGTAGGTAGGTAGGCTGGTAGGTAGGTAGTGGCCACACGCATTCGAGCCCAGGGCCCAGGGGCTGTTAAGGTTAAGGTAATTACGCATTAGTCGGGCAAATTAGATTTACCCCAAGATGCCTGCTTTTTTCCCACCCTTCTTCTGTGTACCACCATGGCTCGCGGGTTGGTAAATGCGCTGATGCGCTGATGCGATGTCGAAATACCTACCTAACCTAACCTAGTCCTGTCATGGCTTGCTAGGTCAGGGAATTCTGCCAAGAAATCCCGAAGCCGCACACCTTCAGACCTTCAGACCTTGAACCCTTGGACGACGGGGCAGGTATTATCAGATGGGGTATGGTGCATGGTGCTACCCAGCTACCCTAGCTACTAGCACCTAGCACCTAGCACCTAGCACCCCTAGCACCCCTAGCACCCTTGGGCCTTGCACCCTGGCCTTACACCACCTTGTCACACAAAGATTTCCGTCCTGCCCTGCCAGCTTGCTATGCCGGGAGACCGGGACAGAGAAGACCAGAAAGTTCAGATGACGGATGCAACGATGGGACGGTCCACTGACAATTACGCTCCCATCACGAAAGGAACATTCCGAACCTCGCTGCAACCGGTTTCCATGACCCAGGGTAAGACCCGTTGTTTGAAAATAATGTCACTCAAGCCAAAAAAAAAAAAACAAGACAAAACAAAAAATTGTTCTGCTTTCAACATCATCGATCAAACCGCAGTCTGCATCCCTGGTCACAACACCCGTCCCTGTCGATCACGATCATTTGTCAATTCCCCCAATATCCCCCCCATGCACCATTACCAGTACCATACGTAGTGCGTCCGCACGGGATACTTACCTTAGCACTGGCATTTCGGCCCCTTGGAGCCGGTCCAAACCCGCCCGCTGCGGACAGGATATCGAACCTTGGAATGTCTGGTCTCCAGTTTGAACTTCCCCAGCCACCTCAGATAGCATCTACATATGTATGTAGGTACTGCCGTCACATCATCTCCAAATCGTCACGAGCTTTCAGCCAATGCTCCGGAACGACCCCTTGAAATCTGTCCGATCTGACAACGAGCTCGATCCTTTGGTCCCAATGCATAGAATTATGAGCCTCACCTTTTGTACGGTACTATGAAGCTAGTCCTGCAACAGCTCTGTATTGGATGCTTTCACACTTCTGGTCTGTGCTCGGGAGCATCCTCCCTGCCCAGTCTCTGGGGATCTTCGAGTCCTCTAGGGTATTCCCCTGTCGTAATGGAACCAATCAATGAAACCCTGTGGTTTGCGGTAGCAACAGCGGTACGGCCCTAAAAAGAGCTCATCCAGCACCGCTCTGTTTTGCAGCTTAACGTTGTATCAACAGCCCAGGGCCAGAAAAAAAGGGCTTTTGCCGGGCTAAAAGGACCGGTCCAACAACCTCGACGAGTCCACATCCATTGCTTGCAGGCTAGCTTACCGCTAGAGTCTACCCTAAAAACGTTCGAAGGGCCTCGTCGATCGATAGGGGTCATTTTAACATTATTCCGTCACGCTTGGCTACTGGGTACTCCTGGGAGTACCTATTCAAATCAGAACCCAGTCACTTTTCTGCAGAGGGACCCTTCACGGTAGATCCGGTATTGGAATGCCACTGGCCGATTTTGTGACAAGAATCTGCAAGTACGAAGGATGGCATGTCAAGGTACGATCAGAAGCACTGATACCTCGGACTCCCCCATTCGTCTCATATGCGTTGTGAGATCAACAGATCGAATACCTCCCACTAGCCGCCGTTGATCAAACCGCATGGCAGGATCTTGTGCAGTTTTCCATCCCCGGTGCGTGCGCCCCAGTTCCCCGCTGCCTGGCTCGCTGGGTAACCCCATGACTGTGGATGAAGGCACCCTTGTCATACCTCCCGTCGTCTTATCTTGCTGTAAACTGCCTGGCCACAATATCTCCTGTCTTCCACATCCCAACCTCATATTGCACATAAGAGTATATGTAGAAAAGTTGCCATTCCTGATAGAACAGCCAGCCAGTCGAGGTGTTAACCATCACCGCGGGTGGAAGTTCAGCACTGAATGGGCTTGGGCAGAAGACGTGGACAAATACCAGACGGCTGCGTATAATCGGTTCCTCTCCCTGACGTCCGGATTCCCACTCACTTAGTAGCTGCATACTTCCAGTCCAGGGGCCCAGGGGCCCCCTGTTATAGCGCCACTGGCACTGGCATCGGATACCCAAAGGCGGAAGAACTCTATTGCGTACTGTATTCAAGCATCCATATACGTACCAGAGCAGTGGGCTAAGGCTGCTCGATTTACCCATGCCCATTCCCTCCTTATTCAAAAGGGTAATTCACCTCGTCGTCTCTTGCGTACGGCAGATTCCATAGACTGAGTGACTCGGTGGGCCACAGTTCAAGCGGATCTAAATTAGCACCGCGAGTCATTAGCCAGCTCTACCCGGGTTATTCTGACTAGTTTCTGAATTCAGATTCTTCAGACTGTAGCTAGGTATCTTTGATGCACTCTCGCATTCGTTTTGGCAGAATCCGCGGACGCTCTAAGACCTTACGACCTTACGAATCTCAGAACCCTAGCCCCGAAGTATTAACGGACACGAAACGCTCTGTTGATTCCTCATCATGACCTCATCACCTTAACCACGGCTTAGTGTTAGCTCTTTTCTCTCTCTCTAAGAGATGCCACGGCAATGACAAGTTTCTGTCTACTCTAGCTTCGATATCCCCTATTCTTTCGCCTTGCCTTTACACCCCATCACTGGTCTCGGAAGAAGCAGACTGGATCAACACAACGAGAACAGCCAGCATTGAATTTCTCATCGAGTCCGGCAGGCAACTAATTGCTTTGACTGTTCAACGCTAGATCCGTCCTTACCGGGGGGCCTATTTCAAAATTGTGGGTGGTTCTAGCAACTCAAGAGACAGCCTGCCGAAACCCAGGATCGGCTTCTAGGTATTCACCGGCACCTTGTCCTCACCTCCTTGGTTACCCGCTGCATAACCAAGCCCCGCTATAGCTATCATCCTGTCAGCAGATCCTCGAGGCCCTGCTCCTCTATCCTCATAGGTACCTGTACAGGCTCAGCGGCACTAGGGGACTGCAAGGTGTACAACAAGAGCCCCACAACTATTTCATCTTCAATGCTTCCTAGTCACCGGTAACCGTAACCGTCGAGCTTCTGGATTGGTCATAACTACCATGAGCAGCGCAGTCCGACCAGTCAACCCAAGCGCGCAGCTGTCCCGAGAAATTCTCAAGCATACACTACCTAGCTTCTCTACCACGCCTACGAACTATGCGGAAGACATCCTTTGTCTGTCTGTGACTATCCTCTCGTGCTAAGAAGGATCAGGCAGACGAGAAGAATCTCCAAGGACTAAAGAGCAAACCACAGGTGTACAAAGTATTTCTAGGTCACATTAAACAAGCCCCATTGGCCAGGGGAAATTCTTTACTCGATGTGTATATTGGGTCGAAACTCTTCTTTCCATCTCGGACCATCAGGACCAGCACCCCTCCGCCCGTAACGCCAGCCGCGAAATTGTCTACCAAGTTTAGTATCTTGAAGATAGCTTGAGATCAGGTGTTGACAGGAACTCTTCTCTCTGGCCACCTAAGTTTCGAGATATTTCCCAACCTCCCTTCATTATCCGAAGTAACCATACAATACGGCGACAGACTTACTACGATCTAATCTCCAAATCGGATTTGCGTCGAAGTGGCGCTGCGCGCCTTTGGTACGGGAGGGATTCGAACCTTGATCGTCTAAGCTAATACAAGCTAACCGCTCCGCTCGGGGAATTCCTTCCAATGGGTGACTACTATCAGCAATTTCTGTCCTCGATGGCGGGATCTGGGGAGTCGCCCAACCCAAACTCCCAGGGTACCCAATATCAGCCTCGCCAACATCCTACCCTGCCAGGAAATACCAGTCCGCCCTTGACCACTCCATATCAAAGCTTAGGGTACTTCCCTGGCTTTGCTGATCCAATGATGTTCCAAGCGCCTAAAGCTCAGACTAATCGAAACCGCAAGAAATCCGCGTCTGGGACGGACCACGTTAAACATCGTCGAACACGGTCGGGTTGTTATACTTGTAGGAGTAGACGGGTCAAGGTAAGCACTGATTATTTTCCCTGTTGGTATGCTGATGCTAAACTCGGACTCAGTGCGACGAGACCCATCCTGTTTGTGAACGTAGGTGTCTTTATTCTAGCGTAGTTCGGAGACGACAACGGACTGACGATCGTAGGTTGCCGCAAGGGTAAAAGAGATTGCGTTTACCCCGAGCCCCCTTCCTCAAAGGGGCAAGCTACCGGGTCAGGGTCATCGAAAGACGCAGTATCGACCCAGGAATCAAGCCCAAACTCTTCGCAGGACGAAGCAGACGAAGATCTAGAAAGGAGTATAAAACTAGAGCCAATTATCGACGAAGAGGAACCTATCGAGTCGTTATCGAAATCGTCCTACTCCTTTTCGGGCTTGCGAAGAACCAGTACGACATCAACCTCGGTCCAAAAGTCCGCGACTAGACAGGGCTCCGAGACACCTTCCCTAGAGGGTACCAGTGCTTCACCAGCAGTATCAACAAGCACATCGGCAAGCTATACGCCTTCTTTTCAGATTCCCGATCCCTTGCTCCAGTTACCGATTTCTCGACCAGACTGGTTTCACCTACCGGCGGACATGCAATCTCACCTGGCCTACTTCTGCGAATACGTCACTCATTATAACTACGGAATGGTCAACGATCCAGATAACTTCTTCAACTTGATTCTGCCTAGCTTAGCTGTACAAAGTGGCAACGAGGCCCTGCTGAATGCGGTCGTGGGATTTGCGGCATACCATCGGACCGCGAGAGACCCCAATGGCAGGATCCAGGACTTCTTGCGATACTACAACAGAAGTGTAACACTGCTATTAAGTTACCTGAAAAGGCGAGACAAGCAGAACACTGCAACGCTTCTTACCATTTTACAGCTCGCAACTATCGAGGTATACCCAGGTCAAACGCCTCACTGTAAGGACCATTGCTGATTTGAATGAAGGAATATTTAGGAGATTGGGTGAATTTGATGGGACATCAAAAAGCTGCGCTTGAGATTTTGACACGGCTCTTCGCACCACACACCGTCATGAACTCGCCAACAACTCAAATATTATTAACTTGGTACATTCGATTCGATGTTTTTGTGGGAATGATGGGAGGCTTCGAAACGAATTTACCGCGAGAATGGTTCTCGACCGTAGTCCACTTCTGTCAGGGGCAAGTGGAAAGGGAACCACGAGACCTAGGAATGAAAACAGAACTCCATGCTTCCATTTTACGACTGATCTCCCGGGATATGTCAATACTCTACGCGAGGGGTGGCCGAGGCGAAATCTCGGGCGCCGATTTCGCTACCGAACACAACCACATAACGAACCGCCTCTACCAATGGAGGGCTGATTTCGATCCCGCCTTGACCGACCCGAAATTCCGTGTGACCGATTTCAAGCACAAAGTACCACTAAACGAGGACGATATAGTCGATCCCTACAAGCCAGGCTATCTTTACGAATTCCCGTTATTCTCGACTACCGTGCTAACCGCGGAATGGCACTCTATCCTCGTCATGCACAAGAGTCAGGAAGCATTCGCGTTGCAGCAGAAGCCGTCAGACGAATTAAGGTGTCTCGCATATGCTATATGCGAGATCTTTGAAACGGTACAATTATGGCCTTCAGCACCAAATGGCGCCCTGATCCCGATCCAGGCTTGTCTCGCCATAGCAGCTCTCTTTCTTCCCCGAGACAGCAGGCATCATATGTGGCTGAGACGGAAATATGCACTGTTAGAATCGCTGGGGTAAGTCTACAACTTATTCGCTTGACCCCCTTTTCTACTATCTTTCCCCCCATCCTTTACCAATCGAACCGCTACCTATGGAGAATGAATGTGGATGGATGAATTTGGGTAATCAAGACTACCTCTTCAGGTAGTTTGTACAAAGACCTGCGACTAGGGCACAATTTGGCTAACGTTCCACGTTTATGTGATTAGCTACGTTTTCCCACTCACTATACGAGCTCGGATGGCAGAGATATTTCGCGATCCCTCCTGTATACAATGGTGGCTGCCGAATGATGAAGGACTAAGCCCAGTGTTACGGAGCATTCGCGCTTTTGCGGACGAGCGTAATGCGAATCCTGTTTCTCAACAGACAGAAGCGCTTCGAGAGATAAGCGCCATCTTCGCGAAGATGCGCCTCGGCCATGATCATGAACAGGTGACATCACCTAGTGGATCGAATAGCGGTGCCTCGTCACTCTAAGGCAGAAATAGATGTGGCGAACTCTTGAAACCACAGCAAAATTGGGTTGGGCGAGAAACCAATCACTGTCAACGGGGTTAATAACGCGAATTATCCGGTGGATCAAGGCCTAACACTCTGGCGGCTACCATATGCCCAATTAGCCATTTGGTAGTTCCAGTCATACAGACCAACTAGAAGAACGGAAATGGGAAAGGATCTCGTGCGTCAACCAGCTATTTCGCTACAAACCGTATCGTGTACAGCGACGACGTTGCTGCGACGCGATGTTGGAGACGACTAGGGTGTGAAACGATGATCTGTCGATGCGGCGAAAACGGACCCCAGAATAGAAACCGAAATCTCGATGCAACACTGCGCTGCAGGGCCGGCGGACGGTGAGAGAAGTGAGGTGACCGACTATGCGGCCAGGCACTACAACGTCAGATTATGAACTTGTGCAATCGGCGATCTTACAAGGGAGATGTTTATGCATGCAGGCATCGCGGGCTTACCCAATACTACGGGCTTACCAATACCACGGCACAAATCTTCGAGTTCCTACAAGACATCCCGGCTCTCGCTTTCGGTGGACCATACATACTCTCTCTCTCACTCTCCCCCATGCCCCTACCATCTACCATCTACCCTCTACCCTGTTTGCATCGGATGAACCACATCAAGCCACGATTCAGACCCGAGCTGCCGGGTTCAAGATCAGACAACAACGGGAACGGGCAGAGTGGGACTTTGAGGAAGATCTTGGAACCTGCCAAGATATGGGCCCCGGCTATAAGCACGGGTTGGGGAATCGTACGAGATGCCGCTCGGAGCATATGCTAGTTCTCGTCTAGCCAACCACCGGACATCACCATCTTCCCCTTAGCGCTACAGAAGCTAGCTGAGCCCTACCGCGTAGTCCTATTATTTTACCTTGGTTTTGGAAAGTTGTCAAAGAGCCGAATCTTCGGAATTCCTTCTGCAGGCCTAGCGGCGTTCTATAGGATCCCCCCCCCCCTTGGCGAACCGCCGGCGCGGTGGCGATATGCAGCGCCTACCTAGTATCCCCGCATGCCTGCATACCAAACGCTCGGGTCCTACGAAAAACATCTGTTCGGCTACGACTGCACATCTATCTCAAATACCAAATTACCGTCGAACTACACAGGCGTCAAGTGAAACAAGTCACGGCGGCTTTTATTTTATATTAAAAGTGGCGCTAATGCGAGACGCCACAGACCCGAAATGAGACCCCGGGGAGGTGTCCGTGGACATTTTCTCTCACACCTACAAAACGCCCGCGCGCTTACAAATACATGCCGTAGACATATATACATACAGACCAAGAGGTCAACTAACTATATACCCTTCGTCAACTAGCGTACACGGAAACTTGTACCGCATTTCCGGACTGTAGGTAAAGCGGGAAGTTTTCACAGAAAGAGAAAGAGAGAAACCAAAAGAGGAGGGAAGATACCAGACAACGCCGCTAGAGGCCATGTCAAAGGAAGGGCGCTGCGTCTTTTGGTGTTATTCGTGGCTTCGTACATCTCTATTGTAATGTAATGCGTACTTGAATTCTTTTCACAAATGGTGTAGTTCCACGGGATACAGAGGGGAGGAAAGGCACGGGAGAATCAAATTAAATATACCCTTTGGGGGTTTATACCCCTTCGCTTTCATACACTTATCATCTGGATCTATGGAGGTATATATCTATCGTCGCTATTGCATTAATTGTTAATATAGTGCTGGCAAAGCTATCAGCAAGCATTCCATCTTTTTGGTTTGAACACTTTGAATCTTTTCGACAGCTGCCGAGGCATATAACTTATTGCCCTCCCCTTTCTGCTTGGCCATCATGATACCCAATCCACGTATCCAACGCCAGGACAAAAAAAACATCAGTATAATAAGTTTAGAGAGATATAGCAGGAGCAAGACCGGCCAAGAAGACCTCATTCTACGGCGCAGAACTTTGGAATAAGGATCACAGCACAAAACCGTCTGTAATAATAAGATGAATATTATCTAGCCGGAGCACTGCAGAACACAGCTCTGCCATCTCGCAGCGCCATGCGGTACCGTACAAGTTCAGCACAACTCCCCCTGTGTTTTTTTTCTCGTCCACCTCTCCTCCTAAGCCTCATTGCATTATCCGGATATGACCCCAAGGAGCCCCCCCTTTTTGCTTTCGTCCCGTCCTATTAGGTAAACGTACATAAATAATGTTCGTACACGACCGTCGAGGTCTCTTCTCTTCGTATCCATAACGCACCAAAAAAACCCCAAAAAAGAAGCAGGCAAGACCGTCAGAGTATAAGTATAACCCCGCGCGCGAGCGCGAGGTTTCAGAACGTGCTCGGATCGTTGCGACCGTCGTCGTCGTCGTCGTGATCATTATCGTCGTGGCCGTCGCACTGCTGCGGTTGCCGCTGCTGCTGCCGAGCCTGCAGCGAAGACCGGCGCAGCCTCTTGAGGACGGCGCGCGTCTGCGTCACGACCCGACGCGTCGCCAAGTCCAGCTCGTCGCCGCTGTCCGGGGCCGTCGGCCCCACGCGGTTCCAGGGGCGCCCCATTATTGCGTTGCCGTCGAATTGTTCCAGAGGGGGAGCACCGAAATCCTAGTCCGTGCTTGGTGTATTCTTCGAACTCGACTCTTCTCCTCCGTCTCCTTCGGCTGCCGCTGCGCTGTCCGTTTCTGCGACTTCTTCGGCCGCGGATGGCGTTTCCGCAGCTTCCTCAGAAACGCTGGCGTCGGCTTGCTGCTGGGTGTCGTCCGCCGCCGTCGCTTCTGGTTGTTTCTCTGCGCTTGGGGCAGCTTCCTCGGCCTTCTCTTCGGCAGCCTGTTCGTGACCAAGCAGAGGTACCTCTTTGCTGCCTTCCTGTTGCTCTTCTGCATTTTCCGTGACGGTCTCTGGCTCCACATGTACATCCTCCCGCACATCTATCTTCACACTATGAGGCGCCGCATCATCTTGTGACTCCTGGTGCTCAATAATTTGGGATGCTTCAGGAGCCTGGACACCAGGATTGTCCATCAATTCGCCTTCAACAATAACAGGCACTTCAACTTCGGATTCTTCCTCCACTGTCTCGGGGGCTGAAATATGCAAGCCCTTGAGTTTGTTTGTGACATCCTGGTGCTGCTCATCTTCTCGCTCTTCGATCACAGTCGTCACGGCGCTACCGGTAGACGGCCTGCTCGAATGTCTGGCCGTATTGCTTCTACGGGCTTGCAGACTGTGTCGATCATCATCATACTCGGCGCCCTCGTGCTGCAGCGATGGTGGTTTCGCGATAGCCGTCACTATCGGCTTCTTATCCTCCTTCTCTAACGGCACGGGCTCCAGACCTTCGGCTTCCGGTGGGAGCTTGTAGTTCTCGGCCGGCAGAAGGTCGTACATGTCACAGGCCGTCTTGAAGAAAGCGTATAGGCCGGTCTGGGCTTCGACGGACCAGAACACGCCTCGGTGCTGGAACCAGGCGTGTGCGAATATTCGGTGGAGCCTGCGGAACACGTTGACGAGGTTCTTCAGCACCTGGCTCTTGTCGTGACCTTCGGACAGCACGACGAATCTGCTCGGGAAGAGCTTGGGGTTGGTGACCACATTGGCCGCCCAGTCGAGAGTATGGCAGCAGTAGTCGATGGCGCAGCAGCTCTTGGGTTGGTCGTGGACTGCGCAAAGAAACTGCCACTCCGACGCGCGCATCTCGGGGCAGGTCGTGGCCGAGCATGGCGGGGTGTCGAAAAGAAAGCCGACTATCAGGCTGTTGCATTGCGCGATCAGAAAGCGGCAGAGCTCATAGAGCCAGAGGGTTCGGTCGATACCAGGAGGCGGGGTGGCCAGCTGAATGGCAGTCGCTCGAGTAATGGGTGTCGTGTTGGAGGCGGAGTGGTGATAGTGTAACGCTGCGAGGTGTTCCTGAAGCTGAAAAGCCGAGTCAAGCTACAATATTTGGTTAGTCGCGTCGCAAGAAGGATATAGATAGCAAACGCACCTCGCCTAATGGAATAAGCGGCGGGCCAACAGCCATGTCCTCGGACTTGGTGCCTGGGTGTATGCGACGCTTCGCGTTTGCCTCAGCCATAGTGTGCTCCATCTGTTGTGTCTGGCGACTGGTGCCCAGTCCTGGAGATTTGGGTCCGATTTGAATCTCTGCAGGAGGGGGAGGACTTGGTAGTCGAGGCGAACCTTGGGTGAGAGACATAATAAGAAATTTGGGTGAGGCACTGGCCTCCACTGCTAATTGCGCGTTGCGAATGTGATTTGTTATGGTGGTTGCTCTTGTCGTTAGCTGTTGTTCAGTTTTGAGTTTTGAGTTGTTCGTACCTAGAAACGCCAAGCTCTCTTCAGGTGCTACCAAGTAACCAAGCGAGCGTGCTAGGTGGCTCTTATCGATATGTAAATATGTATTTATGAGGCTTATGTCACTGTCGCAACTTCTACATCCGTGAAAATGCATCTAAGCAGAAAGTAGTTTACATTTGCAGCACCTCATGACCCTTCGAAGGGCGCGAGATGACAATTCATTGATACGAACCATAATTATTCTGATATTTTCGACAATTTTCACTTACCTCTACCTAACATTAGAAGCGTAAAGTGAAGAGTAGCCATGAATTTCGACGAAGAAGTTCCCCCGGAGCTTGTTGAAGCCGAGACAAGCCCGCAAGAGGAGAAACTTGTCAAAGTGCCCATCACCATCGTCACCGGCAAGTTACGAGCTTTCACTATTTACTTCGCAATATCTAACACTCTAAGTAGGCTACCTTGGTGCTGGAAAGACCACGCTCCTAAACTACATACTAACTGCCCGGCATGGCAAGAAGATTGCCGTCATCATGAATGAGTTTGGTGATTGTCAGTGGAAGAAATTTGAGACGCTACGATGCTTCTAGACTGACTCCGCTCCAGCGCTTGATATTGAAAAGTCATTAACAGTCAACAAAGGTGGCGAGCAAGTTGAAGAATGGCTCGAGGTCGGTAACGGTTGCATTTGCTGTTCTGTGAAGTACTATTTTACCACACTGGTCTACATGAAAATGTTCTAATTTCATCATAGGGACTCCGGGGTAAACGCAATCGAGTCATTAATGGAGAAGAAGGGTGCGTTCGACTACATCCTCTTGGAGACTACAGGGTTGGCGGATCCTGGTAACCTAGCCCCCCTATTCTGGGTCGATGACGGGCTAGGGAGTACTATTTACCTAGATGGCATCGTCACATTGGTAGATGCAAAGAATATTCTCCGCAGCTTGGACGATCCTTCAGGTAAAGTCGAAGGGCACGAAGACCACGACGGTCATGGACCTATTATGACGACGGCTCATGTCCAGATCTCCCATGCAGATGTTATTGTTATCAATAAATCAGATTTGGTTGAGCCTACGGAACTCGAGAATGTCAAGGCACGGATAAGAGCAATCAATGGCCTCGCCAAGATCCACATAACGAAGCAGAGTGTCGTGCCTCAACTAGAAGGCTTTCTCTTAGATCTGCACGCCTATGACCAAGTTGAGGAGTTGGATACTACGGGAAAGGGGCACAGCCATCTTGACCCTGTTCGTCAAACCCTCCGCTTTCAGGTATGGGGTCTCTCATGCTAACAACTTGAGTAGACAATTTCTACAGTCACAGTCGAAGTACCACCCCTAGCCCCTGATCAACTAGAACAAGTTGATCGATGGCTCAGGTCGGTGCTATGGGAAGGCCAAGTGCCAGGAGAACCCGCCAGTGCCACAACACCCATCGAAATCCATCGTCTAAAAGCACGTTTAGTTTTCAAGAACGGCGACGTGAAGATGGTGCAAGGTGTTCGAGAAGTATTTGAGATATTTGATGCGGAACAATCATCCCTTCAAAACGACGGTCCCCAGCAGGCAGGGAAAATCGTTCTCATTGGAAGAGGTGTGCAGGAACTCAACTTCGAGCGCAGTTTGCTGAATGCACTCTAGAATACCTAGGTAGATAGGGGTCATGATAACATCAGAGACATGCATGAAAACATCAATCAAGGCTAGCTGAGTACTTTGCAAAACCAAGAGTTTCATGTCTTATCCTACATCTGCTAATTTTTCAACGCTATTTTCTATGATCTGACAGGTCCTGAGACATGCTTATGAGAGTGCTTGATTTGATGTATTGTCTCAGTATTTGTACAGATATCCTATTGGATCTCCTGCCACGAAGTGAACATGACAATTGTGTTATGCTAGAAAACTCATGATGCCCTGTAATTGATGGATGTGGTTCGTATAAGAGTAAAAGCGTTTCATTTACTCTTTGCTCGTATCCTGAGCAACTCACTCGAAAACTCGCGGCACTCCTTTTGCAGAGATAGTAACAGTATATGTACCCTACCTTCTCTCTAGGCATATAAACAACTTCCCCAATCTTGAAATATTGAGTAGTAGATAATCATATCTCCGTCATTTCCGGAAATGTCTCCCAGACCGCCGTTAAGGTCGACATCGTGGGTGAGAATCCATGCAGAAGAGCTCACGTCTAAAGATAAAATCAACTGGAACAGGGAGGAGAAAGACATTTTAAAGAAATTCCTCGATACCGAGGGTAGAAATCCACCAGACGCTGCCGTATATGATCGTCTCTTAGAACAACTCGGTCTAGATGGCTACGAAAATGTTAAAAACCCCCTCAATCAAAGTGTCAAGGCTATTATTATGGCCAATATCATAAACAAGCTTTCAGAAATAGAAGCAGAACGGAAGCGATAGTTTCCTTTTCAAACTGATTTTAGTAGCTGCAAGATATCGTGTCTGAAATCACTGGTAGGTATTTTCGGAAGAGAGTCTACCCATGATTTGCACTATATAATCGACAATGGGTCAAGAAATGTTGATTATTCTACATGCGGGAAAAGGCACAATGGCATGGATGAATCGTAGACTTCTTCTTGGTCAGCTTTTGGATATCTTCTCGCTTTACCTAAGTAGGCTTGAATGTCTTTTAGAACTTTGCCATATGTCTACAGGGATCCCGAGTTTTCTAGATCTTATGGTCGTACGTGACAGAATTAGGTGTTGTTGCTCATTATAACTCAGGCGGACACGTGCCCTTCATCTTAGGCCTGCAGGTTGCGCCTCTACTATCCGTTCGAGCAAATGGGGATTGGCCTCTTAAAGATTGCGGCTTTGGCATAGTGTCGATCACGAGACGAAACAAAGGAAAATACCGGCATTGCAGCTATATCCTACCTAGGAATCGATGATCGTGGATTCCTCCCTCTCAAGATTATTGTGTTATATTGAGAGTCTACATGCCTCGGATAATGTAACTTTTATGGGTCATCGTATCTCCCAGGAGTACAAGCATCTCTGAACGAGAATTTCATTCGCCTTTTCAATGTTCATATTAAGTACCTAGGTACGTAACATACCAGACATTTCTGCTCGATGACGTATTTAGAATTAGCTCATCTGTTAGACTTATTAGCTGAGAACAACAGATACTCTTACATGACTTTTTCTACATTCGTTTTACACGCCTCTTTTATCATTAGGCTGACTAAATAAATTGGAATTGGAACTGGTTAGCCTTTCTCTGTCCAGTACTTCTGCGTATCTCATCGGGTGGTACAACATTGAAGTTATGCCCTGCCACTAGCCCATGGACCACTCTCTTTGACTAAATGATAGTTGGAGGGTAGTTGCAGCTGGTACTGCCTAGTATTTAAGGAACACTGTAAGAAGAAGGATAAAAGAGGTAGCAAATATGTGTACCTAGGTACCAGGCATGTATCCGGAGAAATGACTGTCGGAAAGTTGCAGTATTTCGGACATTGCTATCATTGGCTGGAACTTTGAGTGCAAGTCGCGAGGCTGACGCACATGCAGGCGGGAAAGCACACGGACCTGTTGCTTGGCGTGACTGTCTGGGGGAGTTGCGGGAGTTACCATAGCAGTTATATGCATAAGTATGTAGGTAGGTGCCTAGGTAATATGAGACTATACCGGATATGTAGATAGTCTAGGGCCGAAAGGGCTTAGCGTATTCTTAAAACTGGTCAACCCCAGTAAAACTTCCTATCCAACGATCGCAAAGCTCCCGTGAATCGACATTGCCATTTCGCAAAAGTAGGACCTCTAAACACGTTATGTAAAGAACAACAACGACCTTTGCTTCTCACCCAAACGCAACCAATATCACGAACCGACCTACCAGAATCCTGCAGAGGGCTCATATCAGAACTTCTCTAGCCGGCAGTATCAGTCATGAACCGATCAGGTACAACTAACCCTATCTCCCTCTACCTCGCGTGCCCCGCCTGTTTGCTTTTATCGTGACCTCGAATACATCGCTGTCGCGCACTCCTGTCCGCTATCCGATCTCCCTGAGCCGATTCCTCTTATTCCGTTACGAGCCGTACGAGATATCCTTTGTGTCATTGGTCGTCCTAGAGTCTTGGATAATGCCTGTGAAGAGGAGTTCTGTCCCCCTTCTGGCCTTCTGGTCTCAGCCTTCTCGAAGTGCCAGCCTCGTCCGCGAGAGCGAGGAGACCCTATACGGTTACTGCGCGCTTCGTCCTGGGAATAGTAGACAGGTCTTGCGCTAGGAACCATTTGCCATCCCACATTTCCGGTCTTGCCTCCAGAAAGATTTCATGAACTAGGCTAATACTGAAATCCTCAGGAGCCATGCCGCCGCAAACACTTCGAGGGATGCCGAATGCCTTCGGCGGCCAGCAACAACCCCAACCCTCAGGTAGAACAGTGTCTAATCGGCTACCGAACGGGAAAATAGGTATGCTCGTGCGACTCGGGCGTTGTTTTGCAGGATGCGATGCTGATGTTTTGTGGTAAAGCGAACAATGGAGCTGGATGGGCGTTTGGTGGTGGTGTTCCCATGGGCGGAACAAGCCTTCAAACCTCAGGGAGGCAACTACCTGGTGGAAACCTCAGTTTTGCTCAGAGCCTAAGTGGTTCCCAGCCGGCGACCCCTCTTGATCTCTCGTAGGTATTTCACTTTATTGTTGGCAAACCCGCCGTTGCTGTGCGGCAATGCGGTACAATTCTCCTTTATTTATCCCCACGGCGACGCACAGCACACGACACCTGACACACAAAAATACTCACGTCCGCCGTTTTGGCTCTTTTCCCTGCTTCTCACTCATTCTCACAACATTTGGTTCTCTTCTATCACTTCGCCGTTTTCAAGCGATCATGCACCATGGCGCAGGCGAAAAAGCCGAAGTTGGTTTTTAAGGCTCGATTGGAACCTAAAGTCCAAACCACCGGCACCACAATTCCAAAAGTTCTTGAAGGATCAACGTATGCTACTGTTGCTGGAAACCGTCGCGAACCTACGCCAGTTGTGAATGGCGATGATTTGGATGCTTCTAAAGACCAGCAAGACGTCAAGACTGGGAAAGGGTAAAGAGCTATCGCTACTCCTTTCCTGCCTCGCAATTCCAATTCCCTTGCAATGAATTTGAACATTGAAAATGAGCACACATCATCACCATCGCCCCGGATACTTTTTAAATTTGTCTTCAAATTTGTCCTCTTAGGCTAAGGCTGACTTGTCCAGCAGCGATTTTCCGTCCTTATCAAACAACTCTCAGTTGCCGAGCGCAACGTCATCCTCTCTCTGGTCAACAGGAGGAACAAGAGGAAACATGGGAGGTTCGATACAGAGAAATCAGCAACCAACCCCGATCTCTTCTCAGCATGCGCAACAGGACGATTTCTTCTCTCAATCGCGGATGAACTCTGGTCAAGGCCAATATCGATTCGGCAACCAGAACAATGTAACCCAATCGTCACAACCACAACCTAGCAGCATTGACGAATTCCCGCCCTTAAATAACAACAACTCTAGGAATGGCAACGGAGAGATCGGCCAAGAGCGAGGAGCGAATCTGATGTCGCAACTCGGTTTTGGTGTCCAAGGAGGCGCAGGCCCCAATTCCTTACAGGGCTCAAGATCAGGGAACGGCCTACTTAACGCGTTATCTGCAAATAACCGAACACCAGATGCTCGCTCTCCCGACGGATCTAGCGTTGCGGGTATGTGATTACATGTCAGTTATCTCACCTGATGCTGACACTCTCAAGGTGCTTCGCGACCGCAGGACATTCGAAGTAGCGGAACTGGAGGCGACGAAGGTCGGCAAAAGCCGCCTGGTTTCCGTGAAGATCACTCAGCTTCGCAATCCACCCAAGATCCAACTTCGGCGGTAGATGGCCGCAATCCGCTTGGCGCGATTGGCAGCAACGATACACCCTCTGGCAAGAATGACCAGAAAGATGATCAGTCGCCCGCCGTGCACGACCCCTTATCAGGCATGGCGCCTATTGACAAATGGGGACTCAAGGGTCTTCGCACGCTGATGAACAACTACCCCGATTACAATGCCGCTGTTACAGGACTGGATCCGACGCAACTTGGCGTGGACCTTACCTCTCCCCAGTGAGTCTTACGCATGCTATTAATTCCGAGTTCCCTGCTCACCTATTCTAGACCATTATCAACGCAGATCTTCTCCCTCTTTAACAACTTACCGGCACGAGCTCCCATTCCTGAGTTCCGCCTACCCGACTGCTATACCGTGAACAACGTGCAGCCTCTAGAGAACAAAATTAGTAATTTTAACGAGGAGACGTTGATGTGGATATTCTACAGCTGTCCCGGAGACATCAAGCAGCATATGGCCGCTCACGAACTGTACGGATATTCTTCTATCTTAGCTATGTATAAGGCTAACCGATACTAGGTACAACCGTCAATGGCGGTGGCATAAGAAGATGAAGCTTTGGCTAACTAAGGATGAGCTGATGCAACCCCGGATCCTCAGCGCTCAACACGAGGAGGGCTACTACATCGTCTGGGACACGACCGAGTGGCGCAAGCAGCGGGTAAGTGATGACATGGAAATTACTTAGCTCTTAGAGTGACGACTAACCATCATGCAGCGAACCCTCACGCTTCACTACGCAGACTTGGACGCTAGCGCAGTTCTATCGTGAAAATGGACTGTTGTCTCTGTAACACTGAATGGATGCAAGGCCCAGGCCTGGCAGCCTTGCATATCTACGGAGCGGCGTTGACTTGGGAAACACACAACCGGTGGACCAATGTTAATCATTGCAACTGGAGGCTTTGATGTTTGCAAGCCTTGAGGACAGTGCTTGCTAGTATTGGGGCCACAGATAGGCTTTCGCGTATGGCGATCAATGCCTTGACATCAATACAGGATTTCTAAATCCCCGACCTCAAGTCTGACTAAATCCCATGCTACCTCATGTGACAACGAGAATCTTGTGATGTTTTGGTGTGAACACAGCTATATCAAGCAAAGTAGCAACTCCTAGGTCGCCATCCCACGCCCCTCCTATGTAGCTACATTGCCGTCAGCTTGGCGCAAGCAGACTACGATGCCGTCCTATACTTGCAGCCAGTCGGGCGTCGACGATTAGTATGCTTTTGAATTATTAGGTGCTATGTTAAGGTACGCCTCGGGAAAGTGTTTAGGAATGGGTTAAAGGACCAAGACGTGTCTAGAAACCTTCAACAGCGGCACAGACATCAGCACAAAGAAGTCGCCACGGCTTGTTTTCGAAGCAGAAGTTGTATTACCCCAATAGTCAACCTATGAGGAGATAGGACACGAGCACGAGGTAGAGTATTGTGACGGATCCATTCAAATTTGTCGAGTCGGCAAGGCAGAAGAGGAGGAAAAGAAGCATCGCGAACATCCAAGCCACTGCTAGATACCTGCCCATATATAGCTCTGTTATACTGTCAAAACCGTATGATCAAGATGCATATCTCAGCCAGTAGCCATGCAATTCTGCATCACATTACTAGCCATTTACGTAGAAATTTCACATATTATTCCATATTCCATAGTGTTGCATTCTCCGCTTATAGATGGAGCAATCCGAATTCATTTTGTCGGGTTTAAGTGTTGGTCTCATTGTTGTGCCAGGAGGTCTGGATGATTGTTATTTGGCGATGTTACACGGAGTATACGTCGTATACGCATCCGCTCATCTTAAAATGAAGTGCTACACTGAAGGACATGTCTTACAGCTTTGATTATTTGAAAGAATTCCAAAATAAAACATTATCCTGATATGATAGACTTGAACATAAGTACCCGGTACTTAAGGATGACCAGAGTGGTCCTTACGGCAAACTGATGTGCCGACTATTATTCTATACCGCATGTTACCTATGTGGACCAGTTGGCTGTCGTAGTGAGGCAAGGCAGCTGGATGAGACACTCGCTGGGATGAGTCAGAGGAAACACGATCTATTGTTAGAGTAACAACAAAACTCTACTAACACCTAAAGAATTTATGGGATGTAATTGTTTTGGGGTGATGAAGATATAAGCAATTTTAAGCATGAAAAGACGGATTCATAAGCGCTGTCCCATTTGCCATCATCAAGAACTATTTTCCTTCGTTCCAAATGGTTGATCATTCTGAACTAAGCGAGCATGATCTCGTCCAACTTTCGCTATTGCGAGATTTCGAGACGGACGAGCTGATTAATGCTGGATTTTTGAGTGAAGATGAAAAGCTAACAACACCTTTCGATAAAGAACTCATCTTCAAATACGAAGAGTTAAGCCTGCGTGTCATTGCAGGTATCTCATATCCGGCTACGTCAGTTTCTTGGACGGTTGATAACCACACTCTCCCGATCAAAGTAGTAGATGATCTCCGCATGGAATTGAGACGAATCGTGGAGACAGCTACTACTACCAACATCTCAAAATGGAGCAGACGAGAAGAAGAATTCGAGTTTGGGGGGTTTGAGCCTGTCATGGTAGTTCTCGAGCTTGCCAAGAAGACGGCAGCGCAGCTAGAGCTATGGCACCAGAAAATGGCAAGCAGTAATCCAGTCGAAAAACATCCTCATCCTCACTTTCAGGAGAAGCCGGCGAGTTCGCTACTCACATCTAGTGACTTAGCCTACCATTACTTGCGAGAAACTCCTCAGCAAATCTGCTCACGGATCCCCTCCCATTACCGAATTCTTCATGTGGAGGAGATTCTGAGAAATGACCTCTCACGTAAGTTTCACGACAAGCGAGAGAAGATGAAAACAGAGTTGTTAAGACAGCCTCATGCGGCACTTCGAGCATGCGTCCCGCCTCAGCTACAACATAGCAGACGGAAAGAAGCACTTGTAGAGCATCTCTTGGAGCCGCGAGTCACTTTCCACGGGACTGCTAGACAGTTCGTACCGTCTATAGTGCGCTACGGTTTCCTTCAGCCCGGAAAGAAGAATCCAGGTACCGGGAAGAGTCACGAAGTCAGATGTGGCGCGACATACGGGCGCGGTATCTACAGTTCGCCGGACGCAGACTTCTCCCTGAGCTACACGGGCGACACCTGCCACGCCACCAAGCCCAACGAGTTTTTCGGGATCAAGCTGTTCGTCTGCGCGACGCTCATGGGCCGCTCGGCCGAGATGACGCGAGAAGACAACTGGCGTGACCAGTCCGAGCCGTTCCCCGGAGCAGACTCTCACATCGCGAATCGGAATCTCGAGTACATCGTCTTCGATACGGCCCAGATCCTTCCGGTGTACGTGATCCACATCGACTGGGGCCAGGACAACGCCCTGCACTTCGAGAATCTCCCCGTCGACCCCGGACGTTTCGTCCCCGCGCAGAGCAGGAGGCACCCGAGGCTGATAGAGGACATACGATGGCCCGGCGAGGTCCAGCGCCAGAAGGCAAGCGCGCTCGCCCGGGCCTCCAAGTACTTCCCGTACGGGTACGGCCCCGCGACGGGCGGGAGGTTCGTCGTGGAGGAGACTGGCGAAGTGGACGACGACGAGGAGTACGGCGAGTACCAGGCACTCCGGGGCGAGGAGATCAAGGACAAGACGAACCTGGATTTCTGGAGCTGGGTCAAGGTGGGCGCGGGGATGGATGCCGAAGCAAGGCACGACGACGACGCGGATGAATACTCCACGGAGCGCATATGGCACGGCCTTGACAGGACGGCGCCGGCATGGGATACGATCCCAGACCCCAGAGAAAATGATGATGTGGATAAAGGGCAGAAAGAGGATGAAGAGGATGAAGACAATTTAGGTCTAGATCGACTAACGATTGAGAACACGCGAGCATAGGTCTATAACTTGTAGTGTTGACATTCAGTCGTGATTCGCTCTAGATTTGAGCTAATGGTGTCTCAACCTGAGTCTTGGTCTTGAATGTTTTTAGAGATTGCCCTAGAGTACCTATTGAGATGTTATTTTCATGAGCTTTCATTATTGGTATTAGGGCTATAAAATGCTTGAATCTGGGTTAATGGTATGAGAGTTTGATTAAGAGCTGATTTCACGATGAATGGAATCTTAGGTGCGGACGTGCTGTAAATAAAACGTAATGGCACGCTGTTCCCCACGTTTGGGAGGTTGATCCGCTAACTATACCCTGGTCCGGGTGGTCAAAGCTCCTCTGTTTACACCTAGTCCGCGTCTGACCAATGATAACCCGGCAGCCGTATCCGCCCACAATCCCTACAACCTTGGAACTTCGCAACTATTTCGTCTACTTCGCCATTCTGCTACCAATTCCCACGCCAACCATTCAATTTTTAACCAGCAAGACTGACGTTAGAACTTGCACCTCTTGTCTCTCTAATACTGAGCCATGTTTACTTGAACACCGAATTTAAACATTTATTCGTCTACTTCGCCGAGCGAATTGCACGCGATTCGACATATAGCCAACGCGTCTTCCGGCCAAGTTGCGATGGTCGGGCCACGAGGGGCGCGTCTGCCAGTTGGCTCCGCGCAATGGATCTCAGAGGAGAGGTCCTCTGCTCTGCAGATTGCGCAGTCAGAGGTGGAAGAGTTTTCCTTTTCTGCGCGTAACGATTTCGACTGGTTGAACGAGCATATGGCCGAGATATTTAGTGAGAATCAGATGTGCGTATATGCCCCAAAATTTCACATTTCACATTTCACAACAATTCAAACTAATAGTCGCTATAGTAATGTTGCCGAAATATTCAAAACTCCAGGAAAATTACGTGGCAAGACTCCTCGGACTGTTCGTAAAATGAACGCGGGAGAAGCTCGCGTTGTGGGTGCCCCTCTTGCAACCTTCGTGATATTGCCATTGCTGATGATTCCTAGCCACTGTCGGATATTTTCTCCGCTACGCCCAAAGGGGCTCCGAATCCCTTTGCTATACCTAACATCAATCGAAACAACACACCTAGGATTGAAATTGCTGCAGACCCCCAGTCTTCGCCTTCTCCATCTCCTCCTAAGCGAATTGCCATGGCAAGTCCATCGAAACACGCGCCTCCACCGAAACCTGTAGCTTCAAAACAACCAAATTCCATGGTGGATTCCGGATATCATGGAAGCCAATCACAAGATGCGATGGACATAGATCATCACACCATTGATGAAGAAGAAGAGGCAACACAGCCCTTCAGTCAACAAACGAACGCGGAGGATGCCCACGGGCATTTTCAACACGATAGCCCAACTCGACACTCGCTGAATCCCACGCCTGAGGCAAACGCAGGTGATCTGGATACACAATATTTTACTGCTCACGTCGCGGCAGTATTCTCGCCTGTTAGAAGTGGGACACACCATGAGAGCACTACCCCAGCAGGCTCACCTGAACCTGATTTGCTGAAGACATCCCCCACGAAGCCCTCAGCCGCTGAGCATGCACTTTCGGGTTCCGATGGCCACGCAGCCGAAGCGGATGCAATGGAAACTGTGCTTGAGGAGCCGTCGAGATCCCCTTCTGATGGCTCGAGTCCTATTCGACCTATCGTTCGCAAGAGCAGTCTAAACTTCGCTTCTCTGCCTGCGCGAGAGCCCATCACCCATAAGAGCATTGGTAACCGAACATCAAGAACTAGCCACTTGGAGCAGAGTCGAACCAGTTACTACAATCGACAGACCGGAGGGAAGAGTCTAGGACAGGCAAAGCATGACCTCACGGATGATGAAAACGACGATATGGATGTTGACGACCCGTTTGTGTCAAACTCTGAACCGCAATCACAGCCAGAGAATACGCTGTCTCACAACAAGACTTATACCCAACGTCTTCAAGACCAGATCAGCAAGCTTGGTCAGCCGCAAGTACCTTCGCGGCCTAATCCAATTCAAGATACAGCTATTCAGCCAGCTATGGCTTCAGCTCCGGCTCCAGCCCCGCAGGCTTTGTCTCGGGAGAAGCCGTTACCTTCGCCCAAGAAAACGACTACCCCGGGGGCTTTCCCAGATGACGAAGACGATTGGATCCAGCCTCTCGGGTCGCCCGAGAATGCTTCTGACCACCGTAGTCCACGTCCGGGATTGTCTAAGAGTTATACCACGGACGTGATGGAAGGCGTGTCCGATAGGGATACAATTGGTGGCAACGAGTTCGCGGTGCCTAAGACTCGCCAGCTTACGAGTCGATCCAAGTCTCCCGAGCGTCCGCCGATCCCAGAACGCATGCATCATACGTTCGGTCACCACAAGTCTGTGTCTGTCCCGATGTTGCCTCTGCAAGAGATTGCAGATAGTAATAGAGCTAGTCTTAAGAAGACTATCTCTGTCTCTAATCCGTCTCTTGCTACCGTCTCCGAGACGGGGGTTCCTAGTACGCCCACCAAGTCACCATCGCGTGGTTTCAGAGACAGCCCGCTAAAGCAAGTTAAGAACAAGTTGTCATCTATTCTCAAGAGCTCGAAGGGCTTGCTTGCAAGTAGTGCTGCGATCAGTGCGGAGGGCAAATCCTCACTCTTGTCACCATCTACCGTTAGATTAGGCCTGCATCCTATCCCCTCCGTTGATTCACTCGCATCCCCTCAGAGCAAGGATGCGCAGCCCCTCTACCCAGATCTATCCCGCCACGCCCCGGATACACAGACGCTTGCGAGCACAGCTAGCCCGACACGTACGGATAGCCGAAGAACGAGAGCTTCAATAGAGCGGGAGAAGGCTGAGGACAAACGCAAGGAGAAGGAGGCAAAAGAAGCGCGACGAATGGCTGAGCAGATGGAGAAGCTCGAAAAAGCTCGCGAGAAAGAGCGCGAGAAGGCCCGAGTTTTTAGTAAGGAACAGGAAAGGGTTGCTGCCATGGAGAAGCAGCTTACCGCACAGAAGGAGCAGGAGAAGAAGGCAGCCGCACAAACTCCAGGCAACACAGCGAAAACCACGCGATCAAGCCCACGCAAGGCCAAGGCGCAACCTACTGTTGAAGGGAAAGTAGCTGCTCCACCTCCCTCGGATGACACGCAGACTGGTGACGTTGACATGATCGATGCGCCTAATCCGATGCCACCGCCCTCGGCCCCTCGATCTGCTGCACCTCCTTCGGCTACTAAAGGTAGGGAGATCAAGCGACCTATCAGGCCTGCAAAGGAGCCGGTGAGCAAGAGTAAACAGGCGCCTACCGTCATCCGAGTCAATATGGGTTCCCAACATTCTCAATATCACCCGTCTAATAACGCTCTATCATCAAATCTTCATGAGACTCTTTCTCAGCCTCAGTCCAAGAACAAGGCCAACCAACCTTCATTACAGACTAAACCCTCGCTCCAAAGTCTGAAGAGTTCGACGTCGTCTTCGGGTCGACCTAAAGCACTCGAAGCGGCGGCTCGAAGAAAAGAGCAGGAGGAGCGTGAAGCACAGCGTAAGCGTGACGCTAAGGCCGAAATAGAGCGGAAGAGAGCTGCCATGCAAGAGGAGGAAAGACGCCAGGAGCAGCAGAGAAGGGCAGAGGCAGAGCGACAGAAGGAGGAAGAACGAAAACAAGCTGCACTACAGGCAGAGGCGAAAAAGAACTCGCAGAGACAGGCAATGCTTGAGAAGGCGAAACAAACTAGAGCGCCTCCGCCGGCAGTTCGAGGCCAGCCGAACGGCCCCCCCGATTACAGCCGGCCTGAGGGTGCTGGCCCTCGCCCGCCTTCTCGCATGACGTCAACCGTTCAGCGCTCCCAGGAGGACGGCGGGCGCCCGGTTAATGCGGTGTTATCAAATGCGTCTAAGGCGGCCACAAAGCGACCTCTGCAACAGGATTACAACGATGATAACACTCGCCAGGCTCCGGCTCGTGGTGGCACAGGCTATCAGCCAAAGGAGTCGAAGCGAATGCGCATGACGGACGAGTTTGACAACGATGCTGAAGTAGAGAAACAACCAAGTCTGAAAGGGGCGCCTGTACGACCGTCAGGTGGTTACAAAAAGGTAATTTTGCATCCGCAGCATTGTTCAGGTAAAATACTAATACATTACTAGGATATGCCAAACAAGTCTATGTTCCCGTCGGGATACGCGAAGGCGTCTCTTAATGGCGGCCGAGACCTGTTCAAGACTACCCTCACGAACCAACACAACGGTCAGATCAAGGCTGCTCACCCACTAGACATGGCTCAAGTGTCCAAGGCTCCTATCCCCTTTGCGCCTAACCCCAACCCAGCTGGACCATCCTACAAGACGCCCGCACGACCTCAGGGAGTCACAGCTACCAAGTCGGCTGCCAAGTCAGCGACGAGGTCTTCTCCTCGATTCCAGAACGGCGAGTTAATCGAATTGCCAGAGATCAACACAGATGACGAGGATGATGAGTCTGACGATGGCGGAAGCAACATGATTGCGTCTTGGGCCGACTCGCCTAATCTCCGAAAGGCGCTTGTCGAACAGGAAACCCAAGATCCTTTCCAGGTTTTCGGAGCACCAGGCCCCCTTAACATGGAGGAGGTGTTCGCGAAGAGTAAAGACCGGTTCCACAAGTTCCGGGCCAGAACTTCAAGTGCCAACTGGAGTGGTTCCGATAGGCTGACCGAGGAGGATATTCGCAAGGACCTCGCAGCAAGAGACAAGATGAGACGGGACGGGGGCTGGACCTACGAGATGAGCCGAGATATGGTGTAGAATGATGAGGCGAGCGACTGAAAGCTCCTAGCAGTGGAGTTAGGACATCCCGTGGCAATTGGATAGAGCTATTGCATTAGGCAGGTGTTGTCGGTTTATCTTAATCATGACAATGGACGTTTCGGTTTGGTTAGGAAGGGGTTTGGCGTTTATGGTTCGGGGCATTTGTCACTACATACCTACTTAGGACTTATGGACATACGAGACTTGAAAGAAAAGGAACCACGCCTGTCTCGCTCTGACGGTACATAAATACAGCTCGGTCTCAACTGAGGTTATTTACGACTTGCGACGCCCGAATAATGAAAGCCGTATCACACCCGCTGTATGTGCCCGTATTTGCTCCTTGGCAGCCTACCTAATCTGATGCACCATGACGATTGATGTAACATTCGGAGCTTTCCCCTATTCTGGCGTCTGCAACCAGGTACGTGGTGCCTTTACGCCATTCATCGTCGATGACAAGAGTACGGGATGGTGTTTTTATTAAAGACATGCAGCAAGGAACCGACCATTCGGGACCTATACTAATGCTAGGTTCCGAAGCGCATCAGCCAGGGTCTCGATGAACACGATCTTGATCTACTACTTACTGACCTACCTGGCCTTACCACCCAGCGTGTTGTAAGTCAGATGACCACAGATATCTCCAACTACCTGAGTCGATATCATGGCATAATCTTCCCTACTAATAGTACATTTATAGTATACCTTAGGTAAACATACATTAGGGCTAATTCAAGATTTCGGTGCATTCGTCAATGGGCTCCAATTGCCCTATTCGGAGATGTTTTGACGAGCACTTATGCACTTAGGTAGGTACACCCGTGGACCTGCGGCTATGCGATCGAGACCTGACGTCATTCCAAAACCAGCTAGCATTTTCTTCTTCTTCCACTACCTCGTACATGTCTGGTGGTTAGATCATAGACCGCCCACAGAGAATGCGATGCGATTTCTAGAAACAAATCCTTTTTCGTGAGCCAGCAAGAAACAACCAGGACTCAAACCAGCAAACCCGCCGGATGACATGCATATGAGCAGATGCTGCATCACAAGATCCATTTCTTCTGTGTCAGCTTCTCCACGCGAATGATTCTCACACATCTTACTGCAGTACCTTTTTTTTCTCTGCCAACCTTACCCGCTCAACCTTGAACACATTGATCGACGAGTACAACTTCCGTAGTATACACGCGCAAAAACACGATCTGCTCTACCGATTTCGTCTATTCTTTTCTACGATCGCGTTGAGTCGAGGCCAGCCCCCGCGGTCCATAGAATGTTCTAATATTCTAAGATTCTATTTAAAAGCTGCCCCACTAGTCCCTGTTAGCCCCACTTCAAACTGCGGGTAATCAGCAAATCCCAACCCTATTTCGCGGTACCTGTATTGTACCTATCCCGCTACCCGCGCGTCTCCCAGCCAGCAGCTGCGCAACAATACAACTTCAACTGCAAGTCTGCTAGTCTGCTAGCCTGTCAAACCAGAGGATTCTCTACTTTACCCTCGAGGCTCCGGCCCCTCGACGTACAAAAGCACAAAAGCGCGCCTACATACTTCGTCACCAGTCCATTTGCCTGGCCCTATGACCTAGCACAATTCCGACTACGCTTTTCAACCACCTGCGACCCGCCCATATTTACAGTCCATGTAATCACTGCAATCGAGCTAAATATTACCACCAATACCACCGTTTGACGATCTCGCCGCTCCGCTTGCAACTGCGCATTTCGTAACTACGAACTACGTCCCAACAACACTGTAAGCTGGGATGAACAAGCAGAAGATCACACCATCTCCTCGCTTAACGCGTATCCTCGTTCCCTATTTGTGACTACCGTTCTCTATCCTCTTCTCGTGTATGTCTTCTCTGAAAGGCTGCCATTATGCCGAAATTCGATAAGACCCGCAACTATTATGCGGACCTCGAGGTCTCACCGAATGCTTCGGTAGACGACTTCAAGAGGCAGTTCAAGAAACTAGGTAATCCTACCTGCGCTTCCTTTTATACGTCTTGATAGTGTATCCCTAGCTAATTGTTCCACCTCCAGCCATGCTGTATCATCCCGACAAGAACGTTGGTAAAGAGGCCGAAGCAAACCTCAAATTTCAGACTATCCAATCGGCTCTTGAAATCCTTACCGATCCGATCGCTAAAGCGCAATATGACGAGGCTCGAAAGAATCACATGTCTCGCTTCCCGAGAGCCTCTGGCGTCAGAGGTAACCCGTACCAGGACTATGGCAAGGAGTTTGCACGGCCTCCTACGCGACGGCAGCCAGCAACGCAGCCTCAGCCTCAGCCTCAACCCCAACCTCATTCTGGTGCTCAACGTTACAGGACGTTTGCCAAGGACGTGCCTCGGACGGCATACTCTAACGTCAGAGAGGATCCACAGACTCGCAAGAGCAATGCCGATGCTTGGGAAAGAATGAGGTCAAGCTCAACAAGACGAGCACCACCACCTCCTCCTCCCGGACGAGCGCCCACCTCAACAACACGAGAGACGAAACCTTCTAGCTCCAATGCCGTGCCTCCTAGAACAGCTTCTCAACAACAGAAAGCCCAGGCATCCTTTGGTAACCGCAGAACTGGCTACGTTCCACATTCTCCGGGTCTAGGAGATGAGCCTCCCGTTCCTAGCACCAATTACTTCACAACTCGAACTCACTCGAGCCTCTTCGATGGCGTAACACCTGATACGGACTATACCAATGTTCACACTGCTGATGCTCCTACCACTCCTACCACTCCTCCCACAGCAGATCCACTTGCCCAGTTTAAGGCGAAATTCTGGGATGGTAGACAAAGTACCCCGTACCAGACTCCTGGTGGCGAGAAGACAAGTCTGTTCGACGACGAACCGGCCATTGGTCGCACTGCGAGCACACGTTCACCTCGAACACCTAAGATGCCGGGGGCGTTCCCACAGGCTAGACCTCGAAGCTCTAGCACGCCACGAAGTACGAACAATGACGCTCAGTCAAATTTTGCTCCCAAGATGCCAAGCAATTATACACAAACTCCTGATCGGTACAAGCCTAAACCTGATCAGAGCAACGCTGCAGACATCCCGGCTGCTTTTGCGAAAACCAGCAAACGTACGTTCTGCCCCCATTTATGCAGATGCCATTCTAACTTGGAGCCAAATTCAGCGTCTGTGCCAGATGGAAGTTCAATACCAGCCAATGACGGCCCTTCAGTGTATGCAAAACCGTTCGTGAACTCGTCCAATACACCCCAGCCCCGATCTGAGCAGTGCTCTACCAGAGACAAGTCCAGTCACACCAAGAGCCCTACATCATGGACTGCTAATCCAGCTTCCCGCCACCCTTACTCTAATTACCACAGTCCTCCAAGTGAAGGAGTTAAGCTCAACCCCCCGAGTGGTGGTGTAGGGATCAACCCGTCTGATCTGTCGGACTTTGAGAAAAGAATGCGACATGACCTTGGAAGTATTATCAACAGTCTGCCATCGAAGAGCAAGACCGATGACAAAGTTGCCGAGGCAAAAGATAAAGCCGGATACACCTCATCCCAGCCAGCTAAGTCCAGTGCTAACATTACAACCACGTTTAGCTTCACCTTTGAGAACGGAGACAACACGACGGATAAAACACCCGGCACAGAAGGACTCGCTAGACACAGTGCGGACAATATTAACACCAGGTTTGTTGAAGACGAGCTTCCCGATGGGTGGGAGTTCAGCGCAGGCAATGTAGCAGCGAATGCTCCTCAGACGCCGGTAAACCTGAGACCTCAATCCCGCGCTCGCGCACGCCGACAGACGATGAGAGCCAAACAATCGCAAGCTGGAGGTGTGCCACCTGTGCAGGAAAGCTCAGAAAATGCTGCTAGACAGGCCTTTTCAGCTGGTCAGTGGAATGATCAGATAGGATCACAACACTTTGTACCTCAGGCGTCACGTAGTGCTTCTAGTTCTCCTACCCGCCGCACTAACGCAAAGAAACCCAAACCGGTCAAGAAGACAGCAGGCACAGCTGGACTGGTGGACGAAGAGGAGAGCGAAGGGTTTCTAGAAACTTCTCGGCCATCGTCTAAGTCCGGCCGAGTTAGCACGGACAGCATAAATGCTATGGACATTGACTCTCCTCCGCTGGATAAGGTCGATAGTACTCCCAAGGCATCCCAGACGAATGGCGCCCGCAAGATCCCCGTTGAACCGCACAGAGAAGAGTGGAGAGCAGGAAATTTGAATGGTGTGCAACCCAAGCCGGCGAGCTCGGCGCAAAATGTGAGCTCGACGAAGGGGCCCACCATCGAAATCGAAGACACTAGTGCTCCTCGACCGGTACCTACACCTACAGCCAACCCCTTCGTGGCTCAACATGCCGGTTCGGAGGATACCGAGGAGTTCCGCATGTCAGACTTCGCAAAGGTGGAACCATTCATTGATCCAGCTCCTAAAGGCCTGAAAGACTTTAGCGACTTGAAGTCTACATTGCCCTTTGAGAGTCGACCCTCGGAGCAGATTCATCTGGAGAGAAATGCCGTGCCCAAGTCTCTACACCTCAGCCTCCCCAATCCGCCTGTTGCTCCGCGTCTCCCCCAGGCTATTGCCCAGGTTGGGGTTCGGCCTAATCTAACGCAATTTACGAAATATGTTGACGATTTTCATCAGTACATGGACAAATGGGCAAGTTTCAACTCCCAAATCATGGGCCATTTCACGGCTCGTGAGACCAACTGCAGAATCCGTCGCCAGCAACGAGGAGCAGCTTGGCTTGACGATACCGCGGATGATTACTTGGCAGAACTCGAGCAAGACAAAGAGGTCGACCAATGGTGGTATGCTGCTCGCGAGAACCATCAAGCTCAGATTCGTGAATTCAAGCTGTTCAAAGAAAGAGTCAAGTAGTACTGCTATTTCGGTGAACGATACAAGCTCAGTTTTGAAGATTCTGGCCAGGTTCACGGCGGCAGTGCAAAACCTCAGATGTGATTTGGCAAGACGAGATGTTAAAGCATCTGGTTGGACCGTGCTCGGTGTTGCGAAACATCCATGATTATTGGCCTGAATTATGGAAAACATCGCATATGGCACTTTGGGTGATTGAATGGAAACCATGCTCGCCACCATTACGCATATCAACCAAGGCCTGTTCTACGTCTGCGATTTGGGGTTCAGCAGACTGTTTGTGTGGGATTGCCTTTTGTTGAAGTCAAAAGGAATAGACATACTACACCGGATTGTTCCTGATTTGTCTCATGAGGGAAGAAAGGAGATCAAAGAGACAGCAATAGAGTAAGAGAGAGAGACGGGGGTGGTGTTCACAGCTCGTGAACTATACGGCACGTGCTTACCCGTGCTAGCCCCTAAAGGCGAGAACTACACGGCGAAGATAGATACCCATCTCTCGGCATCCTACATGATTTAGCAGTGAGGATTTCTCACATTCACGGTTCAGCAAGGTGTTTGCTTTTTGCGACGAGTATAATGATTCGCACTACACGTTCCAGGAAGCCGCGGTTTCAATGCCAGCTTCCAGAACAAAACGATGGACAGAACCCTAGAGAGCCCGGTGTCAGGAGTGGATGGGCGACTAGCTACGGTTCTCAGGGGTAGGGGGTGCAAATGCTGGTTCTAGGGTAGCATAGGTCCATGCGTAAAGACGCCTCTCCAGAAAATGCGATGATTTTCTAAGTGGATGTTTGGTTATGGTGTGATGTGATATGATCCTAATGCTCTACGTGACTCTGTTTCCCCTTGTTTTCTACGTCTAGATAGAAAATATTTGGCGTTTTCATGTGGCGGCAGTTTGGCTTTCATGGGATTGATCAGTCGGCAACGAGACAGGCAGGCAGCTTATATAAAGTCCGGCGTACGTGAGAAACTCCAGGTGGACTTTGTAAATCATGATCCCTAACGGGCGGTGGGCGAAGCCAGTTCTGACTGACTTCAAAGCCTCGTTCAACACAGATCAGACTAGGACAAAGTAGTCTTGGCATTACTGGCATTAGCCCCTTTTCATCCCTCCTCCCCCCTTTTTTGGTTTTGCCTATGTTGTGATATATTCCATTAGGCAGGTTTCCAATCAATTGAGTTCAAAGCATTTGAGAATAGCACGACTTAAGTTGGGTAAGTAAAGAAGTATTTATGTCCTATTGTGATTGCAAGGGCACTACTTTCTACCATTCGCCGCATCATTGGCGCGTCAAACCGCGTTGAGCAGAGTTAAGGTAGTTACCAAATTCACTGTCTACCTAACCTAACCTAACCCTTAACTGCCATGCGCACAAACGCCATGCTAAGAGGTATTAGATGAGGGGAAATAAGTCCAAGTCCAAACATACCTAAGGTTTCGTTACCTAGGAGTGAAGTTTAGGCGGTAGCTAAGTGGCTCGTCCACGGCAACGGTTGATCGTATGAAACCTTATCAAACTACTTACCTGCACCAAACTACTAACCTGGTAACCGTGTTGGATATTTTCTAACTAACCGCGTTCGTAATTCAGGTATATAAACATTCGTTACTTCCACCACTACTTGCAAACCTTTTTCTTTACACCAATTTCATCTTTTCAAGAATCCTCTTCCCGCACACCATCTCTACAAAATCATCCGCACAATCCCAATCGTCTCAAGAACCATTTCAACCAAACTACCTACCCACAAAACTCCCATCCTCACGAGAAAAAAACACCAGTACAACACTGTCCGACACCAGCTCACCTTCACGATGGACGCATCCTTTAACTCGACTTCAGGAGAAGAATCTCCCCGTTCCCTGGATTCACTTCCCACCGAAATCCATCTAGCCATAGTGAAGTATCTACTCGCCAAAGGGAAATGGAGAAGCCTCCTCCGCCTGCGTGCAGTGAGCAAGATGTGGTGTAACATCACTACACCATACGTAGACATTCCTATAGGCTTGGAATTTGAATATGACCCCGAGCAGTATAACCCCCTCGAATATGCGTCTGAGGAGGAGGATGAAGACAGTCCTATTCACAGAGTCTGCTTCAGGCTTGCACAGGAATCATGTCGTCCCGACTTCATCAAGAAGCTACCGCGGATTGATAATTTGAAGCCATCGTGGCTATTCGCAACATTAGCAAACACGAGAGAGAATCGTATGAGACTCCGCCGACAACTTTCCACGCTCGACCACACCGATTTACAGACAACGATTATCCGCAGAGTTCTGGGTATCGAACAGAGACGGGCCCTCCAGGCTGACGCACAGCTGGCCATGGTCCTCGCCGCATGCACAGCACTCGAGGAGCTGCAGTGCCCGGACGTCGTAACCGAGAACTTCGGCCGATTATCAAGGCAGGTCATCCGGCGTGCGGCCCAGCAGGCGCGGACTCCCGCAGAGAACGGCAAAGCCCACATGCTCGGGAAGCTCAAGCAGCTCGGGCTCTCCGACGTCCACAAGGGAATACAAGTGCCCGAAGTGCTCGACATGCTGTCGCTGCCTAACTTACGGGACCTCCGACTCGAGGGGGTGGGGAACTTCAAAGGCACGGACCGCCGAGAAGTTCCTTACACGCCAGGAAACGAAAAGCTCGCTCACCTTGCACTGAACGGCTGCCGTAACTTCGACGAACAGGATCTCACCAGAATACTCGCCGCGTGCCCCAACATCCGCTCGCTCTTCCTGCACACCCCTATGCTGCGGTCGAACGCCTCGGTACCGGCGTGCTTCACCGGCGCCCTCGCCGAGCACGGCCAGAACCTCGAGTGCCTCTTCCTCGACACGCAGCGCCGCGACACGGGCCTCGCCAAGGTGCCCGGCGAGTCGCAGCGGCTCCTGCGCACGCTGAGCGGCATGCGCAACCTGCGGACGCTGGCGCTGTGGCGCGGCGACTTCGGCTCCGCCGCGGCCCTCGCCGACGCGCTGCCGAGCTCGCTGCGCGAGCTCCTCATCATCGGCCACTACGACGTGGAGGTACCGTACGTAGAAGCGCCGTCGTACATGGAGGCGGACCAGAACACGGAGGAGTACGCCGAGGCGCACGCCGAGCCACACGCCGAGGACAGCGACCAGGACGACGAAGAAGATTCCGACGGAGAGGAAGAGGAGGAGGAGGAGGAGAGCACGGCGGACAGAGACGCCTTCTACGCGCTCGTCGGCCATCCCCACCTGAGCAACCTCCAGCGCGTCGAGGTCGTCCCCACCAACCGGTTGGAGTGTAGTCCGCACTTCGGGTACATAAGCGGTTACTGCATAGACAACCGAGAGTTGCCCCCCCGGATTTTGGGGCCTTTTGGGCCGAGGCGTCCCCTCTAGATAACAACGAACCGGTTCTCCCGACATGCCGTCCATCTTCTCGGGTATGTGCTTTCGGATAGAGAACATGCGCGCTAGCACTAGGTCTAGTTGCGGGATCCGGCCACCTTCTCGACGATGCGGCGTCAACATACACCTCGGTCACTCATCACTACATACGAACAGTCACGACCATCTTCTTTCCTTGCTCGGCGTCTTTTCTTGTTGTCGGTATTTCCTTTTTTCTTTTCACCTGGAGGGAGAGCTCCTCGATTTATAACCCCCCCACGACTGTCCATATCCGACGATCAACACTGCACCAATTGTGCGCACGGAAGAGGGCAGAGCTATTAACCTAAAGCTCTTGTTCTTTGTCCCCGCCAACTATATGGGGAGCACAATCTTTGGGAGGAGGGAAGGATTCCCGGGACGAGACGTCACTTTGTCCTCAAGTAATGTCTCTTGTATCTGCAATGTCTGTTAGATTAGAGCAATGAACAGTGCTTTTCGCGACCAAAGCCTTGTGATGTGCCTTTTTGTTGATATATAACTGTCGTATAATGTCTATACTCATTGCTCCTAATCGTGTTATTAATTTCTACGTATCAGGATTGTATTAGAATATACCTATAGAGCTGTAACAATAGCTGCGAGGAGAATTCTCAACCTACGCTGAGGTCACATACTTGAATTTACCTAGTCGTATGAGAACTAAGTATCACTGCAATAGAACCATGTTGTTTTTTATTTAAGGGGCAATAGTCATTCATTCTGACAAGGGCTATTCCTTTCCCTTTTACCGGGAGGGGATACCGACTTGTTTGTTTATGCCCAAATCTCGGAGTTATTAATATAGATAGAAATTTCGATATAGGCGCCGTGGCGCGGGCCAGCTGTATCTCCTATTCGTGGATCTGTCTCCTATATCCACCTGTGGCGTATTGTTTGCTCCGATCCAGGGGCAGCCTGCATATTCTCATCCTGTATGACATTTATAGAACACCCCCAAGGCGCTCGTTTTGAATACATACAATTTTAGCTACACCACTCCGGAGCCGAATCAAAGCACAGCAGTAGTACCCGTAGACGACTCAACTGACTCTCTGTTCATAAACCTGTCAGGGAACCTTATGTGTGGTGAAGGGGTGCAAAACGGGACAATCCAGACTCAATTTCTTTTAGAAGTTCTTTGATACGCATGATGAACCGATATTGATACTTTGAACGACATGGGAAAGAAACGCAACTCAATTAACCAAGGACCTGTTCCAATAATGACGGGGAGCCCACCCATGACCGGCGCTCGTATGTCGGGCGTGGCACCAACGAGATCGGCGGCCACGCCTTGCCAAGACCCCGACTCGGTCCATCGAATCTCGTTAACCTCAATATACCCAAAATAACTCCTCAATAGGACTCCCTCTTTGTCATACCGTGGGCGGGGCTCGGGCGCGACCCGGCCTAGGGAGTCGAGAGATTTGCAGTCCTTCCTGGTTCTAGAGGACACGGGGCCCATGACGCTTTTCAGTTTCCATGGCCACGGACCAGCATCTCCTGGTTCTCGGCGAGCTCTCGCTGGACTAGGAAATGACCAAAGTGTAGGTGTCGGACCTCGGGTTGTTGAGAGGGCTTCACGGGTCGTTAAGGCGAGAACGACGGTCAAGATTGAGGGCTGGTAGTGTTGTATGTTCGGGGGAGAAGGCCAAATGAGAGAAGGAAACCCACACCCCTGCTTGTCAAATGGTGTGTGACAAGATCGTATCAGGGCGGTTAAGCTATCCAGCTGTTGTTCTCTCTGCGCTCAGTCCTGGTACGTGTTTTCGCACCTCTTACCGGCCCCCAATTTGCCTTGGACACAGCCAAAGAAGTCGCAACAGAAACATTTCAAGTGCTTCTCACGACTGGCCCTCACTCACCTTCGCCGCTATAACCGTCGTCGCATCGGCAAAGGTGAGTAGGCTGGGGAGATGTATGGTGTAAGGAAAAGAAAGAAAGGTATGGTGTAAGTGGAAAAGGGGTACCTGCTCAAGGCAACGTAAGGCCGTAGGAAGCCGACCTCGAGGAATGGAGAAGAGGTCTATCGTGAAGATTAGTAAAGGACCCTGTTAGATACTGAAAGTGGATATTACCTTTAGTTGTTGGGATACTGAATGGTGTCCATCCCGTGAGTGGGGGAGCGAGTCGGCTCAGTCGCAGACCGTGCAACCCTTGTCTTTGAAAAACTGCGTATCTGGAACCTTCCTGTCGATGATACACTTATCGAAATTGGGCGTAAGAGGGCTGCGCACTAGGTTCTTGTACCACACCTTGTCGTCTGGGTACGTGGACAGATCGTCTAGGACCAGCCGCTTGTGTACAGACTTCGGTAGCGCCGCGGCTAGACTATCGAAGTCAGGGAAGTCCGCGCGGGTGACGGCGAGCGAGCGCAGGTGGCCGTCGACAGAGAGAAGGACTGGTGCAAAGTCGACAGTCTCCGTGTGGTGTTCATCCCACCAAGAAGTCGCGTCGATGAATAGGAATTCCATTCCCTGGCAGTTGGCAATGGCCCTGGCGAAGTACGGGACGATGGATGTTCGGACCTGTACCGTGACAAAGAGCGAACGGCGCTCGGGGCCAGCTGCTAGTAGCTTGCCTAATCCAATCTCGCCAAGAGAGCACTCCTGGAGTGTGATGTGGATCGGTCGTAGGCAGCGTAGGGGCGGATTCGGTGACTTGACGGTTGATCCATCTGTGGCTTTTATGAGATGGAGCTCTTGTAGTTGAGGTAGAGATAAATCCCCAACACATCATCGACGGGTAGAGAGGCGGAACGCTCTCCTAGTTGGAGGGGACTTACGCGGCCGAGAATGTATTCCTGTCTTTACCCTTGAGGAAGGGGTTTCTGCCACTGTTCGATAGCTAGTTGGAGTATCTCTTCAGTCCTTAGTCGGAAGAAGAGGCTCTCAAGCTTTGGACAGACAAGTAGGATGAAAGTCAAGAGAGTCCTCGTTCTCCTGAAAGACCTCTGTAATAAGAGTGTTTGGGAAGTCTTGCGATAGTGCTGGCGCGGCCTCGGACAGAAGTTGGTCAAATACCGGACTCCAAACCAAACTTCTGACATACGCTGGTCTTTTTACTTCCCACGCCTCCTAAAATCAGCTCTTTAACAAAGCTGGAGTTGCCGGCCACTCAATGAGTTGGCAGATGAGATAAATCAAATGTTTGTGGGGGGGGGGGGGGGGGGGGGGGACGCATTAGGTTTGGTGTTGCAATGTGGGCCAACCGCTTGTTAATACCGGGGAGGGCAAATGGGTGAGCCAGGTAGGCGTTGGGGTGAAAGTGGTTTT